>PVLA01000054.1:0-409801 GCA_004027455.1 Hydrochoerus hydrochaeris
GCCTCCGGGACCGCGGCAGCACAACGGAGGAGCGGTGCCGCCTCCTCGGCGGGGAAGAGGCTCTCACTGGAGCCTAAGCGAGCGAGCCCTTCAGCGCCACCCCCGGGTATTTACATTTTTAACTAAAATGAATGAGATTCTTGAGTTGGGGAATCCTCTCAAATTGCATATAAAGCTTTTTATATCTTTTCATTTTTGGAAAATAGGCACTTAATATTTATCGGAATCAGAAAGCAATTCATAACTCAATAAGAATTTACCAATCTCTGGTGTAAATATTACATTTGGCTCATACAATCCTGAAATTTATAAAACCAGGGTTTTCTATATATACTTCTTCAAACAACATTTTAAAGTCTTCTTTAAACGTTCTTAATACACCTTTAACAGAGAGGCACTATTCACAGACCAGAACCTCTGATGTCTTTGCTGGTCTCAGGAAGCAAATGTTTATATATTTACTTAAAGTAGCTCACTGAATAATCATGGTTACATGTCAAATAGCACACATTCTTTCAGTTTTATGAATACTAGAGTGTTATAAACTCTGAAAGAGAAACTACTATCTGGTAATTGACCCCAAACTGTATTTACTAAGCTAATATAAATCATTGTTCTGAATCGATACAGCCATTTTCTTTAGTAATCCCTGGATAGCATTTCCAAGGAATTTTTAAAAAAAGTGTTTTGCAGTTCTTGGGTTTTTAAAGGACTTGCAAGTCAATAGATACTGTGATTTTTTTGGTATTTCTTAGCAGATAAAGAAATCATTAGAGTTGTCATTCCAAGGCTAAAGGATTACGGTATAATTAACAAATGTGTGGGTAAAGTTGGAGCAACCTTCCCCTAAAAATGATATTTATAGCATGAGTATCTGTCTCCTTCTTTCCTTTCAGCAACTTCTGTTGGAGTTTGCTGAAAATATATTTTATCACTGTAAACATAAAAAGCTAAATATACTGATGAGAGAAAACGTGAAATGATTTTGTTACAAGGCAGTTGCATTTGTACATGGTTATCTGAGAAAAATTCCAGAATTACTACATCTGTTTGGTATCTGCTTCAATATGCTGGCACTCAGACAAAATGCTGACCCTCGCCCGATAGATTTGTGATGATTTATCATATTCTTTTAGTAATGTCTTGCCAACACCACATAAAAATACAAATGCCCCTCAGTTTACCATAAGGATATGTCCTGATAAATGTATCAAAACTGAGAACTTTGGAAGCTGAAACTGCATTTAATATGTCTAACCTACAAAACATCATAGCGGCACAGAACACTGCTGAGTATTGGTTATTCACCGGTATGTTTGTGAGGGTGACTGGGGCTTCCGCTGCCCCTGCTGATCATTGTGCAAGTGTCCTACCACATACTGCGAGGCCAGGAACAAAACAAAATCCAAAGTGTAAAGTTCTTACTCGGTGTGTATCACTTTTGTGCCACTGAAAAGATGAAGAACATCATAAGTTGAACTACCCTGAGTGAGGAACCATCCTGTAGATTTATTCTCTGAACGTAGACTATTATAATGTAATTATATATATGTATATATAATATATATATATTTGCTCTAATAAATACAATTATTTCTTTACCCAGGGTGACATCAAAGGAAACATGATATTGTGTAAAGAGTATGAAGTTAGAAGTTAGATTCATTTAATTCTTATTTGTACTTTTATTACAAGCTGTATTGTGTTGGTCACTGAAACTAAAACAGGAAATTCATAGTCCTGATTGCCTGGTATTATAGAGCTTCGTTTTAGGGGCTAGGGAGTGCTTACAAATCAAGTTATTTAATCTTGTGAAGCTTCAGTAGCCTCATCTATAAAAATAAATAATATCATTCATCTCAGAGTATTAAGAAGAGTACTTACAAAAATATTTGTACTATCCACCTGATTGAAAATTGACAAACAGGTAATGTTTAATATTTAAATCTGACCTGTGATTAGCTAATTATTTGTTAGTTTTCAAGGGAATATACATGTCGTGACTGGGAAACTGTGTGGCGTGTCAGAGAATACACAGTTGGCATATTAAAGAACACATCTCAGATTCTTTAAAGAATTGAAAAGTGTAGCACGATGGTTTCATGAAAATGTTCTACAATGTAGCAATTATTTTATTCTGCTGACCTGCATCTAATCTGATAAGCCTCCTCTTTCACCAACACAACAGAGAGTGACAGTGGAAGTTTGACGCAGTTATTTAGACATCCTGTATATTATGGGAAATGCAAAGCTCTGAAGGATTTCTTTCCACACAGACCAAAACTACCACTTAGGAATGTGTGAGTCTGGCTCAAACCACCTTGCTAGAGGTGCTGACCAAGAGAGGGCTCACTTAAGACATTTTTCCTATAAGAACTGTTGACTCCCTGTTCAGAGTGGAAAGTTTTGCCTCTTCAGTAGGACTGCCACAGAAGCTCAAAGTAACTCTAGTAGCTTATAGTTCATGGCTCCCAATCTTCTTTACAATTTAAAGACTGATTTTTAATCCTCTTTTTGAACCTCACATTTTAAAAGATTGTGTTTATAGTGAGCCAGATGGTCAGGGCACATAGAAAACAGTGCATGCATGTTTACTATCAGTGTGACGCTATTACTACACTGGGAGTAAACAACTTCTCAATTACTTAAGAAAATCACATACAATGAATATTTAACATAATGATGGTACAGCCAGCATTACTGAATCAAGTTAACAACATGTTAGCCTAAAGACAAGAAAATCAACAGTCTCTTGACTTTATGTAGTTTTATCATGGCAAATAAATGTGGCCTTTCTAAAGTACTGGGGTGACTGAAGAACATCTAGAACCTCTTGTATATATCTTTTGAGGTCCTAACAACTCATGTTTAGAGCCATTGGTTTATTTGCAAGCTTTTTCTTTCTTTCTGAAAAGCATGTAAAATAGTCTTCTATGAGTCACTAGTTAAATTGTAGTCATTTGATACTATTATTTCAATAAAAGTATTAAGTAATGCCCTCTATGGTAGATATTTCTAAAGCCCCATTCACAGATCTTCCCATTTCAGCCTCTTGTCTGTAGGACTAGGTGCCAGGTGTCTGGTGTGAGTTATCTGAAACTGAGTCCTTGGCCTTGGGTGACTGGAGCATGGATAGACAGACAACCAACTCTTTCTGCTCAGAAATTCTGATTTGAACTGTTACTCAAAAAGACTGCAAAGTGAAGAAAAGCACAGAGGTCTCCAGGAAAAGTTTGCAATCCTGCTTTGAAGTTCCCAGACATAGCCTAAATCCTCATAATGAATCACCCTTTTTGGTCTAAAGCAGCTAAAATCGGTTTCTGTTACTTGCAGACAATAAACCCTTAACAAATATACAGCAGTTCAAATGTTAATTTGTTAGAAAATCCAGACTATCTGCTATAAATAGTCCAGAAAAGATCAGATTCATCTCAGGTTTCTGCAAAGCCTTTGGAACAAGCTTATTTTGTCACAGCACTCATTTCGAAGGCTTCAGGTTATAGGAGGTGGCCCCAATCTGGCTGGTGGTTAAACTCAGCTCATTAAAAACTTGAGAAGGCTCCTGGGAGGGATGGGTTAGAGGGCGGATGCACTCTGAACCCTGCCTCCAATGGCAGTGTGTCTGATGGAGTCTGGTGATGAGGCATTCAGTGCCATGTAAGTTTCAACGTCCAGTGGGAAGTGGTGGCTGAGAGAAAGACAGTCTGTTGTAATTCCTATGAGTTCAGCTATAGATAGATCCATGAAGTCAGGTAATACTTTGGAATCCAAGCCAGCTAGCACTGGGACAGATCTTAGATTCACATTAGAGTCGCTAGAGTTAGAATTACCACACGGTTACCCACCTACTCCTGATAGTCCCTTTGGTTTGCTAAGTATACAGAGGCCACACTGTTACAAATGCCTTAGGCCACACAGCTCAACCAGAACAGGGATGACTCAGCCACAGCTGTAGTCCACCAAGGCCTTTAAGCAGCTGGATGAAGAGAAACGTTGCAGTGGATCACTGGGGGTGCACTCCTACCCCTTGAAGGGTCTTCAGACCAGGGTCTTCAGCACCACATCAACTTATGGGCACGTGGTTGCACACTTATGAAGTTGACCCTAACTGTCAGCCATGTTAATGTGGTAATGAGGGGAATTTTCTCAGGGACTGAAGTCAGCAAAGCACATGAATCAACACTATCTCTGTGCTGTCCCAAAGTCCAGAGACTCATGGGACATACTCCAAGTGTGTGTGAACTTGCTGCCATGTAGAACAGTATCTTGCACACAAATAGCAAGAGAAAGGGCCACTAAGGAACAAACTCTGAACTGTTTTCAGGAAGCTTAAACTGAGAGCACAGCTCTATATAAACAGTAGGAGAATTTCTCCTTCAGAGATAGGGTCCATATGTGTGGCACCTGGGCCAGGGATTTAGGATTCTTAGACATGCTTTTCCCAAAATGTAAACTCACTTGGGAGATTAGCTCTTTCTATAGGGACATCTCATTTTTTAATACCTGTGATGATCATTTTCATAGACAAAAGATATCTGAAGCTTTATTTTGGTTAAGGAAGAAAACCTGAATACAGAGAAGCTAATTATCAGCTTTGTCATTTTCTCATTTCAGATCTTTGTTGTTGGCCCACCAAACCTTGTATCCCATATACTCAGCTTATAGCTCTACTTTAAAAAGTGAAGAAAACCTTTTTCTCTCCTTGTGGTTAAGGCTGGGTGGAACCTGTGCACATGCACATTCTATGTAATAAGCAGGCAGTAAGTGCCCTAAGCAGTTGAGAGACAGCCTGGGAAATTTTCATCCATTGTGTCCAAGTCCACCAGATTTACAATCTCAGTTTTCATCATAAACATTTGACACAATGAACATTTCTAAAATGGTTCCCTGTCTCTAATGGCTTCATTTAATTTTTCTTTGATTCTAAGAAGACTGATTTTACAGCATTCTGGCTAGTACAAAGGCACCATTGTTTTCTATATTAAATTAACTTCTATCTACTTTTCGGATTTATAGCTGTATGCAATTTCTATTTATCATCTGCTTTCTTTTTTTAGATCAGGAACTTAGCTGAAATTCAGGTGCTCTGGTGGTTGCTAAAAGTCAACTACAAATAAATGTTAATCCTTTTGGTTTTACACAAGCCTCATCTTTAAATAACTGTGATCCAAGAAGTATTTTTTAAAACCTCAAGACTAAAATTTTTGCCCCCAAATGGATTTCTTTAGCAAATTGTCACTGAAACATTCAAAGTACCTTCAGTTTCAATTCTGATCATAAATACATTTGCTTATTCTCCACAAATAAAACATATCATGGCAGTATTAGTATGTAAATTATTCATGATTTTGCCACACCCACCTCCATTCTAAGGATATAGAGATCATCCCCGGGAATGAGGGTGAAAAAACCAGAAGGGAAAATGATTTGCTCCAAATGAAAAGTGAGGAGTCTGGGCCACAAGCATAAGGCTAAGGTGAGGGCAGAGAAACCAGTGGGCTTACATTGTCCCAATTCCTCAGAAATCTTAGGGATGCCTTGATATCCCTAAAATATCAATATTGAGTCTCAACACAAAATCTGTTTTCAATCCCTGTTAACCTTTAAAGCTTAACAATAAATCTTTCTCAGCACTTTCAGTTGTTTCATTGGCAAAAGTGCAGCTCTGAGACTGGGATTACTGGAAATAGACTTTGTAGAAACAGAGGAGTCATAATATTCAATTACAGACACATTTTCTGAATACTTAATATGCACCCAGCAATGTTGGGATCCCTTTCTACTCTCATTGAATTTATAGTATCATTTGGGGATTTAAAAATACATAGTCTTTTTAAAGTTCAGACTAAATCAAGGAACTAAAAAACTAAATTGTCATGGGCTCTCAAAATCACAAAAGGAGCCTCCCCTGGACTAGGTCCTTTCAAAGTCACTGAAAAAGAAACTACTCTTTGGTACCTGAACCATTGTTACTGAAATTACTTCTGACACTGAATGTGTGGGTTTTTCCCTCCACATATGAACCAATTGTCCAGTTCTCCAGATATCAACTGAGTGGCCTACAATTCAGCTTCATTCTATTGCTAACTACCTCACAGATGAAGAGCCCAGTCCCATGAGACCCTCCCCCTACTTCAGATGCAAGTTTTTGTTTTTCTGACACTGGGGATTCATCCTATAGCCTTCATACTCAAAAGTCTGTTTTTTTTTTTTTAATATTTTATTTTGTGACATTTTACTAATTTGTTAAATTGTCCAGGCTGAGTTTGAATTTGCAATGCTCCTGCTTCAGCCTCCCGGAGTGTTGGGATTACTGGCATGCATCACAATGCCAGTGTAGATGCCAGTGTTAAGTCCTGGGCAACCCATCTCTTATCTGACCACATCTTAGAGTTCTCATGACTCCTTTCTCAGGGTTAGTAATTTGCTAGAGCGGATCTCAGAACTTAGGAAGTCACTTTGCTGGTTTATTATTTTAAAAAGTGCAGCTGACAAACAGCCAGATGAAAGAGATATATTGGGCAAGGAAAGTAGGGGACATGCCCATGGGGGAGGCAGTGTGGAGCTTCCATGCTCTCTGGGAGTACAGTGGACCTTCTGGGAACACCATACTCTGACCCTCGGCTTCTAGAGACTCCATATTCTGTTGTTTAGGTGTTTCATGGAGGTTTCATGACATAGGGATGAAGGATTACATCATTGACCATTGGAGACTAAACTCAGTCTCCATCTGCCTTCCCCTTCCTGGAGGCCATGCCATCCCCTTTCTGAAGATTAGCTTCCATCCCAAGCTGCTCAGGGGTCCCTGGCCTCCAGTCATCTCATTAGCATATGAAAGACCCTCAGAGCCTTAGGAGGAGCCTTGTGTCAGGAACCAGGGACAAAAACCAAATATATATTTATGATACGTTGGCAACTAAGATGGAAATATTCAGTGATAAAACCACCTCAGGGCCAAGCTATGCATTTTTTTTTCAATGCCACAACTGTGGTGACCTTGGTTCTTAGGACTCAGTCTTGCTTGAGGCAGTTAAGAAAGTCTCCAGGAATCACTCTCCATTAGGACCCCTAGAGGATTTCCCTGCAGAGTTTGAGAAATTCCATTTTACTTATTTTCTACTATTTGCCCCATTTGTGACTCCCAGTTCCTTTCTTAAAGGGTCTACTCTGCCACCACCTTCATTCTCAGTGAAATTCACTTCTCTCTGCAACAGCTTTAGTGAATAAATGAAGATAGTGTTGGCAGCTTTCACCAGTTCCCCTTCCCACTTTCTAGAATATTTTAGCCACATGTCCATGCCGGCTGTGTTTACTTCCAGATTAGACAGTACAGTAAATGCACCTGTTAGTAAACCAAGCTGATTTAATTAAATGCCTGATTACATGTACATGTAAAAACATTTGATTCTTTTACCAAAGCAATGGAAAATATCCCCTGTCACACATAACTAAAAGCATCTTTATTGGTATGGCCGAATACATATGACACAGTAGTGACTATAGTCTAATACATCTATGGAATAATTACGAGGTTTGCAAATTAGTCCTTTAATTTAAAAAAGCTTCCTTCAGACGAAAACAACATTCCTTTCTAATTCAAAATGTTTACTTAGGTTATCAGACATATGGTCACTTCAGACTTTCAAAGATGGATGTAAAGAAATTGGATGTTAGAGAAAATTATTAGTCCCTAGTGAATGCAATGCATTTTATACCAGTGACTGACCCCTAGCAACAGATTAGGAGGAAAGGAGAAAATTGACTCAGACTTTTAGGGTATTACTTTTATTTTATTTGAAAAATGTATTCTTAGGCTATTGTTCATAATATTTGAAAAAAATAACCTTGCTCCATTTATTGAAAAAATGAATGAGTGATACATAAGTAGCATAGCAAAATAAAACTTTGTGCAAATTCTGGAGATTTAAACACAGGAGAAATACATTTATTTTCTGATAGTAGTAGGACACTTCTGCTCTTGTTGAGAGGAAAAAGCAAACCAATAAAACAAAAGAAATTTCAGAAAACATGTCAAAAAAGAAAAGTTCCTGTTCATTTGAATTGTTCTCCTTCTTTTTCTCCTGTAAACTTCTTCCTTTGCTCTTTGAAGGAGGAAATTAGGAAAAATAGCCTGCAACAGAGGGAGCAGCAGGGTCTTTGAAGCCAAGCAAGTCTGAGTTTGGATGTAATTGCCTGAAGTGTGTTTTCAATCCAAATTACACAGATGAATGAAAGGAGAGCAGCTGCACAGGGATGAAAGGGGGAGTAGAAATTAGTGCTATGAAATAAAGATGCCCAACTGTGGTGCTGACTTCGTCTAAGACTGTTGGACGTATCTTTTTCCATTTTAATCCTTATTGTTTTATCCTAAGTAGAAACACATCAATCACATGTTCTTTATAAAAAGAGCAAAATGCTTTAAAAATATCACAGTGAAAATGAAAATTCCCCATCATCCTACATCTAAAATACAACTACATAGTATATACTACCCATACATCATCTATTTGTCCACATCTTACCGCTTTTTAAACTTAATTATCTAGTATTAGATATATACAAACTAATCATAGTTCATCATGGTGATAGGCTGAGTAAAAATGACTTTCCATAAAGTACCTTAGAACCTATGAATGTTACCTTATATGGCAAAGGAGGGCACATTGCAAATATGATTAGCTGAGGCTCTTGAGATGGGAAATTACCCTGGTGTATCTGAATGGGCCTTACGTGCAAAATGTTCTTAAAACAGCAAAACAGATGGAGATTTGAAACAGAAGTGTAGATGGCAGTTTGATTACCAAGAAGAGCTAGAAGGGAGGGAGCCACAAACTAGGAGCCACCAGAACCTGGAAGGCACAAGGAACAGATTCTCCTCTAGGAAGCTCAGTGGGAATGTGGCCCTACGAATGACCCCAGACTAACCTGGTTGGTGTGGTAATAGCAGAAAAGGCTTTGGACTGAATCTATAACATTAAATGACAGAAAGATAAGTAGGCTACTGTGAGAATACAGCATTCATTGTGTTCTTTTGCTTTCAAGAAGGGTTACATTTATATCTCCCAAGTCAGCCCACCTGGACAATCTCTGGATTCATCATTTTCAAGAATATTTAATTTATTCTTAAAGGCCTCCCAATTCAACACAGTATTTTAAGTCCTAAGTAGATCTGGCTGGTCTAACTAATAATATACCTGTGTAGAAACTCATACAAAGATTTTGAAACATGTATTTTTTCTTTGATTTCTTAAAAGTCAGTTTGGGCTACAGAAAATAGAAAAAAATTTTCAACTTATTTTTCTCAGAAAGGGTAAGGAAGACAGAATTTGCAAAATCTGAGAGATTTAGTCTTGTGTTTATTGCTCATTTCCTTAGAATAGGCCACTGCTTATGTACTTACTAGCTGTGGTTATGGGTGTACGTGTACCTCAGAATTTCCCTACAGGCTGTATTGTTTTTTCAGATTGGGAAGTCATGAAACTTGCTATGGCAAGTGCCTCTTTTCTGTTAATGGACATATAGACCACTTCCAGGATTTAGTTATTATGGGTTATGTTGCTATCAACATGGGCAATCATGTGTCACCGCAGTATTCTTCTAGAAGATATCTAGAAGGGGAATAGATGAGCCAAATGGAATTTATGCTTTTAGGTTTTTGAGCATTCTTACTACTGTTTTCCATATTGGTCAGGGTAGTTTACATTCCCACCAACAGTGTAGAAGAGTTCCTTTTCCCCTGTAGCCTCACCAGCATTTGTTATTATTTGATTTATATATTCATTAATACATAATGGATAAAGAAAATGTGGTATTTATATATAATGATGTACTACTATACTATAAAGGAGGACAAACTTGAGTCATTTGTAGGAAAATGGATGTATTTTTATTCCATAATATTAAGTGAAATAATCAGATGCATAAGCTTAAATATTACATGTTTTCTCTTATATGAGAATCCCAAAATATAAATGAATTAAAGAGCAAAATAAAAGATAATAAGAAATACAGAGATAGATGTTTTGCAAATAAGGACACCAAAAGATGGAGGAAGAGGGGGAGGGAGGAGAGTGGGGAGTTGCAAAAAGAATTAAGATATGTTATGCACATGTACCAGCACCCCACAATGAATGTAATCATTTTGTGCTGCAAACATGTACTAATAAAAATTTAAAAACTAAAAAAATTTACCCCCAAGTACGGATTTTGCATGTTTTAAAGATCCAGATTGTCTGCACATAGAAAGTTGGGGCTTAAATTCAATTCAGATAACTATCTTCCTGTTTCAACCTTAAGAAGGGGAAAAAGCTTAGCTCAGCTGCTAATTTTCTCTTCTTTTTTTCTCTCATTGTTTTGGTCAAGATAAATGACAAATCATGGTCATGATGACAGGACAAGGTTGAAATTTAATCAAAAGAGTAACTTTTCTGAGCACTACTCTATGAATCCCTATGAAAAGCATACAAGATAATTGAAGATTTCCAACAGTGCTGAGGGGTTGTAGATGTTTCTGTGGTCAATGGTAGAATTTTAAAACCAGAGGCTGGAGGGTGTGAGCAATTCAGATAGGGAGACTGAATGAAGAACTTCATCCCGAGTGGGCTATGAACGGAGTGAGTGGAGTATGGATGTGCCATGGTTCTGTTTGAGAAATGGACAAAACCATCAGGACCATCAGAATGCAGATTTACTTTTTAAATTTTTAACTGATATATAAAAAATGTATGTAGTTTTGGGCTACAGTGTAATAGTTTGACACATATGTAGAGGGTATAATGATCAAGTGAGGGTAATTAGCATTCCCAACCCTTAAACATTTATCATTCTTTGTATTTGGCACCTTTGAAGTTCTCTATTTTAGTTTTTTGCAAAATATATGAGCTGTAAACTATAATCATCTACTGTGCTATAGAGCACTAGAACTTATTTCTCCTATCATTTGTTTTGAAGAGTTAAAATGGGAAAGGAATGGGTTGCAGAGGGCCAATCTACAGAGCGGCTTGGATGTCAGACAAAAGAATTTGGATCTGATTTTTTGGGATGTCATGTATCACTGAAGCAGTTTGGATGGCACAGCAATATAAGGACAAGCACTTTAGGAAAATTAATTTCGTACTGATATGCACAGATGATTGAAACAGAGGGGCAAGGTAGGACATAATTGTGGCCAAGTAGGCATGAAATGAGAATGGTATTATAGAAATGAGGCTGAGGGAGGGGATTGTGAAAGGAACAACAGAAATTGCTGAGCTACTAAACTAGATGAGGAAAAAGAATCATAGAGATTTCGATTCTAGGTGGTTAGATTTCTCTAAATATAGTGAGAATAGAAGTGGCAGGAAGAGTTGTGTGTGGAATAAAATGATGAACTATTAAGAAGCTGGCACCCAGATAGAAATGTTCAACAGCCAATTGGACATATGGGACTGAATTATTGGTAAAAAGTCAGGGCTAGAAATGACAGACAATGAGTTATCAGAGAACAATCAATAAGTCAGGGAGAACATGGAGCTCACAGACACTGAGTCCTCAGTTACAAGCTAAGCACTGAACGACCTGGGAAGGGAAATAGAATCCAATCATGGAGACAAGAGAAAAGTGGTCAGAGAAGTATGAGGGTGCCATATTTATCTGGGTAATTCTAGACTTCCAGGGAATAGAAACTTTAAAAAGTGGTATGTTACTGTAAAAAGTTTCTATCTCCTGGAATAGTGGACAAAAGCAATAACCTTTATGTAATTTTATATTTCTGCATTGGGTACCTCTAACTTTAACAAATGGCTCATTTCAACATTTTTAAATTAAAGCCTTTGTGTGTAATTATGGCTCTGTTCTGGAGTCTCTTCACCATGTGGATAATTTCTTGACTGCCTCCACCAGAAAATGAAGTCAGTGTGTACATTGGCTACCTTATTCTACTCAAGATCAACTTATGCTGATTTCTCTTCTTGCAACTGCCCACTTAAAACATGCCAAACAACACCATTACCAAATATTTACTGAGCGACCTACTATGTGAAAGAGCCTCCATTTCAGAGCTACACAAATATCTTGTTCACTTATGTACTTTTGACACAAAGGGCAAGCATTACAAAAGTTTAAGTAAATCAAATGCAGGCTGAGGGGAAAAAGCCCTAAATCTAACATATGGAGTTAATGGTGCCACATTGCTTCTTTTTATAAGCACAAGAGCTTTTTATAACTGAACACTCTGGCTACGCCCATTAGGTTACATGGTCCCTTTAGACTTTGTTGTATGACATCTGGTACTTTACTGCTTTAGAGGCTAAAGAGAAATACCACACGTGCCATTTGCTTTGTCTCAGTCTCTCTAAAATGTTCCCTTTCAACTTAGTCTTTCTTTCTGTTAATGGTAATAGTTTTCAAGGGTTTCAAATATTAGAGGTCTGATGCTAATAGACTTTCTTTTGACTTTTAAATAAGTCTTACATCCATTAGTCAGAAAAGAAAGGGATAATACAATTAGGATTTTTATACTAGTTTTATTTTTGCAAAGTATAATGTCTAGATAAGTGAGCTTTTGAAACAAAGTACATATCTCATGTCTGGAATCTATGACACAACCACTTTAAGAACACTGATGAAAAGGATCAGGTGCACATGACTGTTACAAAGTTAAAACATTTTGTGACAATGCTGGTGTGTTACTTTAACAAAATCCCCATATCACAGATCAATGACTTCTAGAGTGTGGAGAAATACTATGAATTTTACAAACATGTTTGAATTTTATGTATTCTAACTGTACATGAGGGCTCAGTACTAAGAGTTGCTTTTTGATGGTAAAGGCTTTTAAAATGCTATTGTTATTACTGTGTATGTTACCTTTGCAAGAAGTTTGACTCATTTTATTTTTTTGAGACAGGGTCTTTCTGTGTAGTTGAGGCTGGCCTTGAACTCTCACAGTGATCCTCCTGCCTCATTCTCCTGAGCACTGAGACTACGGCCAAGAGCCATCACCCCTGGCTTGAATTTTATAAAAAGATTTTATCAATAATTTACATATACTAGTCTGTAGATGAGATGCATTGAAATCATATGAAAATCATTTTTAAAAGTTGTGGGTCTAGTTTCTGAATATCCTGATTCAGTGTATTTAGAGCATACCTATAGTATGGTATTGGTAGTTGCCTTTGTTGAATCTGCAGGTGATTTCAATAAGCTATTAGCTCTCAGACCTGCTCAATTACTACTAGATGTGTTTGTGAAGTAAACTAGGCTATGATCCATGCTGATTTAAATTTTCTGTGTGCTAAGAAGTGGTAGCAAGGCCCCGAATCTTTCTCGGGTGAGAAAATGATGATTCTTTATGATTTTGGTGGGCTGAAACTGAGCTATTAAGTTATTTTGTAAATTATTATTTTGTAAACTTTGGTGTTTAACTATAGGAAATGTAAACATTGTGAGGAGTATATCTTATTTTAGGACATTTGGAGCACTTAATAATTTCAACACTTTGGAAAAACAGATGTCAACACAATGACATATCCAGAACATGTGCTTAAAAGATGAAACTCAGAATTCCTCAACCAGTTCTTATGAAATACTGTATATAATTTTGTGATGCAATTAAGTAACAACAGACCAACTTGAGGGGAAAAGAAATTAATATCACAAAATGTCTGCTGTCATTTACTTCCAAAACAGAAAAGGGGAAGAGAACAAGAAGTCACCAAGAAGCAAGCCCTCCCTGCAAATCAGTGCCGTGTGTGGGCCACTGAGGGGACAGCCAGACCCCAGCCCCTTCCGGTGTGTGGGCTGGGAAACAAGAAGTGCTAACCCCTTGGATCCCCCACCCCCTGTAAGCAACCAGCTGATCTGGAGAAACACAGGCTGTGATAATATGTATTGAGGTGAAATGCAATTTGATGATTGTGGTGTTTCGTGTTTCACTGACTTTGCAGGTCTAGGGCCGTTGGTCTGATCATCTGATATTCAGAGGATAATGGTATGCAGTGTGGCATCTATGGGGGATCTCCTTCTGAAGGTGGTAGCCGTGGTTAATTCCCTATTATCTTGTTTTGAAGTTCTGTATCATTTTCATTGTTTTGTTGGGTTGAGTTTTATTCTGTTTTGTTTTGTTTGATTTTTTTTATATCCAATGGTATGGACAGCTATTTCAAAGATAGCAAGATATACTATGGTAGTCATTTTGGACTTATTATTGTCTTGTTTTGAAGTCCTTTATTTCATTTATTGTTTTGTTTTTATTGGTTCTATTCTGTTCTGTTTTGTTTGATTTTTACTATGTCTGAAGGTATCCACAGCTATTTTGAAGACAACAAGAAGCATTATGGTAGCCATCATTGATTTTGTATTTTTTTGAAGTCCTGTGTCACACTGGTTTGTTTTGCTTGGCTTTATTCTGTTTTATTTTACCTGGTTTCATTCTCTTTAAAATAAAAAAAGAATCTACAAAATATGTCCCTGTCTAAGCAACAAGAAAAAACAAAGAGCAAATAAACAAACAAAAAATACCAGAGCAAAACAATAACAAAAAAGTCCAAACTCTACAGTGCACAAGCTAGCACATTTTTTTTTAAAAAGGACCATTCATGCACCTCTAAACTTTAGCTTCAATTTTAAAATGCATATGCACATTTCTCAGGTCAATACATATATCCATTATTTATAATGACTTCATAATATTCTACAGTATAGATGCATCATGATTTTTCCAGTTGATCCTTCACTGATGGTCTTTGTCAGTTTTTAAAATCTCTATATTTGAATGTATAATAAGCATTTTAACCCACATGCTAATTCTTTGATTTAAATCTGATATTTTCTAATAGGATTTCTCTTCAAAAGGGTACAGAGATCTTAACTCATTAGATTCTGCTAGATTATTTTCCAAATATGTTGTAGCAACCTCACATTCCTCCAGCACTAATTTTCTTCCACACCCTCACCAGCACTGAGTATTTTTAATCCTTTAAGCTTTTGGCAATTTGATATGTGAAAATGACACTTTATTATTTTAATTTGAGAGTAACATCTGCTAGGTATATATGAAAATACATGTCCTCTTTTGTAAATAATCCTCTAAAATAAAATTATATACTTATTCATGTCATGTATAAAAAGTAATTCCATAATAGATTAAAGATATAAATATAAAAAGTAAAAAGAATACAAAAATGCAAAGGGAGGGAAAAAAGTCCTAGAACATTTGTGTAATTTTGAGTAGGAGAGATGTTTGACATTTTAAAACAAAATACATCTAAATGTCATAAAGGAAAAATTGAGGGGAGACGTATGTAACCGTTAAAGTTGTTCATGTTGCCTTTTGCACAAAAGAAGTCAAAAGACAAATGATATGTTTAAAATTATGTTACATATATATCACAAAAAAGGTAATATCCTTAATCTATGGTTCTCTCAAAAATTGATTAGGCGAAAAGGAAACCGATAGAAAACCAAATAAGAGATACAATCTTTTTTTTTTTTTTCTGATTCAAACACCCTGTTTTTGAAGCCCCTTGCATGTGAAAGGTAACCTAGTGTTTATTTACACCAGAGCAGGCAACAGCGGGTGTATTTCCTCTTGATGCCCTCTCAGGTTCACATCTGTTCTCTACCTGTCAGGGCTCTTGGCCCTGGGATCTGATTTCTTTCTGTGGTATGTAGCCTTTGATGAATCTTTCATACCTTCTAATCACTAGGGTACTAATCTGAGTTTTCCACTTGACATTTCCCTCCCCCAACCCTTCAAATCTGCCACCAAGTCACAGGAGCTCAATGCGTCTCAACGCCAAAAGTTTACATTTGGAAACCTCTGTACACAAAGCAGAGGACCACATCACCAGTTTCAGGTGTACTTACCACAAACCGCACAGGTTACAGAGTTAGACACCACCAGCTTTCAAAAAGGCACCTGCACAGTCCTTATTTCCACCAGCTTTAAAGCATGTATTTGTATGCTGTGCACATAACTGAGGAGCAGCTGAGATAATTCATGAGCATGTGCATCACAAAGTCTACAGGACCACATAGTATAAATAATAGTAAGCTACTGAGCCAGGAATCCAACTAAAACCATAATTAAAATAACTAGTGAGCAACAGAGGTCTGAGCATCTCTTGGGATGTTGACCATATGCAATATAACAAATAAAGTAGATTTCCTTCTACCATCTCTCTGAAGGCAAATACTGCTATCACTGTTTTGCTTTGTTCTGATTAATTGTATTGCTCTATTCAATATTCTGTTTTGATAAGTTCTATAATGTTCTGTATTTGGTTTGATTTTGCTATACCTGATTGAAAGAACAACTATTATGAAGATAACGAGATTACTATGGTACCTATTACTGTTATCCCAGTAAACTGTTGTGACATTCTGTACCAATTTCACTGTACTGTCTCAATTACCTATGTTCTGTCTTGTTCTGTTTTATTTCACTACCTTCAAAATTAAAAAAAAAGAATGAAGAAAGAACCTCTTTAAATGATTTGCAGGTGATTGAAATGTAGTTTTTATTCAGAAGCATTTTTTCTGACAGTTTTCAGGTAGAATTTATTGTTTAGAAATAGTCAAGCACCCACAAATCATAGGTAATGCAGATACAAAGCATGAGTATTTCAAAGTACTAAAATGTCAGATAAAAATTAAGGATGAAAGATTTCATTAGGAAGTGGATATCAGTAGAAAAAGTATGAAAACATATTGTCCTTTCAATCCATGCTCCTCGAAACCAAGAAAAAATTTTCCTTGGTCTTCTTTGGCAAATCAAAAGACATTTCCACATCAAGTAGGTTCTGATTATCACTACTGCTGAAAAGGAGTTGATGGTGTGAGGGATTGCTGGCAGATACTTTTCCCATAGTCCCTAGAATTTAATGGACTAGCTCAGGCTGGGAAAAATATATGTTATAGGAGACTATGTAAAAGTATAATGGACTCTCCCTGTAGTCATTTAAAATGCTTTTTCCTTCACTTTTAAACAAAAACCTAAGTGTAGATCTAGTACTTCTGTGGTATTGAGATCACGGAAGAATAACTATTTGAAAACTCCATCTTCTTAAACACACATATCAGCATGGCGCCAGTCGTTTCTCATATTATTCTAAATTAAAAGTGCTTAGCCCTGCTCTTTTGTGTTAGTCTCCCCAGCATCTAAGTGACATTCATCAAGGCAGCTTCTTTGTCTATTTAATGCTTCACTGGAATATACAACAACCTCATTTTCACTCAAGAATAAAAAAGGCACATGCATGTTTTACATTTTATTCATTAGTTTGGCACTGAATGTTACATTATTATATTTACTGACTTGATTCTTACGCGCAATGCTTCTAGAATAGGTTTTTCACAAGAAATGTCTGAAGCTGAATTTTTTGCTACTGGGTTTAGGAATTTATACATGCCCTAAATACTTTATCTCTGAATATAGAAGTTGTTAATACTTCATGTAGAAGAACTGCAAATTACAATGAAGTATGCAGAGCCCAAAAGAATATGGGGTGGTGCCCATCTGATCATAATAGCCACTTAATATTTTGGAGCTTTTTCCTCTGGATGCAAGTATCCTATCATCATAGTAAAAGCTAAATGGTCAGTAGTATTTTGTATTCTGACTTCTCTCCATTCTTACTATATCTTGAGCATCAAAAGTACTTGCACATCTTATGATAGGTATGAAAGAGTCTATGATATGTATTATAATAAGCTTTCTCTTATTGCTGCACATATATGTTGCATACCAGGTTCTAGTAGAATAAATGAGTTAGTGATAAACATCTCTCTATCCACTCTCAACCTTTGCTTACATTTCAGATATTTTCCTTAGGAAAGCTTCTCAGAAATATAACTCTAGAGAATATTAATGCTAAAAGTAGTTTATTAAATTTACATGTGCCACTTCTCTATCCTAAGCACTTTACTTGTATGAACTAATTAACTATTAGTTCAATCTTACAGATAGGGAAATGGAGGCATAGAGAGTTATACTCCCTCCAGAGTTACTCTGTTGGTAAGTAGAGGAGACTTCAACATGAACTCAAGCAGTCTGAGAATAGAGCTGGTGTTCCTAACATTTAGTGAGCACAGACTCTTGAATTGCCTGTGCAGATGTGACCATGGCAGATCATAAACATGGGTTTGGGAGGATTAGACCACCTAATTTAATCTCTGGACATTACAGAAAGCAAGGCCTCGAAAGATTAAGTGATTAATTAATGTAACACAGAGAACAAGTAACAGACCTACAACTTCACAGATCTGAACCCTCTTAGGGGGTCCAATCAGAAAGGCTGATCCTGTGAGCCACATTGTCACATCACCTCTGGTAACCTGCTGGGGATGCAGTTCTCATGTTCTGCCCCAGTCCTCCTGCAGCCCTGTGCATCTGCATTGTTATGTGCAGATTTAAAATTGAGTAACCCTGGCAATATAATCTATAAATTTGGTATATTTTTGATGTTTTTTAATAAAAAAAATCTGCATGTAGCTTGTTAGTATTTTACAGCCAGAAAAAAGTCCTCATTATTCAGAATTAGTTAAAGGCTCTTTTATGCAGCCATCTGAAATCACTACAGTTTTAGGTTATAGACAACCAAATATTGAGAGTTGACTGTGGTTCAACTTCAGTGGAGAATGGAGTAATGATAATAAAACTTACAGGTGACATTCTCTGTAGGAATTGGATTTGATGGGAAAAACAGAACAAAGTTCCTTCCCTCAAGAAGGGCATAATTTAACCAGAAGATTAAGCAAAACAACTCCCATAAAACAGTAAGCATTAGTGTGGCGCATTCTAAGATCGCAAGAGGGGGTTAAGGGAGGTTCTGGAATATAAGAACTATTGAGGAAAACGATTGCTTCTACTAATGGCAAGAAAAACGAGTGAGCAAGGCTCAGCCAAATTATTAAATGGATATCTGGGTAACCTGCCTAAAGACTGACACTCACATAAAGAATACAGCTGTCTACACAGCATAGGGCATGTGAATTATTGCTTAAACTGTGCGAGCCTATTAAATGTTCCCTTATACTGCCCCTTACTTGCCAATGGCAAGTCCAGGATTTAGGAAACCCTGGCAAACTGGCTATAAATTGGGGATTCCCATGACTTCCTTGGGTTTCAGCATTTGCTAGGATATCTCACAGAACCCCAGGAAACACTTTACTCATATTTATCCATTTATTAGAAAACGTTAAAATGAGCAACCACATGAAAGAGAGGCATAGGACAAGAAAGTGAGAAGGGGGCTGGATTTTCCTGGCCCTCCCCAGTGATGCTGCCTTCCCAGGAACTCCACATTTCACCAACCCAGAAGCTCTCTGATCCTTGTTCTTTGGGGGTTTAATGGAGGGGAGGGTTCCTTCTGTGGGATAATTAAGTAACTCATTGGTCATTGGTGATAACGCACACTTCAGTTTCTCTCTTCCATATTCTCCTTTTAAGCTTTTCTCATAAGGACCAACTGATTTAATGTAACTTTTATCTAGATTATTTCTGAATAGTCACGTAACTTCTGTCTGGATATTTCTGGATTTTCCTAAAGCTGAACTGCTGCCATGGGAAGCATGCTTGACTCCAGTCAGGAAATGCTGAATCTGAGGGCTCAGCACCAAATGGCGCTCTGATCAATTCTTTGTGTTCAAGTTTTTATTGTTATTTTCTTTAAGGGAATCCTACTTACATTTTCTAGACTGGTACTATTTTTGTGGTATCTGGAATTAATATGAGGATCTGAGTAGGAGAACTGAGTGCAGGAAACATAAGAAAACTTTGTTCTTAAGGAATCAAGGCCTCTAAAGAGGGAGAAAATGATGAAAGGAAAAACATGGCCAACACAATTCTGAGAGACTAATGGAAATACCTTTGGTTTGTAAACATTAGTAAAAAATTAGAATATTATGCTCAAAATAGATTGATGATTGAGGAACAGTCTATATCCTCAGGTGAATTCGTACGTATTTCTTAGAGAATAAAACAACAATGACAAAACTACAAACAGTACTCAATTTGGTAAAAGGCAATGATAATAAACATGTTGACCAGTAGGTGTTCAGTTTTGTACCAGCCAACAATGGCTTTGTCTCAGCCACATCCTGAAAGCCAAACACTGCTCAAAGTACTTTTAGGAGCTTGTGTAAGTAAAGCATCTAAGGTCAAATTTGGATGTCAGTTTGGGTGATCCTCAAAATATACCGAAAAGGGAGAAATGGACAGGAAGGTGGGAAATACAGCACTTAATCTCGTAAATGTGGCAGCTCTGAGATCTCTGAGATCCTCCTGAAGCCCTTGGAACAAAGGGTTTTTATTTATCAGGGCTTTGTATTGATGAAATCTGGTCTGGCAAAGGTGGCTTAAAGTTTCAGCAAATGAATTCCGAGAGTATCTGTTTCCCCCCCTGCTTTCTCCTTTCCCTCTTTCCTCCTTCCCTCTTGCTTTCCCTACCATCTACCCAAATTTTTACCGACTGCACCAAACACTTATCTGGGGACTGTGAACATATAGATAGGAACCAGACATAGCATCTTCCAACTTGCTTGTTTGTCATTCAGAAGGATAGACAAAGACTGTGATGCCTAGTAGTACAGTGATATTATAAGTGAGAGTGCTTTCTCAGAAGAGGAAGGAGTGACAGCTGACAGGTAGTCTTAGGGATCATTGGCTTGCTGGCTCCCTGGTGGAGGCAATGTTTGAATTGGTTCATGAAAGGTGGGCAGAAAAGTCTTCCCCCAAAATGTGCGAATAAATAAAGGCACAGAGGTAGAGCACTGTCAGTGATTCTTTTCCTTTAGTTACCAACAAAAGGAAAAGAAGTACTGTCTGGTATGGAGAAGTGGGAAGAAGGGGTGACAGCTCTCATCACCTGCAGCTCCAATAGTGTCACTCTGTTGCGTGTCCTCCATGGTGGTCCTCCAACTTCAGCCCAAATACCCGCAGGGGTTGTTAAATCCAGATGGCTAGGTTCCACTTTAGCACTTGTGGTTGGGAGGACTGGTGGCCTAAGGACTTACATTTCTAACAAGTGCCCAGGTGATACAGAGCTTGCTGGTCCAGCAACAGTGGTTCAAGGTCCCAGCACAGACTTACCTCACTTGTAGGTCCTATGCCTGGAAACTTCCAACCTAGATAGTCATGCAACTCCTTTTCTCAGTTATTTATTCCTCTCATCAACTCTCCTTATCCCTTTTATGCATTTTATCTCTCTCCATAGAGTTCTTTCCATATCAGAACTCTACACTATGGTATATTAACTTTTCGCCGTCCTAGTAGAATGTAAATCCCACAAAAGACTGTTTTATTCATGAATACCTGAAGCAGAGCATTGCTCTATTACCTAAATCCTGTCCTCCTAGGCCGTAAAACAGCGTGGCAGATGTGGGATGCACTCAGCAGTGCAGGCTGAATAGATGAGAAATTGCCTCAGAATGAAGCATGGAGATAAGGGGCCTTTCTCATTTGTGCTAAGAAGCATGAAAGTTGAGATAACTCAGGTCGAGTGCTGCCTGTTCTCCATCTTAATCAGTAAAGATGTCTTTCTTTGCCATTATTAGCGAAAGGTTTGGAGTCATAGAGGAAGAAGAGGTGTAGGTGTGGATGGGAAGATTCTAGAAGTGGACAGTTTTCGGGATGGCTATATGGAGACTACATTATCTTGGCAATCTAGATTCTTGTGGAAGGAGCTAAAAAGAAAGCCCTCATTTTACATAGAGGAAAACAAAACAGACTACACTTTTTTTCTAAAACACTACACTGATTTTCCTATAAGAAATTAGATTAAGATGATTTTCTACTTATCACTTGTAGTAGCGTCTCTGCTTTCATATGGGGTCTGAAAACTTAGGAACAGTTGCACTACCCCATCTGTGTCCTCCTTTCTGCTAAGTCAAGGATTTGGAAATTTGCTGTTGAAAAAAAAAATCCTAAATACTCCAAATATCTTTTTAAATTTTTTTTTTATTTTTAAAAAGCAAAATAGGGTGGAAATAATACAGAATTTCAAAAAAATAACTGGAGGAAATCAACAGTAGTTAATATATTATGTATTGCTATCTTAGAAGTAGTTGCTCAAGTTACAAAATCAAAGCACAAAAAATGAACAGGCAAGCTGGGGATTTAGCTCAGTGGCATAAGCGTCTGCCTTGCAAATGCATGGTCGTGAGTTTGATTCTTGATACCAAAAAAAAAAAAAAAAAAGAACAGACAATCAAACAATGACAGCACAAACTATTCTGTTTGATGAACTAACAGAGAATTAGTAGTATGTTTATCTAGCTTGCACACTTAAATATACATACAGCTATATGTGTATACCTACAAGTTGTTCTTTCCTTTTGAGCACTTTATTTCCCTTTCATTGTTACAATATCTATTGTACATTGTGAATCTTATTACTCTTTCAGTTTTTGTTATTATTATTTATTTATTATCCTAGAGAGACAATATAATATTTACAAATGTGAGTCTGATTTATTTCACTTATGAAGATAGTCTCAAGTGGCCTCCATTTACCTATAAAAGCCTCAAGAATATATATATATATATATATATATATATATTCCATTGTATAAAAGTACCACATCTTTTACATTCACTCTGTGGTCAGTGGGCATTTTGGTTGTTTCCAAGATTTAGCTATTACAAATTGTGCTGCTATAAACATGGGTGCTCATATTCGAAATATCTTGATATACATGCTCATCTCAAATGCCTCCGATTTCCAAAATGTATAGCAATACTGATGCCAAGTTTATTCTTATAACAGCATCAGACATCTCATGCCAACATGATGAATAGCATATAATACTCCAGTCATATCTTATTATAATCTGTGTCTTCATTGTAGTCACAACATTAGAAAGGGAACCTTAATAGACATTTATTGGATTCATAAATTAGTTTGATAAAATGAAGATGTTACAAAAGGTAGATGGGAAATTATGGCCAATGAGGTCACATGAGCAAATGGTTGCAAATTCTGTAAGTGCAAATATAGTCTAGGTTTCCCATCTGCTGAGAAATATGCATCACCTTAGAAGTCCCAACTTTAGCAATTAGTAGTCTAAGACTAAACGAGTAAAAATACAGAATGTGTTTGTGTTAAGAAAATGAAAGTAGAGAAAAGCAGAGAGTGTGTGTGTTGGCCTCATATACTTGAATTTTCATTTGTTTTCAATACTTGTTCATAATGTCTTTTCTTTGTCCAGTTTAGATTGTTGGATTAAACATAGGTCCTCAGAAGGCAGAGACTGTTGTTTTCCCTGTAAGACACTTTCTGACACAGCTACTTAAGATCTTTTTTTTTTTTTTTTGTACCGCACATGAAACTCATGACCTCACACTTGCCAAGGAGGTGCTTGTGCTGCTGAGCTAAATCCCTGGCCTTCACTCTTCTTGAGATCAAGAATTATGCTGAAAAAGTAGTCATTGATCAGTAATTGTGCATGGAATGAGGGAAGACAGAAGGACTAGGGAAATGGAACTTGCTGTTCTCTGGAAACTGAAAGATGGAGAGAAGAAAAATTCAGACATTTTCACAATCTTTTACTTAATTCCCCAGGAAGGAAGAAGATAATAGAAATAGTCAATTTTGTATAGAAATAGAAATTCCCCAGGAAGGAAGAAGATAATAGAAATAGTCAATTTTGTATTAGGATGTAGCTATAGACAGACTTTCCAATTAATGTTAGCATAGTCATTTGCCTAATAGAATACTTTCCATTGTATTTTGATTTATAAAGTGCTATATCATTTCATTCAATGCTAGAGAGACACAAATTAGTGGCAGTATTTTCCTTTTCTTTTTTCCATTCGTATTGCATTCTTTTCCTTCTTTTATTTCTTTTCAAAGCTCCACAAAGTACTGTGACATGAACTGTTAGAGTTTTGCCTTCAGTTCCAGGTAACTTTTTCTATCAGTAGGACCCAGCCAAAATAGAATTCTGCTCAGATGGTACATGAAGATACTTTAATAAGGGGGCTATTGACTGAGATGTGGGCAGGACAAAGGGACAGACCCAGGATGCTGACACACCAGAGATGGGACTCCCTGTGTCCGAAGGGACAAAAGGACAGAAATTACATGTTCGAGATCATTTAGGGCAGGAGGTTGCTCAGCAGGAATCATAGAAGAGATTGCTGACATTAACCTTGCATGACTTACTTTTTAATCTTTAGGTGTATTTAAAGATATATTCTCACTCTTCTGTGAAAATTGAATGACAAAAGGGCCATGGAGCAGCGTATTAAAAGTCACATGAAGTAGCATGAAATAACCCAGTAGAAAATTACAGAGCTGGTTGATGATTTTGCAGTAATTGATACAGTAACTGACCTCTCCCTTCTTGGATCTCTTATTCTTACAGTAACTGACCTCTCCCTTCTTGGGTCTCTTATTTTTCCAAAACTGACTTCTCCTGGATTTCTTACTTTCTAGACCTTTTTGAAAGCCTCTTCTGTTTTTTCCCCTCCACTGTATTTTTAGTTTTGGATTCTATTCCTATAATGAATGGTTCCTGGATTGTTCAGCCTTCATTGAAAGTTTTAAGAAATTATATTCATGTATCAGTTACTGGAATTTATTACACAGTTACCTTAAAGTAGGCACACTTGAAATGGTATTTATCTACAGAGAGCTTATTCTAACCAGGCAATTCTGAGAATCAGTTTATTCTGTCTATCCTCTCCCCATTTGATTACCACCTGTATATTTTCAATTGTCTTGTCACTTTCTTTGTTCTTTTACAACAAAAGAGGAAAGGTTTAAAAAAAAGAGAGGAAAAGTTTGTTTGGGCTCACAGTTTCAGAAGTTTCAGTCTGTGTTTAGAATGTTTAAACACAGAAGTGGCATGGCGGAGGGCCTAGTGGAGGAGTCCCTCGTGCAGAGTGGCCCTGGAGACCGAGGAGGAAGGGTGAGGAGGAGTTGCTCTCTTCCTTGTCAGGTCCTCAGTGATCTGCCTCCCTGGCCAAGCCCTACAGCGAGTCAGCCATGGCGTCTCAAGGTCCAGTCCTCTTCTAAAAGCACCACAAATGAATGCACAAGACCTCTGAGGGACAGACAGTCTTGATTTAAACCATAACAAATTCATTCCTTTTCCTGCCATTACTGTTGTCATCCTAATGTGCCAATTTTTTTGCCAATAATCACCAGCCTCCAATTTTTTCCTTCTCAGAGAGAACTTCCTTTTAAAAACTGAATTGTCTAAATTCTCTGCTTAAAATTCTTCATGAGCACCCTGTCATGTCTGGGACAGATCAGAACAGTTTGCTTTGGCACACAAGATTTACATGCAGACTTCTTTCAACTCTCCTTACATTCACAGGAAGAAATAGCTTCTGCATCAGAATCCTAAACCCTCTGATTTCCTAGACTTGACTAGATCTCTCACTGATAATTCTTTGTACCAATAGAAAGCCTTAAAATAATTGCTAATTAAAAAAATGACTCAGATCTAAATCATGTCCTTTTTATACCTGTCATTTAAAAGAAAATTGTCGCATGTTTAATAATCAGAAATTCCTGTTCGTCCTTTAAAACACATCTCACAACCAAGAAGCCACTTTTGACCTTTTGGCAGTCTGGATTTGGTGATCCTCTCCTGCTCTTACCTGGCATCAGTAGTTTTTCCTATGAGTTCAGGGATCTTAGTGTTAGAACTGTGTTTACTTTCCCGAGTTACTCATTACATCTCGCACATAGATTGCTCTTTCATCTTTGCAGTCCCAGACTAGCAGCAGGCCAGACACCTTACAAATATTTATAGAAACAAAATAAAATCCTCTCTCATTACATACTTTCTAGCCTTGCCAAATCACTTGATTTCATCCCTGCTAACTAAAGAATAAGAAAGGGAAGGATGATTTATAGATTCACCAAAGGCAGTGTCATCAACTGTAAAGAATGCTGACGACTTTGCTGACCTGGGTTTCAGTCCTAATGCTACTACCAGCTCTGCAAATTCTTTTACCTTTCTGGAGTTCTGCTTCCTCATATATCAAAACAAAAGGCTTGGGCATGATTTTTTTCCCTCCAGTTCTGACATTGTGAGTTTTATGCCATTTATAAAATAAAAATGCTTAATTTAAGACAGCATGAAGTGTGAAATCCTGTAAGTGCATTTGGAGGGATTGTTTGGGAAAACCAAATGGAAGGGAGAATGGGTTGATAGTCACTGGAAATGTGTGTGACCACCGAGAGGCTGCTAGTTATCTCTTTGTGTGTTCCAGATTTGGCTTTTGGCTAATGACCACATTTCACACCTTTTGCATTGGAAGCTAACCTCCTGAATTCTAGTTCACAGTAAGAAATGTTTGAACTTCTGGCCTGTGGCCATAAAGGACAGAAGTGTGACTTTTCCCTTCTACTTGTCTGCTGGCTAAATTGTAAAAGATGGAAGACTCCTGTGACCACATTGGAGGGCTGACTGTTGAGCAGGAGCCTGGTTCTTTGGCACCACCAAGCAGCCGTCGCCTTTCTGAATTTTCAAATGAGCAAGCAATGGATTTGTAGTTTAAGCCACTGAGGATAAAGGTTTTTTGTTATAGTAAAAAACAAGACAAAGAGAAACAACACTCTTCTTACTAAAGTAGATACTAAAACAAGAAAATGTTTTATTATTTTCAAAATGCACTAAAAAAAGAGAGAGAGAATGTAGTAATTCTGTTCAAGGAAGCACATGGGAGTTTACTTTAAATTTTAACAGAATATATTTCAGGGAGTTTATGACACTGCCTAGAACATGACCCTCATGCATTTTATTCTGCGTTGTACTTTATCGTAAAGAAGGTACCAGTGGGATGGCACTTATTTGGCAAACTCTAATCTAATAAACTCTAATCCAATAAGCTGGTTTTCTACTGATCGATCATCATAAAGACTCTAAAATGAGTCATCAAAGAAATTTTTATTTTCTTTTTATTAATTCCATTTACAAAGACAGAAAACATGCAATACATTTGTGGCTTATATAATATAAAACTGTGCAGTTATGAAAGATTAACATCATTTGCTGCTTTTCAGGGGATGAAAGTGATTGTGTTTAATGATATTATACAGAAAGTACCTTGGTGCCATAAAATAAAGTACCCATTATCAGACTGGGCTCCAAGGAGGAAGCATTTCAAACATTCCCCTCCATCAGCTCAGTGGGCAGAGGGAGTTTTGATCTCCATAGTGCACCATTTGCCTCTGAGTTCAGGTCAGAGAAGTAGAGACCTACAGCACCATGTGTCTCTAACAAGCAAACCACAAGGCCCAACTATATGCAGGGAAGAACGCTTATGGCATAATGAGTTGATAAACAATCAGCATTTAGGGGCTGTACTTTGAACTAGTGCATAATGAAAACTAAAAATATTCTACCATTAATAGGCATCAAGAGCTAAGAACTTCCAGAAGGCAGTGGAGAGTTACATTAACTCCTGTGGTAGGTTTTCATCATTGTGACAAAATAACAGAAAATCAGTTTAAAAGAGGAAAGGTTTATTTTGCTCATGTTTTCAGTTCATGGTCAGCTGGCTTTGTCTGCAGGGCTGTGATAAAACCGAATCACCATGATGGGGAAGGAATGGCAGAGGGGAGCTGCTTGTCTCACGGCAGCCCTGTGAGGGAGGGAAGGAAAGGGCGGCAGAGAGGGAGAGGCCGGGACAAAATACAGTCTTCAAAGCCACACCTAAAGTGACTTTCTTCATCTAATTGAACCACTTCCAAATGAACTCCTCTAAAGATGAATCCATTCAGTGAAGTTAGAGTCCCCATTAACTGGCAATTAACACATTCACGGCTGTAATTCTCGTCTCCCTGCTGGGTGACTTGAACCACTACAGGTACTTGCGTAACTTTCCCATGCATGACTGTACTTCCTAACCAGTGGTACAAACCACTTGACAAAATAGTCATGCATGTTCCACTGGTGGTTTGAGCAAGCAGAAACATACTAAGCCTTCAATACAATAAGCCTCTTAGGGACATTTCAGGTAACAACCAGAAAAACCACAGACTGACTTGTGGAGGACATTCTCAAAACCAACCTCAGAACCAACCACATGTCCTTTTTGTTTTTAATGATCTAAATACAAAGATAGCACCTATTTCAGCCTATTATTCCTGAGCTGAGATGGCTCCTTCTTGCTTGAGGGCCCTATTAAGTACAGGGCATGCCTGCTTTGCTAGTTAAAGTGTGGAGTGCTGGTGTTCTACTTCTCTGGCTTGGCTAGACATGGGTCTCAGAGATAAAGAAGTGTAGATTAGAAATGGAAAAACTAAAATCTGATTGTAGGGGCTGTGAAAGTCAGGCAGAAGAATTTGTATTTATATTCATCTCAGATGCTCATTTTTGGATTAGGTCTTTGAAAACTACCAACAACAAATGCTGGAGAGGCTGTGGGGAAAAAGGAACTCTTCTGCACTGTTGGTGGGAGTATAGACTGGTACAACCACTGTGGAGGTCAGTCTGGAGATTCCTCAAAAAGCTGGGATTGGAAGTCCCATTTGAGCCAACTATTACACTCCTAGGCATATTCCCAGAAGATCTGAAAACATCTTACCACAGTGATATATGTGCACCCATGTTTATATCAGCACAATTTGTAATAGCCAGATCCTGGAAACAACCTAAGTGCTCATCAACTGAAGAATGATTTAAAAAGTTGTGTTATTTTTATACAATGGAGTACTATTCAGCTATAAAGAAGGATCACATTGAAGCTCTTATAGGTAAATGGATGCAACTTGAGACTATACTCATAAGTGAAATAAATCAAACTCACATCTATAAATACCATATAGTCTCTCTAGTGTAAGAAATAGTAAGAGTACATAAGATTTTATGGTAATCATGATTCCCCATTACATTGCTTTGAAGCCTTATAATGTTTTCATTCATTAGTTGGAATGGTTTTATTCTGTTTTGTTTGATTTTATTATGTGTGATTGTATTAATAGCTATTTTGAAGAAAATAAGACATTATGGCAGCCAGTGTTGATTTAATATCATCTTGCCTTGAAGTCCTGCCATGCTTTTGTTCTTCTATTACCATTGGTTCTATCATGTTGTCTCTTATTGGATTTTAATATGTATGATAGTATAAACAAATTTTTTATGGAAAATGAGAGATTATAGTAGCCATTGTTCATTTTCTGTTATTTGGTTCAGAATGCCTTGTACTGCTTTCATTCTCTTGAATGCTTTTATTCTATTTTGTTATGTTTGATATTATTGTGTGTAAAACTAAGCTCAACTATTTCAAAGAAAGAGACATTATGATAGCTACTGTTAATATCGGTTTGTCTTGTTGTGAAGTGCTGTATTGCTTACATTGTTCTGATCTGCTTTGTGCTGTACTTGTTTGTTTTATTCTCTTTAAAATAAAATAAAAAAAAAGAATTTGTATTTGATGTTGCGGCAATAGGGAGCCAAAGTGGGTCATTGAGCAAGGGAGTAACGTGTCTTACTTTAGTAAAAGCAACAGTAAGAAAAAAGGGTAGAGAAAGTTAGGAGAAAATGATCTAAACCCAAATTAAGATAAAGAAGGTCTGAATGTGGCTGGTGTCCTTTACAAGGAAAAACACAGGACAAACAAGATATTTTTCACAGGAAATAAGTTTTCTCTTAAGAATGAAATAAGAGCTAGGTGTGGCAGCTCATATTTGTAATCCCAGCACTTGGGAGCCTGAGTCAGGAGGACCATTGCAAGTTCAAGACTTGCCTGGGCTACAAAGTGCACTCAAAGCAAGCCTGAACTGCATAGCAAGACCCTGTCTCAAAAGAAACCACACCAAACCACACCCCCCCAAAAAAAGAAAAAGAAATAAGAGGGCAGTTGCATAAATGCAGGAATTCACATTAAGGAAGCAAATATAATGAAGACTAAAGAGTTTGATCCTACAATTTATCATGATCCTACAATTTATCATGTTTTCAATCTCAGATTGAAAACAGGCACTGCTGATTACAGTTTTAGGTCAGACCAGCAGGCACAAACTGGTTGGTCCCTGGACAGTCCTGGACAAATAGAAAGTGATGTCCATCTAATCTGAAAAGAGCTTAACTACCAGCATAGAAGATAAAGCTCAGATCCATACGACCAGCTCTGGTCTCTTGTACTCTAGCCCTAGGTTTTTAAAGACTAGGGAATTAAAGGTGATAAAAGAACTAAAACCTGTTGGGAAATTGAGAGATAGAGACAGAGTAGCCAGAGAGGTAGGACAGAGAACCAGAATGTTGTTTCCGAGGTTGAATTTGCTGTCTGAGGTGACTGCATTTGTCATGGTTCTCTTTTCTTCAATAAGTCACATTCCAGCTTGGGGCCCCTTTGCTTACAGAATTTTGAGGACCAAAACACTTTGTTAAAAAAAAAAAAAAAAGGTTTCTTTCTTCAAGTCTACTTCTTTGAAACCCCATATCCTATTTCCTCAGATGACTAGTCAATTTATGAACAAACTCCTGTGAATAGAGGGGTTGTGTTTTGGGGGGATGCAGCATAGATATTGACTCATCAGAAAGCACCAGCCTTTAGGGAGGCTGAGGCAGGAGGATTGCAAATTCCTTCTTGGGAAATTTAGACTCTGTTTCCAAAGAAGGGGATTGAGAATACTACACAGTTGGTAGACTGCCCCTGGCTTTGAACACTCAGTATCACAAAAACAAAACAAAACAAAACAAAACAAAACTGCAACAGGCTGGCTATACAGATGCTATAACCAGTGCTGCATATAGCCATGGTGGTGAGGAAAAGGCTGTGTCATCAGAGCTACTCCCCTAAGAAGGAAGCGGAAGGAAGAATCTGTATGGGGATGTAAGACGTGACTTCAATAAATGTGGGGCTGCAACAAGGAAGGAAAAGTCCAAAGCTCTTCGCCAAACAGACCCAACATTAGTAGGCTTAAGTCCCAAGAAACAGCCAATATGGTGGCATTGCTTCCCTCAGCATCTCCTGCCATGCTACAGCCAGGGCTGGGAGATCAGAATCGGCCTGGCCCTGCACAGATTTCTATTCTCCTTTTGGGCACAATGGCTATGTTTATCAGTTCTCCTAAGGCTGCTCATGCCATACAGCGTATATACCATATGTACTCACTGCACGTATGGACCGTTTTCCTTACCAACCGCAGCTCTCAGAATGCACTGACTTTACCAATGCCCTTACGTACAAAGGGCCTTCAAAAAGCAGTTCTTGGATGAACGAAGGCACATGTTCACTTCCACTTTCAGTTATTTTTGTTCCTGTGTATATGACAATGTAAAGTTCCTTCATTTTCTGTTTTCTATCCCTATGGGTTCTGCCAACCTTTCTTAATGATTCACCATTAGCGACTTACCATCACCCTAGAGAAGGTGACCAAGATTAAACTTCTAACTTCACCTACCTCATCTCTTTATTGTCCTGAAATTTCTATTTCTAAAAACAAGATTAAACTTTCAGTTTATTTCTAAATCCAATTTTTTCAATATGAGTGACAGGTTATGAAGTAGTTTGTGGAATCAGGCAAAGGTGTCCTGGAGTTAGTAAGTTCTGAACTTAGGCTATGCAGTTTGGACCTTACTTAGCTTATCTGTGTATATAACACTGACACAAGGTTATGATGAGAACTATTAAATTTTTATACATTTTATAGTAAATATGGGTAAGTCGTAGCTATTTTACCATTTTCTGCAGTATTTACTAAGTGCCAAGGCCCATGCTCTATCTATGCTATTGCTTTAATCATCACAGCAATTTGGTAATCAGGTTCTGAATTTATCTCCATTGTCCAACATAAGGAGACTGAGGTTCAGAGAAGTTAACACCTTCTAGATGGGCTGTAATTTGTATGTCTTGCTGCTGGGCAGCTCTGAGCCACTGGTGGTACTTGTATGACTGTCCCATTGGGTGGTACTGGACAGTCCCATTGGGTACATAGGGGATGGTTATGCATGTACCTCTAGTCTAGTTGTTCAAGTCAGTGGGACTATATTAAGGAGTTTTCCCAAAGAAACAGAGCTAAGTGTGGAAAAGCATGAACTGAAATCAAGGCAGGTGAACTTTAGGACTTATGCTACTCCAACTGACATGAAAAAGTAAGTAAGTAGTTTTCACAATTCATAGCCACGCTAATTCCATAATGTTGCCAGCATTAATTGTTTTACAAGAATCTACCCTGATTTCCTGTGATGCAAATCTTTTTTTTTTCCCCTTGTTTTCAATATCCTACTATAACAAATAACTAGGTCTGCCTCCAGGAAAATGAGATGAAGGCAAAGAAGAGCACACCCAGTGATGTTTGCTTGTGTAGGAGACACATGTTCATGCCATTTGTTTATCATACAAAATTTGCGTTGGCAGTGTAGTCTTCAAACCCCTCCCACAGGGGAGAATTGACTTCAATGATACTTAAAGTCGAATTATTTTCCTCACTCTGTTTTATTCATTTTCTGTGTAATTTTAGACCTCCTTTGTGAAGGTATAACTTAATATAGTTATATCTTTATATAAACAATCATCAGATTTTCTCTGACATCCTACTACTACACATTTTCTGCTTTGTTTCCAGAGACGCTGACATTTGTCATTTACTAAGCATCTATTATTGGGTTTGCTCTCTCCTGTTGTTGCTACCTTATGTACAAAGAGGACTGAGCTCATTAGTTGCTCTCAGGAGGCAAGCTAGTTTTTCCTGACTTATATTTTATTCATGTTCAGGGTCCTGTAAATTATAATTACATATTACTGAATTCAATCAAGACCTACCAAATGTATTTACATATGTAAGAAATAGGGTTGCCTCATAATTATTAGCATGAAAATTAAAAAGAAAACTTATTAAGGGATAAAAATAAAATGGGTTACAATAGCCAAATGGGCACAGTTGGTCAAAAATAATGCTAAATACCATTCCACTATGTCTTCCCATCAGATTCCTGACCTCTAAAACACTAAACATGCAGAAAGTAGTTTCCTAAGTAAACAAAGCAAAATACTTTCAAGGGTGAGTAGCGTTTCTGTCTTTGGTGTTGAAAGAATGATGTGTATCTTACAAATGTGCAGTAAAGTTCTGTTGATGGTGCATATGCTCAAATATTTCTGATTTTCAAGACTCTAGCCTTGTGTTGTGATGGATAGCTAAGACTTGATTCTTTAGCTTCTCATTGTTTCATCTTATTTTCTTCCTCCCACCTTTCTGACATCTGGTAATTTATACATTTGGGACTATCTTATTTTGTGGCAGTGAAAGAGAAAATGGCAATTATTATTTTTGGTGCAGAACAACAGAGAAGGTAGCACAGCCTCCTCCAGCAGGGCTCCAGTTGCTAAAAATTCTATCTGGAAAAGATGTTGCCACTGGCCTCATTTCCTCTACGAAGTGGTGCTTAGGGAAGGGTGCACACCTGCTCCCCAGCCGAAGCAGGCCTTGCAAGTTAGCACCAAGGGGCACTGCATGCTGAAATAATTACAGACAGGGCCATGGCAGAGTGTAGGAGTGAAGACCTCTGTCACAAGAGCACATCTAACTCTGTGATGCATGTTTCTCACATGGCCTCATGGTAGCCAAGAAAGTCAGAATTAACTCTTCCACAACCCCAGGTTTCACTATTAGTCTTTAAACACAAGCTTTTTAACCCACATTTCCAAGAGAAGTAACAAATAACAGGATATAAAGCCTGGACCTTGTGTGTTCAGGAGACCAGAAAGCAGCCCTCAATGTTAACTCTCTTCTGTTCCACTCAAGAACACCAGGGTGGAAAAATTTGGGATTGTATCACCATCTACAACTCCTACCTCTACCAACACCTGCATCCTCTAAAACTGAAGAAATGTTTTTAAAATTTCCTCTGTCCTCACTGTATCCACACAAACAATAAAGGTACCCAGTTTCTTTAGGAAAGAAAGGAAACAATTCTCTTTTGTCGTGTCACATTTATAAACTCCTCTCTACACTATTTCTGAAGAGAACAATTTTTCTTTAAGACATATCACCAGGTTATAATCCAGATTTATATGAAAATTTTTCTCATCTGATGATTATTGAAAGATAGTTTTTTTTTTTTTTTTTTAAGCAGACTTGAGTTACTGGTTTTTCTCCTATGTTTTAAGCAATTGAACTAGAGAAACTCTTTAAGGTTCTTCCATCTCTAAAATGTAGCATACTATAATTTCCAGGTTCAAAGAACAGCCCCCTGCAAGTCTGAGCCAAGCACATGCTGTCTATACCACAGCAAGCCTTTAGGATAATAAGAACATGCATCATAATATGCTGCTTTCTACCTCGCCCTGGGCCTCCTTAACAAAGCCATGTATAAAGCACAGTAACCTAAAGAGGGGAGAAAACACATTGTTTTTTTCTTCATAAAAATATCCATAATTTTATGGTTAGCTACTTTGTATTCTGCTTACTTGGAGTTGAATTATTTGTATGGCTCAGATTTGAAACTCTAACAACCACTTTGAAGACTAACAAGCCGTTAAAAAAGTCACATTCAGCGCTTAAATTAATCACGGGTGGATTTCAACCCACGGTTCCTACATGCAGTTCTAAAGGAGAAGCTTTAATTTCCAGGTCACAGTTCACGTGGTGCTGCAGCATCCTTCATGCTGAGCACCAACCGAGGCACGTACTGTGAATACTGAGAATCCTGGTCACTGCCACCCTGCAGACGGTATCCCACTCAACCCTGGGTCCTCAGCAGAGCTTGGCACAGTATAAAAATTATGAAAAGCCTGACTTTTGTCCAGCACATATGCTCAGTGAGCCAAACCGAAGAACTGAGAGTTGCATGCACACTTTATATAAGGGACCAGGAAAGAGTGCAGATTCACACAGAGAGCACGGAGTGAGGCACACGGGAGCAAACCGGCCCCCTCATCCCAAACCAAGCCGGGCAGGGCATGAAAGTCGCTCCACTTACCCAGCGTATCGGTTGTTATAAAGGTGGCTGTGCCCTGGTTGTAGAATCTTCAAAAGGAGCCAGCAAAGAGGCAGAAAAGCAGCTGCCTGGCTCCTGGGCTTCTCGAGGAAGTTCATAGCTTTACAAAGAGAGGAGCTGAAACTTGCTCACAGCAGTCACCGAGGAGGTGGAGGGGTGGCTCACAGCAGCCCCTGCTCTCCACACACGGTGTCTGGAGGGGGTGGGGGAAAGGCTTGGGAATGAGCAAAAGGTGACACTTCTTTCCAGTCACAGAAAAAAATGCTTAGGCAGCCGAGGAGGGAAGTTGCTATTAAGACTTGGTCTTGGGAGAAGCAGCAGCCCAGCCCAGCCCAGCCCAGCCCAGCCCAACTGCAGAGTCTGATCCTTAATCAGGCTCCCCTGGAAGGGGATGGGCCTCCCCTGTGCTGACTCATGGCAGGGATTTGCTGGGTGCTGCTGCCTTTGGGGAACTTTTCTCTGTTTTTGGTTTGTTCATTTTTCCAATTAGGAGCCCTTAACTTTTTTTCTCTCTACCACCTTCTGCACCCTAAGGACCCTAGTGTAATTGCACATAGTAAGTCAGAGAATGAGCTCAACAAGCAGACACAAACCATTCTAGGCTTACTGTTTTGCCCTCCCATAAAGGTTTCCGCACAGCTTCCACATACTGAAATGACAGTGAATAGCCTTGATGAGCGTGCGCAGAGGAGAAAGTCGCATACCTGAACTAGAAAAGCTAGTCCTGGTTCTGTTGTTGACTATGCCGGGAGGGAGCAGCGGCTTTTGGGGGGCTGCAGGGAGCTCTTGATATTTATTCTGTATCAGCAGGACCCAGATCCCTATCTAGTAGTTAAATAAAAGTCAGGGGGAAATAATCCAACCTTGGAGTCCCTGTCTTGGTTTCTACCTCCCAAGCCACCATGGTGGTGATAGAGTCTTGTTTTGCTCTGTTTGCATCCACTTGCACCTGACTGAACTCACCAGGAAACTTTGCTCTGTTCACACAGTGAGACCTAGGGCGTCCCCCGTTTCCCATGTGCCTGGGCCTGGGGGTGCTCTCTGGACAGAGTGAGCCAGCCGGCATCTCTCTTTTGCGCTCACACGATTTTGAAGTTTCCTGAAGAGTTATGGCCAATAACCCGGGGAGCCTCCGCTATGACAGGCCGAGTGCCTGTTAGAATAGAAGATTTTCCTTTCTTCTCTACCGTGGGAATTAACCACGCTCCTTTAATAGAGTCAATTTCAGGTACATGACACTGAGATAATTTGCATTCAAAATGAATCTCTAAAATTTTCTTCAGCTGTCCTTATATCAGTTGGGTTAATTTCCCTCTAATGTTCTGCCTATTATCTAGCAGGCCTTCTGCTAGAGGATTCACTATATGGAATTGATTTTTTTTTTTGTCTTACTCATAACATTGTCTTCCCTTGAACGTCAAATTGTATCCCTTTTGTGTTTGCACGCTCTGTGCAGTTACTTACACTTGCTGGAGAAAAACAACATTCACCAAAAGAACAATGAACAGTTTGTTGAGTGAATGATGAACCCAGGAAGAAATTCATTCAACAAACATGGGTTTTGTGACTCCTGTATCCAGACAGAAGAAAGAACACCTAGGTAGCAGAGATGCCTTTGGGGAGTGGATGTTGTGCAGGTCTCCTGCTTTTTGGTTTTGCTTCTGTCTTTGTTTATATTTTTGTCATATTCCTTCTTGATTTCATGGCCTTCTGTTTTGGTCTTTCTAAACTGGGGAGGCTGCTCTGAAGTCTCCCTGGAATACTTGAGGCCCTTTTGAGGAAGCAAGAAAACCTATACAACAGCTAGTGAACTGTTGAAATAAGAATTACTGTGTAAATAAAACACTTCATCCCTTGCATTTCATTATGTCAGAACAAAGTATAAATCTGTCTTATTATATCACAACATAAAACCAGGAATGTGCACTCTGATGAGGGACCAAGCTCATCTAGCTCATCTTCAGATCATTCTGCGGGTCAGACCCAGCCAGCGTGTTCTACAGAGGGCCCTCCAAGCTCTAAGGCCAAGGTAATCATTTCCTGAACCATCAAAAATTCAAGAGACCCCGGAGACATCCTATAACCATCCTAAAATTTCCAGATCAAAGAGATGTGCTCAAACAATTGAAGCCATGCCTAGTAACCTTCCTCTGCTTTCTTAAGGACCAGGTTATCTGATCAAATTTCTCCTAGAGGAGATAAGGTCCATAAAATGAGTGATAAATGAACTTCATCTAGCAAGTGGGAGGAGCCAAGAACAGTTTTATAGATGGAGTCAAAGATAAAAGTTTCATTTTTCAGGCACTGAGACAGTGAATTATTAAACCAGTTAGGCATTTGGAAATGGGAAGATGAGAAATGCTGCATATTGGCTGCTATGCTTTGGTCAGATTTTAGTGGAAGAACTTTATTAAAAGAAATATCATCATATAGAGAAATAAAGGAAACTACAGTTAAGATCAGATAATGTTTAATGTCCCTTCCAGATCAGAAATTCAGTGATGTGATGGGGGAACATGCTATGAATCCTTATGCCTACCTACTACTCTTTGGAATTTTTTTAGCTGTTAAGGATCTTCTAGATATTTAACTCTAATCCAGAACCCCAGACCCCACTTTTGTCCTTGGCTAGGTGTCTCAAAAGAAAAGTCCTGCTTGCTTAGATGAAAAGCAATGTGAAGAGCAAGTATTATTGACAGATAAGCCTATTATTACACTTTTAAACCTTTGTAATTATGCTACAAAATGATTTTATAGAATGTATGGAGCAAAACTAAAGTAACACAGGAAGATGGAATGAGTTCTACTTGCTGGTTCAAAGCAACAGCAGACTTCTTTTTTCTTTCATCTTGATTTTTCTTCTTGTTTTCTTCCTTCTTTCTCCCCCTCCTCTTCTTTTTCTCCTTCTGCTCCCCTTCCTCTCCCTTCCCTCCTTCTTATCCTCCTCCTTTTTCTCCTTCTCCTAAGTTCTTGTTCTTCCCTGATGGTCATGACCTGAAGATTTATAAAGAATAAAGTAGATGAATTGTAAGTAAATTATAGTAGATTAAAATGCTTTAAATATTACTATTTCTAATGACAAAGAAATATATATAGATGGAGTATTCTAATGCAAATTAAGAGAAACTTGAGAAGGATGTGCTGGGAGAAGTCAAGAAAGTGTGATTAGAATACAGTCAAATAACAAACCACTTTGCTATTCATTTCCCTAGGGCAATAGGTGGGGATTAAAAATAAGAGGAACAATGCTATGACCAAAGAGATTTAAATACACACAAAAATTTTACAAAGAATGATTAAGTAGAGGGGAAATTTAAACTATCACGAGGTATAAAGAATAGGTGATAGAACCTGTTTTAAGAATAAAGTTGTGAATCAGGCAAGCAATGCTGTTTAACATCAGGGTAGACAGGATGGACACTGAGAAGACAGAGAGAGGAATACACTCTTGGTGCAGAAAGCACAGAGAACGAGTACACAGAAATCAACATGCTGGGAAAATTTTTGTCTTTCAGAGAATGAACTAAAAAGTCCATACTAGAGACTGTGAGATTGGCTCCAAGGTAACATAAGGAAGAATTCATTTAGCAGGCTGAGTATGGTAGCACTTGGGAGGCTGAGGCAGGAGGATTGCTGCAAGTTCAAGGCCAGACTGAACTGCATAGTGAGACCTTGTTTTAAAAAAAATTAATTTAGTGAAGATAAAAAAATCCCCAAATAAATAAAATACATATTTTAATAAAATTTTCCTTTAAATATATTGACTTTTAGAGAAATAACAAAATGAAACCAATAGTCAAAGAAATGTATTTACATTTAAAATTAGAATGTTAGCAACTGGAGATCACAGCTGTACTCAATATAAATACAAGGAAAAAACAAATACAGGATTTTTTCCCCCCAAACTGGAAGAAGAGCATAGTTTATAGAAAGCATAGACTCAAAAGTCAACATGAAAAAATGCTCATAGGAAGAACTTTAATTAAGTTACTTAAAAGGTCAAATAAATGGAAAGCATATGGGGCAGCATAAAAGTTCATATCATACAGGGGTTTGATTTACCCCCAAAAGCTAAACAACAGTAGAAACCGGCCAGTTTTTTTTTTTAACACTAGTGTTTGTTCTGTCTCATAAGGAGAAACTTCAGAGTTTGAAATAAACAAAAATCATTACTGAAATGAAATACTAGAGATTACAGAGACTGTTTGACTATATGCAGATATACAAGTTTATATTTGAATAGGTTATTCTACAATTTTATAAATTTAAGAAACTGATTAAAAAGTAATTTTCTACTTTTAATATTCCTTGTTTGTTGTAGACATATAAATAAATTTTAATTGGTAGAGGAAGGCTGTTCCCCTGCCTATAAGAAATACCAATTTTACTTCCATTTGTGAAGTAACTCTGCTATCTCTTTCACTCACACAAATCTGTAGTTCTTTGATTTCTTCTTTGAATTAGTAGTGTTATATTTCCTGGGTACATAATTTAATTAACAGATCTATTGGATAGTTTATGCCCATTCATTTTATATTTGTACGAGAGGCTTTATTTTTAAAAAATTATCCTGCAACCATTTTAAAGATCCCTCTGAGATGCCCAGTTCTGATATACTTGGATAAATTTCATCTTACAAATGCAGCTCATCACAGGCTTCATTCTGCCAGACTAGTCTTTTCTTGGTTTACTGAGGTAGTTTGAAAACTTTATGGATTTTCTGTTTTCTAATTAAAATTTTCCTCTTGACTAACTCATCTTTTATTTTCGTTATCTGCTCAATTTGGCCTGAGGATGCCTCTGTATTTTAAGTCCTTATGTAATAAACTGAAACCTAACTTAGTAGGTAGACTAAGTGAAAGCCCAAGAGTATACTTGCTGACTCTAGGCCAATCACAGGGCTGAGTTTCAGACAATCAGGTGGTCAGATGTTCACATCACATTCATATGGACAAACACCAAGCTGTAACCAGTCAAAGTGCTTTTGAATACACTTCTGTTTTCTGTCTGTAACACTTATCTGCCCATGCATATTGTGGAACGGAGCTCTCTGAATTTCTGATTCTGAGGGTTTCCAGGATTGCAAATTTTTCTTCGCAATTTTTCTTCAATAAAACCCTTAAATTTAATTCACCTAATCCTTTTAACGGTTTTGGTTGTACCCCTTTGACAGTAATAATGATTGCAAATTTGGTTTATTATCTGATCATTTGGTGATATCTCTAAATGGGTTTGTGGCTTATGGAGAGCTATTCTCTCCTGAGTGCTAGAATGTAGACATTTTGGTTGTTTCTCTTCTTTTTTTATTTGCCTACTTGAGATTCAAATCATTTCAGAATATCACACTTATAAAGAAGGAGAGCAGCTCTTTACTATCTGCAGTAGTGAGTTTTGGTAATTCCGTATTTACTCTTAACCTATGACTAAAATGGTAGAATTGAAGCTATTGATTTGTAAACTATATGCCCACAATCCAGAAGGAACTTTACCTTTCACTGAGTGTATAATACTTTCCTCCCTCTGGAAGATAATTATTTTAAAAAGACATTAAAATACTCTCTGCCAGTTGGTTTATAGCAATTAATAAAGGTACATTGAATGTCTCTATGATTCAAAAAAAAAAAAGCAAATTTGAACCAATAGTACTTTCTTTTTTTTTTTTTAATTTTATCAGTACAGGGGATCAAACTCATGACCATGAGTTTTCAAGGCAGGTGCTTATGCCACTGAGCTAAATACCCAGTCCCAACTAATAGTACTTTCAAAATGCCATGATTTTTAAAAGTAGTCTTACAGAAAATTAACTTAGAAACATTTTAAGAATTGAGGATTGCATCCAAGATGGCCAATTGATAGCACGATAGAGAGCCTCTCTGAGAAAAATAACTCAGATACTAGAATCTAACACCATGGAGAAGACCAGACGAAAGGAGAGGAATTCTCACAACCCAGGAAGAAACTGAAGAAAAAGAAAAAAAATTAAAAAAGAAGAAGCGTGGATAGAGAGCTAGAGCTGGGCACTCTCCAGTCACTATACTGGGCGCTGTACTGGAGTCAGGTGACTGAGGATTGAGCTGAGGTCATCTGCCCACTGAGAGCGGGGGTTGGTGAGATCGAGAACCTTGGCGGGAGGAGGTGCTGCAACAGGGAGTGGAAACAGTGAACTGCACGGACTTTGGTGAGTGATGGGAACTGGATTCCCCAGAGTGGGATGAATGTCTAGATGACATTTTGGATTTGGGCAGAACAGGCTTGAATCAACAACTGAGGTGGCATCAGTCGGTGGCTCCTGGCCCAAAGCGGATTGGTGGGATCTGCTTGTGCTGGGCCATGCCCCTGGTTGGGACCCAATAGCCAGGGATGAGGCTGTCCCAAACCTATGACATCCACAGGGCACACACAAAAGTACTGAAGACACTCACTGGTTGACTGTCTTAGAGGGAAGAAGTTGGCCCACGTCGCCCCTCCATGCACCTCACAGATCAACAGCAAACTGGAGAGGGCAGCACTTCCCTAGCCAGTATGCTTCAGAAAAACTGTAAGCAATACGAACAGGTCCTGAGACCTCCACCATTCACCTGTCTGAAAGAAACCAGAAACATGACAAGACAGAGAAACAACAAAAAGCCTCCAACCACTGTACCAGGGAAAATAAGCCCAGGAGAGGTAAATACAGAGGAGATTGAGGGCAGCAAACATGCAATATCAGACATGGCCTCATCGGAAATAAAAAATACTTCTGTGACCTCATAGACAAATTTAAATCTGAAGTTCTAACTCAGGTGAAGCAAGACATAAGATTAATAAAAGAAATGTTGGATACTCCTTGAGAAGATACAAATGGAAGAAGGGAGGAACCCAGAGAAAGGAGAGAAGCCTTTTATGAAGAATATGAACAAAATCTAGAATACATGAAACAGATCTAAAGAGAATATCAGGAAATTAAAAAGTCCATTGAAAGCTGGAAAAATTTCTTAAGAGAAACTAAAGACAGACTTTCAAAACTTGAAGATAGATTTGCAATGTATGATTGTGAAAGGAAGGATCTCTTAAAAGTAACAAGGAACCATGAAGTAATGATACAAAGGCTAGAAGACGACAAGAGGATTTATAATTTAAGAATAAAAAATGTGAATGAAAAAGCAGGGAAAAATACAAATGAAATAAAAAGGCTATTCACAGAAATAATTAAGGAAAACTTCCCAAACATAGGAAATGGAAGTGATGTTCAGATATATGAGGCATACAGAACTCCAGTCAGCTACAACCAAAAGAGATCTGCACCCAGACATATAATAATCAGGATCCCATAAATCCATCAAAAGAACAGAATATTAAAAGCAGTCAGAGAAAATAAACAGATTACCTATAAGGGAAAACTCATCAAAATCACAAAGGACTTCTCAATGCAAGCTATTAAATCAAGAAGAGCTTGGAGCGAAATATTCCAAACCCTGAAAGAAAATAACCTCCAACCCCGATTGATGTACCCTGCAAAACTGTCTCTCAAAAAATTAATGGAGAGACAAGATATTTCCACCACAAAGATGAACTGGGGGAATTTGTGACCACCAATTCAACCCTGCAAAGAATACTGAAGGATGTTCCAGAGAGAAGAAAATCACCAGGATTCCAGGAACAATGGCAGAAAGGCCTCAATGAAAAGGGCAGACAGAGGAATAAAGGAGAAAAGTAAACAATAATGACAGAAAAATAGCATAGCAGAGATGAGGCAGAGAAGATTAGCTATATTGCTGTTTTGTCTTGACTGATTTTATTCGAATCTGGTATGCTTGAGAGTATCAAGTCTGACACTAGAGGCAACCACTCTGAAGATGACAAGATTCAATAGGATACCCATTCTGGTTTGGTTATTAACTGCCTTTGAAGTCCTACAATGTCTCCAATGTTTGGTTTTTGTTAATAGTGCTATGTACTGCTAAGTTTAATTACATTATGCCTGACGATATAGACAATTTTATTGAAAATAACAAGAGACATTATAGTAACTACCGTAGATCACCTAGTATTGTAGTTTTATATGTTCTTTGCATTTCATGTTTCTCTAAGAATTTGTATTGTTGACTTGTTTTGATTTGTTTCTCCCGCTAATACAGAAAGGCTAGGTATACATGTAGAGACTTATACATGTGTATGTAGAACTTCTAAACAGTTTATGAGAATTGATTATAGTTATTGTAAAAAAAAAAGGAGGAAAAGAAAGTATTCTAAAGGATATAACTGCATGTATGTTTAAGTGTGTAGGATTGATAACCGTATTACCAAGTTTTTGTTGAATAGGTGAACAGAACAGATTGCAGTCTCACTGTTTAAATGTCTACTTTATATGCTTTACTTTTATAACTTGAACAATTACTTCTAAGAGGAAAATACATAATTATCAACTAAAAAAAATATTTTAAGAATCAGCATTTACACAATTAAGGTGAATATGACAAAACTAGTTCAATAATTTTAATATAATAAAAATAGTAATATTCTTTCTAGCTTATCAATTTTAAAAATAGTATGAGAACAATTTAAATTTTGTTTGGGGATATGCTTCCTAAATATACACATGATTGATTATGAAAAATCAAAATGTGTAGACATTTTGATTAAATTATTATTCTGAAAATATTTTGAATAATATTTTATAGCATAGCAGTATAGTATAGGATGGTATTTAAAGAACTTAACAATAAAAATATTAGAAATAGGTAAATAATATGATTTGACATTTGTGCAAAGAAATACACAAATGGCAATAAATACATGAAAAGGTGCAATAAAATTAGTCATTGGGGAAACAATAAAAAAATCACAATGAGATACTATTTCACACAAAAAATGGTTATAAGTAAAGCCAGACAATAACTAGTGTTGACAAGAATATGGATAAAAATGAATCAGGCATTGCTGGTATGAATATGAAATAATACAGGTGCTGTAGGAAACAGTCTTATATATCTTTGTAAGTTAAATGCAGCATTACCATAGCACCCGGAAATTCTTTGCCTAGTTTCTATCTAAAATATTCAAAAGATGTGTTCATATCAAAACTTGTCCACAAACGTTCATGGTGACATTCTTTGTAATAGTCCCAAACGTGAAACAGCTCAAGTAGCTGTCAATTGATGAATAAACAAAATGTGATAGATTCTCACTATGGAATATTATTTGGCCATGAAGTCCTGGCACTTGCTCCAACATGGATGGGCCTTGAAAACAATGCTAAATGAAAGGAGCCAGACACAAAGGCCATAAAGTTGAGATTCCAACTATAAGAAGTGCCCAAAGTAGATAAAAACAGATGGTAACAAGTAAATCAAGTATTTCTTTTTGTGGTGAGGAAATGTGCTGGAATTAGATAATGGTTGTGGTTGCACAATCGTGAGAATCTGTTAAAAATTAGGGACCCTAGAACACTGTATATGCTTGTATATGTGATTGCATATGCTTTTGCTTTTTGTGTTATGGATAGGTATATATGTGGTCAATTTTTCAGAAGGCAGTTAGGGTGATAGGAACTATGTGACTGTAGGAAACTGTGTCATGCGCATTTTTGAGTTCTGCTTGAATGCCAAATGCTCATTTTCTTTATCATCTACTTTTTAGTGTTCTCTCTCTCTCTCTCAAGTAGAAGTTAATACATTGATTAAAACATAATCAGTACTAGTGGTTGAGGCTATTGTAGGAAGACTTGTGACAGAAACAAAATGACTCTGTATGTGCTTCTCTTTTTCAATAAAAATTAGTTTACTTTTTCCTCCTTCCTCTCTCTTTTATCTTTTGTTATTCAGTTACTTTTTAGAGTTTTAAAACAATCTTTGTTTTTAAAAAGTTAATATGTGTATTAAAGAAACAATATAAGAAGAAAAAAAGAAAGCTATTTACAGTCGTAGCAGCTTAGTTGAATGTACCATTGTAGGTCCTGAGTAAATATACACAACATGCCATTCTGTATAACTAAGGTTGCACAGTGCGTATCATGCTTTTCAACATTTATACTCTTAAAACTTAAGAGAGTTGTTTATGTAGGTTATAGCTACTGATATTGACTATGTTGGAAACGAAAATTAACTGAGAACTTTTGAAAATGTGTTGAAACTTAGGAGTTGATTTGTTCAAAGATAGTGATAACAGCATCGTGTGCTAATAGCATCCTGTGAAATAAGTGCCACTTTGATTCAGAATATTAAAGAGCATGATTAAGGGCCAATCTTGGAATGTATGTCTTATTTGCCTAGGTTTATAATCCCTGGGTAGAAAAGCTGTGGAATGTGACAATCTTGGTGAAATTTGCTCAAAGTTGATGGACTTGCCTCCTTAATTTACTGCTTACTGCTTTTTCTTCCAATACAAAGGGCAAACCTTTCTCTGCCATCTCCATGTCACAAAAATTCTGTACCATATCATGGTAACTTATCTGTTTTAATTTGATTACAATCTATATTATTTAATAAAACAACAACAAAAAAGCAGATAATCCATTTCAAGAAAAGAACTAATAACAAATTCTGGTAGAGTTTTGGGGGACAAAGAACTCTTCTCCACTGTTGTGGGAGTGGAAGCTGTTGCAACCATTGTGGAAATCAATTTGGAGATTCCTCAAACAACTAAGATTAGAGGTGCTACTAGGCCCAGCTATTCCCCTTCTGGGTATCTTCCCGGAAGAATTAAAAACATCATACCACATACATATACACTCATGCTTATAGAAGCACAGTCTGTAATAGCTAAATCTTGAAAACAACCCAAATGCCCACCAACTGATGAATGGATAAAAAATGATATTTTTAATGAAATGAAGTATCACTCATTCATAAAGAAAGATAAAATTGAGAAATTTTTGGCTAAATTCGTGGACCTTGAGATCATAATAATAAGAGAAATAAATTGCACATACGTGTATAAATATCACATTATTTTTCTGAAGTGAGGAATTGAAATTGTAAATAAGAACCAAAATATACAATAGATATTGTGAACTAGGAAAAAACTGTTCAAAAGGAAAAGGGAACTAGGAAGGGAGGAGAGGGAAAGGAAGGAAGAGAAAAAAATGAGTAAAGGATAGAATGAAAACAATTTTGTGAGTGGATAGTGGAAGGAGGTTTGAGAGGAGGGGATGGGAATGGCAAAAAGAAAGAGAAATCAAGACGTATTATATACAGGTACAAATTCCCTATAATGAATGTGATTATCATGTATATCTAAATTATACCAATAAACTTATAGCACATCTCACCAAAGATAATGAAAATGTTTACAATTGTGTAACTTATTTGCTTATTTTTAAACTCGTTTTTGCTTTGCTTAAATCGAACCAGACCAAGAGCCTATCATCTGCTCCTGAGTCCCTAAATAGCCTCTGACATTATTTTTGCTTTGTTCTTTCTAAAATTAAAATGTCCTGACCTAGAAGATTGTGGACTAGTGAACAACAGAGAAACAGTCTCTCTGAAACTTGGTGTTCAGATTCTGGAAAACAGCAACTGAAAAAGAGGAGAAAGAGTGAAGTGGGTTCCTAGGGTCCAGGGAGGATCTGAAGCAAGAATTGAAGCCCATGGGGAGAAGAAAGAGAGTCTCAATGCAGACGGAGGTAGCAAGTACCACTTTCTCTGCGAGCCCTCACTTGCTGCACGGGAGGAGTGTCTTCAACCTGCAGACACACAGTGACTACTGGCACTCCGGAGGCCTCCATGTAGAAGTGGACCAGTGGAATGGAGCACTGGACAAGTGGATCGCAGTGAATGGTGAATTATTCAGGTTCAGATGTCCCCAAGATGGCCAGTTGCCATCTTGCAGAGAGGCCAGATGAGCTCAGAACTCCAGCAGTTTCAGGCTGGTTCCATCTAGCAGCTCCCAGTGTCAGGGAGGTGGAACAAAGTTCAAATTAGCAGGAGGTCAAGGAGCTGAGTTCAAGCTGGGAAGAAACAACAGAGTGTTGAAGGTTGAACAAATCATATTCCAGCCTCACAGCCAGACACTAGCACGAACTTTGGTGAAACTAAAGAGGCAGGTTTGCTGGGATTATCTACTACCTTGCCTCTGCAGCAGCAAACAGAAACACTAAATTGTCACCCATGATTTAAAGGCAGATTTACTTAGCATCAACAAGCCTGATCAAGATTTATACCTCAAAATATCAGGCCCTGATCTCTGGTAGGTTAGGGCTTATATGGAGTTTGCAGGCAGGAAGTATAGAGGCAAAGTGGCTTGTCAATTGGGGATTGCTTTGTACACTGTTCATCACAGTGACCAGCTGTTTCTGGGAAACAGAAGTAGCAACCACTAAAGTAAGCTGGAGGTTACCTGGGCAATGGGGGGCCATTTTCTGCTATACCATAGATCTACAACTGGCTTGCAGGAAGTAGCCCCTGAGGCATAAGACTAATTTTGTCATCAACATGCGGAAACATGAGTTTGTCAGACTCACTTTTACTCTTTATAATATTTCTATTGATGAGTTAATTTTAATTTTATGAATTTTACTATATTAAACAGTAAGCACGTGACAGGAAAAATTCACAAAAGTAAATTATTGAGTTTTTATTATTTATTGCATGCTTATAAAAATTGAAATTTTCAACATGGACTGGTTTTTGGTGTACAAATCTAAAAAAAGCATCGAAATAAATTATCTGAACACAATGAAAATACCAATAGCACTCTACAAAAACCAAATCTTTACTTCAATTATCACATCTAAGACAGTCTGCACGTATGACAATAGCATATTTCATACACATGCATTGTTTATACTGACAGCACATCTCTAGCTTTCCTGGCCCTTTTGTAGGGCATATTTGACATCTCAGTGGTCTTGCTGTTTTTTCTGGAAGTTCTTATTATATCATACCATACAGAGTGCAGTTAACAGGAACAGTAAATAAATTATTACGTGCTTAATATGTGTTGTGCATTTAGAATAGACATCACTATTTTTACATCACCTTGTACTTGCTTAAAACATAACACCAGAAATAAATTCATAGATGATCAATGTAAACTACAATGTAAACACAAACAAAAGTCTACCACAAAAATAAGCTTTGCTTCAAATGTCACGTCCAAAGCAGTTTTCACACATAGCAATTGCATGTCTCATACAAAAGTATCACATACAGTGATAGCAAGTATGTGTTTCCCCCTGTAGGCTCTTGTGGAGCACAGTTGGCATCTTTTGTTTTCCTGTTGTAGCAGTAGTTTGTGATGCTGCCCCTGCCTCTTCCCCTGTCAGCTCACCCATGTACTCCAAAAACTTTTTGCATAGTTTTCTGGGAAGAAACATTTTGTTTTCCCTCTGCTATCAATGATCTCTTATGAGCTCCCGTTCATAGCCTCTGAGAAAATTTCTCCATGATATTTTTTCACTTGTTATTTCCTTTGTGAACTATCAAACTATTTCTGCCACACATGTTTAGGATCAAATAAAACACAAGTGGCCAATCCCTTGTGCTTCAAGTGACATCGTTGTTGCTGCATAACTCATCAAAAACATCTATCCCAGCTTGGGACTTGTTGTTGAAAGTTTCTATCTCAGGCTTCCATTTTTTTTGTTTCCCTGTCAATATTTCTGTCATGGTGAAATGTTGACATCAGCAGTATTAGTATAGTTTTCTTTGCCATACACAAGGTCAATGCTATATCTTTCTTAAACCCAAAAATTGTACTATGTAATTGTCTGTTTTGAAGTTACAACATTTTATTTGGAATTTCTGCTTTATTTCTGAATACAGTTCTCATGCTGGTCAATTTTTGCTATGTTAGCAAATGTAACATCAATTGGACTCGGTAAAACAACTGTTGACTGTCAAATTATGATTAGTTTGGGACATAGGAACAACAAGTCTATTTACAAAAATCACTCAGTTTATTACTACACAAATAAAGACCTGATGGCTGAGTTCCAGGATAAATGTCTAGATTGAAAGTGTAATAAATCTTCACATCTACATGGCCATAAATTTTTATGTCGTATTTTGACCCATTGCTTTTCCAGAAGTTTTTACATACATAAAATCACCACAAGAAATCTGTGCTAAGTACAGAAGACTCATGAATGCTTCCGATTCAGCTAGTGAGGTGTCATAATATATACATTTTAAAATATGGCTATTGGTGCATATGGTTCTAATTGAATTTAAGCCTTTATGTATTTCACAGCATCTTGTAGCATTTCATCTGTTACAATTTCCAACACTGAATAGCAGTGCTGGCATTCAGTCCAGTATGTTTTGCCCCTACCAAAACCTTCACCACATTTTCAGACTTAGTTTTGACATTGGATTGTTCCATTTGGTTGCATATCCATTTCACAGTATCTCAACTAGTCAAATATATACACTCACATTGCTGTTTTCTTTGTCATCTGCGTCAAGGAGGTCTGGGGTTCCTATGTCTATATCATTCAATTCTTGCTCCATTTCACTATCACAGGAACTTTGGCTTACAAGGTCAACACCAAAGTCATCCTCCTCCTCTTCCTCATCATCATCCACCCACACAACTCTTGTTATAAAACACGTGTTTTAAAGTAATGGATCATCTTCATCATTCATGTATGAGAAATCTGATGATTCACTTTTGATTTCTTCCAAGAATTGCAAATTTGGTCTTTAATGAGCCATTGTACTGTCCTGGGTTACTTCTACTAGAAAAATCAAAGAAAACTTTTTTTTAAACAAATCCTGGAATGATGTGGGTCTATTGGACCCTATGTGACACTCGGGTAAACATAGGCAAACTCAGTTGGACAGAGCATAGTTGTGGATCCAAATCCCATTTTGACACTTGCACACATGCACACTCCTTGTCTTCTTCATCAATTTCCCAGAGTTCACGTAATCTTCCTTTGTCCTCTAGCCTTGTTTCTAATCTCTTTTTCTCTATTTCTGTTTTTCCCCAAACCTCTTTTAAATTTGTTTTCCTAAGGGTAAAATTGACATATTAAAGAATATTTACTGTATACAATTTTCTGTTTTGTTTTAGATTTTGTTATATAACCACAATTTTAGTTTATACAGTTAAAGGTGGCAATTAATAGTAACACAGTTTGTCATTTTCTAGGCTGTGTTTGATTCTGTCATTATTACTGGTTGCACTACTTTAGTTAAGGTAGTATGACTATTCTAATCAATTGTTATTCCTGGTATGTCAATACTGAGACTGCCTATGGATTACAAATAAAACTACAGACCAGTGTCAAGAACCAGGGGGTAGGCCACATTGGCAGCAACTTCTCATAGCCAATAAATTGAAGTGATAGGATCTTGAAACAGATTCAAAACCCAAAAGCCATATACACCTGGAAGACATCCCTGAGAAGTCACTTCTTAATGGTTCTCAATATTAACAATAAAGCTACCTGCCATAAGCAATTTACAAGCATCAATGCAGGAATTAATTTTAAAACTAGAAAATAAGAAGACATGAAAGCAAGATGCAACCTCACACTTTCAGCTCACCAAAGGCAAACCCAGACACCAACAAGGTGAAAGCCACCCACCTGGAATCTCTGAAGTGGCAATATCAGAAGTAACAAGGCAGATGAATGTGGCTACAGAAAAAAATCAAATCAGAACTCTGTCTCAGATAACTACAAAGATGGTGACCATAATGACATGGTTAATGACTTCAGACCAGATAGGGATTAAAAAAAAATTGAGCAATTTGAGAAATGATGCAAATTATGAATGCCCAACAAGGAAAGAAATGTTATCCATGAAACAGATTCAAACAGGTATCCTGGATATTAAAAACTCCATTGAAAGAATAGGCAGTAGAATTAGCCAATGTGAAGAGAATCTCAGATATAGAAACAGGATTTTGGTTAATGATCATGAAAAAAAAACATTTCTTCAAAATAGCAAGGGATAACAAAAAATCAATCCAAGAGTTGCTAGATGATGCTAAGAAAAATAACACAAGATTGCACAGAATCAATGAAAAGAGGAATATATCACAAATGACATTAAAAAACCTGTTCATAGAAGTAATGACAGAAATCTCCCCAAGCATGGAGAAAGAAATTGACATACACATAAGTGAGGCGTATAGGACTCAAGCTAGCCATGATTAAAAGAAAAACTATACCAAGACATATTATAGTCAAGATTCCCCAAATTCAACAAAATGTCAGGTTATTAAAAGCTGTTAGTGAAAAGAGACAAATCATTTATAAAGGAAAGTAGACTTCTCAACAGAAACCCTCAAGTCAAGGAGAGCTTACAGTAAAGTATTTTAGCAACCCCCTTAAAAAACCTCCAACCAAGATACATGTACTCAGCAAAACTATCTGTCAAATTTGATGATGAAATACTTCTGTGATAAAGAATACCTGAAGAAGTTTATGACCACAAAACCACCAGTTCAAAATGTTTGGTAGGACATTAGAAAGAGATAATGAGACTACAACTCCATGAACCTCAAAAGAATGTAAGCAACAGGCAAGGTAAGTAATTAAACAGAGGGAAAAGAAAGTGAACCAACAGGAAAATAACATGACAAGACTAAGTCATGACATATCAACCCTAACCATCAGTGCAAATGGTCTCAATGGATCAAGAATCAAGATTGATTGTGTTGCATAAAAGAAACACATTTAACTCAAAAAGAAATTCATAGACTGAAAGACAAAGTATGGAAAACAGTATTCCGTGTGATAGGAACACTGAGAAAAGCAGGGGAAGCTATTGTATTTGCAGACAGAGTAAATTTCAACCCAAGATTCATGAAGAGAGATGAAGAAGGTCACAAAGGACACAATCCAAGAGAAAGAGATTATAACCATATATATATATATGTATGTATGTATGTGTGTGTGTGTATATATATATATATATATATAAATTCACAAATACCAATTCACACAACTGTATAAAACAAATATTAATGGACATGAAAAATCATATAAGCACTAACATGACTGAAATGAGTGACTTCAATACCCCACTGTCACAAATAGACATATCAATTAGAAAAAAATCAACAAAGAAGTATCAGAACTGAACTTAATTGTTGAACAAATGGACTTGGCAGATGTCTACAGAGTGTTCCACCCCACAACATCAGAATGCACATTCTTCTCAGCAGCACATGGATATTCTCCAAAGTAGATCACACACTAGCTGACAAAACGTGCTTTAAAAAATACAAGAGAATAGAAACTATTCATTGCATATTATAAGATAATACTGTAATTAAATTGGAAATCACTGTCAAAAGAAACCACAAATACTTCATAGACACATGGAAATTAAATAACACCCTCTGAGCAACCAATGGGCCATATGAACAGGAAGAATGAATCAGGCAGTTTCTCCAATTAAATGATAATGGAAATACAACCTACTGAACTTACGGGACACATCGAAAGTATTCCTATGAGGGAACTCTATTGCAGTGAATTACTATATCAAAAAACAGGGAAAGCTCAAATAAACAACCTGATGTTGACCTTTTCTAGAAAAAAAGGAGCAAGTCAAGCCCAATGCTCATACGAGAAAAGAGATAATAAAGATTAGAGCAGAAATTAATGCAGCTGAGACTAAGAAAACAACACAAAGAATCAATCATTTCAAAGAGTTGTTTCTTTGAAAAATTGAATAAAATTGAGAAACTTTTAGGCAACCTTATCAAAAAAGGAAAGAAATGATAGCATAAATGGAAAAAACGTGAGTCAGTTACACTCTTAGTTCAAGAAAAAGCAAAGTTTGAGCTAATATCAACTGGAGAAATTTTTATGACCATATCTTGTACCCTGAACAACCATTTAAAAAGAACAACATGTAATGTATTAACTATTGTCATTCTCCTATTGTTCTGTTATGAAATTTTGTTTTAACTTTTTTCTATAAAATAAAAAAGAAAATGAATCACAAAGATTTGAGGTTATTTTGTCTAACATACTAGAAATAATTAAGGTTTTGAAAAATCTATATTACTTTTGATGAAATTGTCAAATCAAAAGAGATGATTCTTAATATTTCAGAAATTGTACCCTGTCTGAGACATTCTAAGAGATTTTTCAGTGTCCTTGGTTCTATGATGTTTCTATGTATCAGATTCTTGGCATTATTTTGTCAAGACTGATAATATTAGACATTAACAATGTCTTTGTTGATTCAGTGTTGGTATAACAGAATACCTAAGTAATTTATAAACAGCAGAAGTTATTTGGTTTATGCTTCTGGAGGCCAAGAAGTGCAAAAATAAGGCACTGGCATCTATCAAGGTCTTCACACTACATCATCCCAGGAAGAAGGCCAAAGGGTAAGCAGTGTGAGAACAGAAATAAATTCCATCCTTCAGAAACCTACTCCTGAGTAGTCTGACTCCAGCCATACTGGCATTAATACATTAATGAGGACATAATTACTGCTTTGTGGTTCCATATCTTAATGCCATCACAATGGCAATTAAATCTCATCATGAATTTGGGAGAGAACATTTGCAGCATAGCAAATTGTAAAGTGTAATTATTATTTAAAAACTTAGTGGTCATAGCTAACCTTAGTTTAAATCTAGGATCTTCTAGCCAGTGGGTCCCAGTTGGAGATTTACATCAGATGTGTGCACAAAGTTTTATGAAGATACTTAGACAATATTCCAGATTTACTGAATCTCATGATAACCTTGAAATATTTTAGCATATGATGCATACATATATCTATCTAGATTGTCAGTATGTTATATATATACATATATATATATACATATATATATATATATATATGTGTGTGTGTGTGTGTGTGTGTGCGTGTGTGTATAAAATACCTCAGCACTATGATGTTATATATCAAACTTCTCTTGTGAAGAATATGTTCATTTAATGTTATACATAATTTAAGGTGCAACATTTACTGACTTCCTTGAAAATAGGTTTAACCATGTTCTTTATAAAGACATGTTTTTTTTTTAAATGAAATTTATTATCTTGCTTTTCATTGTCAACAAATTTGCTCATCAGTTGGTTTATTCTTATTTTGAACTCATATCAGATCTTTCACATTTGAAAATTATCAGTAATAAATTAACCACAATATTCTAATTTCTGCTATCTACAGATAACTTTTGTTTTATTTTGATGCTATTTTGCTGTCAACATCTTAAAAAATCATCAACACGGAACAGAAGATTATGTTGATCTAAATAAACTAGACTTGGAAAGACAAGTATCATGTTTTCTTACACATGTGAAACCTAGAAGGAAAAATAATCACTAAGGAAAATAGAAGGAAAAAATATTAGAGGAAAGGAAGGGAACCAGAGGGAGAGGTAATGAGGAGGTAATGGGGAGGCTGAATATGATTAAAGTACATTATATGCATGCATTAAAATGTTAAATAAAATCATTAAACACTAAGTTTGATTCCCCTTTCAATACAGAACATGACTTGTCATTTCCCAGACACCTGACCTTTCTTCTTTTCTTAATCCAAAGTTTTCCATATTATTTGGTCTTCTTATTCTTTTTCTCCCTTGCTTGGGAACTTTTTTGTTAATTCATTTCTCATGTCTCCTATTCCCAATGGTTAGATTGTTTATTTATTTTATGTACCTCTTATTTCTAATCAAATATATCTCTCACTCTATCACCTCTTTTCTGGTCTATCTTTTACAACTGCCACCCAGATTTTTAACTTTTTACCTCCTCTACTAACCTCTGAACTACTCTCCTATTCAGGGTACTCCTATCTGAGTGTATACCACTTAGATTATGTCCATGTTTCCCTTCAGTGTGAATGCTTTAGTCCATCATGAGAAAACTCTTGTTTGCCCATAATGTATTTCTAACTATCTTATCTGCTTGGTGGAGCAGAAAATATGCTTGCAAATTTTATTGAATTGTTTTTGAGTTGCTCTGTGGACATGGGATTCTCAAACTGAAAGTCAATCTAGTGCTTCCCTAACTGCTTTGAGTGCTTTTCTGAATTAAATGAAAGCATCGAATAGCCAACCAAAATTTCAACCTCTGCTGCATTAAGAATCTCATAGCACTTCTTGTCATCTGTCTTAGTCTTCTTTATTGAACTGTATTTGACATACACAACTTGACTTTGAACTCACAGCTGCAAGATCTCTTTCTAGAAGGGAGGAAAAAATCAACCAACCAACCAACCAAAAAAACAAACAAATAGACCCAAGCTGGGTAGGGTTACATCAGGTTCAGAAAAAGCAAGAACTGTGATCTGGGTTAAATTGGTCTTAATTGGTGGCAGAAATAGTTTTCAGAACTGCTTGGGAAGCATCCTACATATTACCACTGGGACCCAGAAAGACTTCATTAGCTGTTTTTAATCTGTGCATTTTGACAACTCCAAAGACAAATTCACCAAGTGAAAAAAACATCAATCTTACATACTGAGCAATCCTTGAACACGGACACCCAGCTTACAGTTATGATGGACATGTGGCTTGTCCATTGCATACCAATTTCCAACCCTCCCCTAAACTCTGTCTCTTTTAAACACCCCATCCTCACTTAGTGATGCTGAAAATACTTACATAGGTTGGTAATTTTTTCTAAACAAATGTATCCCAAATTTTATTGCGCATTATATTCACTTGAGAGCTTTTAGAAATCCTAACCAGACTATCTGGGGAAAGAGACAGGTATTACTATGTTATAAATATTTTCAGATGATTCCAAAACACAGAGAACAATTTTTTAAAGGAATTTATCCATATCAACTGACTTAGTGCAACACTGTGAGGTAATATTATTACTATCTTTATTTATCCAATAAATATATTATTGATAAATTTCAAAATGTCAGGGATGTGCTAAGCACTAGAGATATGATAATAATAATAATCAGATAAAAGTTCTTGTTCTAATGGATCTCCCTTTAGATTAAATTTTACAGATGAGATATCTGAGGCCTTCCTAAGGTAGAAACTTCTCAAAGATAACACTGGTAGTAAGTGATTGGGCCAAGATTTGGAATCAGACAACCTCAGAATTCAGCCTGTTGACCTCTATACCTTATTGGCTCTCCTTCACAGCCCTCCAGGATCCTGGCATAAGGCAGCGCCTCCATCCCAGCTTTGCTGGCCTCACCTTGGAGCTGCATACTGCTGACCATGCCTTTCTTTTCTCACACGTTCTCCTACAGCAGCTTTAGAGACATCATTCTCTCCCAGATCTCATCTTATTTCTCTGGTTGCTGTTTCTCACTTTGCCTTTTCTGCTGCCTGATATCCAATACTGGCTTTTCAGAAATCCTGCTGCAGCTCTTCTTTACCTCACTCTTCATAATATTATCTCTTTACTTTCTTAACTCCTGGCATCGGATTGCGTTTCTGATCCAGCTTCTCCAAATGGTTTTCCCCATTGCTTGAAACTAGATCCACCTCATCTGCTACATATTCTCACAGGGCCCTTTACTTTTCCTGAAATACACCTAGAGTGAGCACTGAAAAATGTCTGTGTGTCCCCTCCAATTTGCAGCAGAGGTACCTTGTCTATTATCTTGCAGGGACTCAGTAAACATTTCTCAAGAAAATAAGAATGAGAATGCAATTCTCCAATACTAGTGTTTTTCAAAGTTTTGTTGCTTAGGTATCTGGATTAAATTATCTTAAGATGTTTGCTAAAAATACAGAACCACTGAGTCAGAATCTGTGAAAATGGAGACCAGGAATCTTATTTCTTAAAAATGTTTCCTAGTAATGATATTAACCACTTACTTATCAATCTGATAGTCATCTTTGAGGCCAACTCTGCCATTTTTCTCACATCTGACTGATGATCTGTCTTGATCAATATTACTTCCAATGCCTACTCACCACTACTTTCCTTCTCATCTCTGACCTGCTTATATGCATCACTCATTTGGTTTCTTCTTTCCAGTGTCTTCCCTGAGATATTGCTACTGTCTCCCTTTCTGCATATAGACTTTCTGCCCATATACTTTCTAAGTACTTTTTCCAAAATTCAAAATATAGTCATATTATCATCTTAGTCAGTTCCCCATTGCTAGGATAACTTGACACCCACAATTTAGAGAAGAGGTTTATTGTGGCTCACAGTTTCCGTCCATGGTTGGCTGGCTTCAAGGAAGAACTGGCACAGTGAAAGGGTGTGGCAGAGAAAAGATGTTTAACTCATAGTAACCAAGAAACAGAGTGTGAAGGAAAAAGTGGGGACAAGAATATACCCTTCCAGGTCACACCTCCATGCACCCTCTCCTACTAGGACCCAACTCCTAACAGCATATTCGGCTACTACAGTCACCAATGAATGAACCCACAAATGAGTATAGCGTCCCTGTGATCCAATTGCCTTATGTACCAATTAGATCTGTGTGCAAGGGTGAGGGGGGATGATTTTAGATCTAAATGACAACATTCTCCTTTGCTTGAAATTATCTGATATTTTCCCCAAACCATAACTCTTCAGTAATGATAATGATAGATTCGAGGCAGACATCATTTCAAGGAGAGTGGCCAATTAAATTATATCTTATTGAGAACCCAAATAAGAACTGAAAATAAGCCACTGGTTGCAGTAGACAATAAGGCATAGAATCCAGATTATGGACTATGTAAAACTCTGTGTTACATATAGATTGTGTTGCCTGGAATACACCTCTGACAATGTTTTCTTGACTATTAACAGTTAGAATTATCAATCTATCCCAGATCACACGGTTTGGTTAAGCCACTTCCCAGTGTTCATTTCACATGTTACAGGTGACAATTCCTCATCTTTAATATACTTACTCATACAATTGTCTTCCAAGGAATTGCATTTGCCCTATCACTTTCTCCTGGTCACTGTTTATTGCTCCCTTCTTCTCCCTGTCTTAACGTGGAAATACTCCATATACAGTCCTTGGTCATTTCTTATTTATATTCAGTGTCCCCTTGATGACTCATCCAGTCTTACAGTTGAAAGCACCATCTATATGGTGACAATTTCCATATTTAGGTCTCTAGCTCAGAATTTTCTCCTGAACTCCAGATTCCTAAAGTCAACTCTATTTGTTATCTCTATTTGGGTAATAACAGCTATAATAAAATTAATATCCAAAGCAGAATGTATGACTCCATCCTAACACTGTCATTTTCCAAACCTATTTCTTCTATAGAAGTTCTATTAGTGGGAATGGCAACTACATTCTTCTGGTTGCTCAAATAAAAAATATTATCTTTGATTACTCTTACTCTGAGCACATTGAATCTGCTAGAAAAATCTTGTGATCTCTACTCTTTAAAGTATTTCTAGGATGCAACCACTCTGACCACTTGCTCAGTGTGAGTTCCCCCTGTCTGTCATTTAGATTGCTGCCACCTTCTCAGTGTGCTCTCTGTATCTTTCAGATACCTCTGTAGTCTCTTATCACAGAGGCCAGAGTGGTCCTTTGTAGATACAAATTCAATTTCCCTGCTTAGATTTTCACTTAACTCATGGTAAAATCTGAGATTCTTATAAGGGCCTTTAAGGCCCACATGATTTAGTTCCTGAGTAACCTCTCTGACCTTGTTTTTGACTATAGTATTCCTTTTCTTATTAAGCACTTGTGTGGTTAGAAAAATAATGCCTGGCAGAAATGTCCAATGTCCAAATCCCAGAATTTGTGAATGTTATGTTATATTTGGATTTTTTATTTTAAAGATAGTAAAATCCAACAAAACAAAACAGAACAAAGCCATTTAAAACAAAGCAGCAAAATTTCAAAGAATACTAGGAAAACAACAATAGTTTCCATAGTATATCTTGTTATCTTCACAAAAGTTGTCCATTCCATCAGGTATAGCCAAATCAAACCAAAAACAAAACAGAATAAAACAAATCAAAACAGAATATTGAATAAAGCAAAACAATCAGAACAAACCAAAACAGTGAGAACAATATTGGGTTTCAAAGATAAGACAAATAAAAATTCCCCATATTGCTATATTGCATACTGTCATCTTCCCAAGAGATGGGCAGACCGCTGGCCACAGGCCTGAAAAATCAACCAGACAATATAAGCATTTAGTTGCTTTATGTACCTTAGTTGTTATCAACTCAGCCTGTTCTCTGAACCAGCGGTTTGCTTAAAGTGTGTGGGGGGCGTCAGGGAGTGGGGGTTAGATTCTCAGTTCAAGCGCCAGTAACACATGAGAGGTGTTGACTTTTCTCTTCCTGGAACCCATGGGGCTTGCATGGCTTACCAGAAAGGCTGGCTAGTTGGCTTCTTGTTGGATCCTCCCAGTCCCAGCATGGCCGATTCTCGGGAGGTGCTGACTTTTCTCTTCCTGGAAGCCTTGGGACTTGCGTGACTGACCAGAAAGGCTGGCTAGTTGGCTTCTTGTAGGATCCTCCCAGTCCCAGAATGAATGTTATCTTATAGAGCAAAAGGGTCTTAAAGAATTTGAGATACAGAGATTATCCTGAAGCATTTAGGTGAATGTCCTAGTGAGTTTGGATTCTGTAACAGAATATCATAAACTGACTTTAAAAATAGAAATTTATTCTTCATAGTTCTTATAGTTCTATAGGTTGAAAATTCTAAAATCAAGGTGCTGGCAAATTTGGTATCCACTAAAGGTGTTTTACCTGGTTAGCAGATGAATGTTTTCTCATGGTATGTTGACAGCATATAGAAAAAAGATCCTCTCTTTTCTGCATCTTCTTACAAGATAATCCCACTCATGAGGGCACTACCTCCATGACCTAATTGTCTGCCAAAGGCTCTGTCTCCAAATACCAACATGCTAGGAACTTAAGCTTTAACATACACATTTTTGGAGGAAGGGAGACACAGCGTTCAGTCCAAATAATTGAGGCCCTAATACAATCACAAGTTTCCTTATAAGACAGGAGAAGAAGATAAAATCGAGTAGCTAGAGATGTGATGATAAAAGCTATTCTTTCTCTTAAATGAGTCTCTTTGAGTTCTATGGGTTATCTTGTCTATTCCTTTCTATTCCTAAATATTGAAAGACCATAAACATTCTAGGATTTTATTAGATATAGATAAAATAATTTCACTTTTTAGAAACAAAAGACATTTTCTCCCTAAGTATTAATGTTATTTTTTATTTCTCCATGATTTCTCCATAGTTATGTACTTGGGTTTTTGAATGCACAGTGTATTACATTTGTATCCTGAGAAATAATATATCTCAGTCTGAAAGACTGGCAGTGTTTCCTGTGACAAGTACTCTTCTCTGTGTCTTGGGATTCACCCCTGTCTTTACAACATTTGCCACTTACCCTGCTTCAAGCTCATTCTTGTCAATACACAATATAGAAATTTTTAAACAGCACCATATTGTCTGTTTTTTTTTTTTTTTTAGAAAAGCACTAGTTTCTTTACAGAATTGGGAGTATTGTCATGCAATATGATTATTAGATTTAATTTTGCAAAATCTAATTTTGTTTTTCTCTGTCAATTATATTTTTATTTAATAAGGTGTATGTTTCTTGAGGATAAGCAACATTTTCTTCTCTTGGCTTTTTTCTTGTTTATTTCCAGCTTTTACTTTTTATTAGTATATGTTTGCATTAAATAACGATCACATTCCTCATGGGGAGTTGCTGTGTATATTAACTTCTTTTCTCATTTCTTTTCCTCATCTTCTACCTTCTCTTTCTCCTCCCTCCATCTCTTGATTCTCTTCCCATTTTAAAAGATCTATCTTTTGTTTTGCTTTTTATATTTTGAGTTTCTCATATAAGAGAAACCATGTAATATTTAAGCTGCATGTATGATTTATCTCGCTTAATGTTATGGTCCTGAGGTGTGTCAATTTTCTACAAATGACTCAAGCTTATCCTTCCTTACGGCTGAGTAATAGTTCTTTGTGTATAAAAACTGCATTTCCTTTATTTATTCATCTGTTGATGGACATATAGGTCACGTCTAGCATTTAGGCAATATGAATTGTGCTGCTATAAACATGGGTAATATTAAAAGAAACACATTCAAAATCTTCATCTCCTTAATTTTTGATCATCCATATGAAAGTGTGACTTAGAGTTGTTAGTACATAGCACTGGTGTTAAATCGGTTCACATTTTTGTAGTAGGTGAAAATGTAGTGTGTGTACCTGGCACAGTTTCCCAAGGGAAAAGCTCTCTGAAATGTGTTGATGCGCCCTTTTTACAGCTACAGAAATAGCTACTCTGTGCTCCTTAATCTTGTGTAAAAAATACCAGACCTTCCCATGAAATCATCTCTAGGGTCATCCATGTTGTCTACTTAACTAATTTTGTAAACTGTTTTTTTTTTTTAAACTAAACAAAACCATTACAGGAAAATAAGGACAAAGAGACATTTTTGTTAATTAGTTCAATCTAAAACTAATGTTGACAGCAACATCTGTTATGTTTTATTTTAGTAAACTGAAAGCAACTTTAATTATCTACAATCTCCCTATTTGTTGCTTCATGTAGACAAACTCAGCTATATAAACTAACTGCAAGGGTGCCCTTCACTGCTGGGAAGGGAAATGTCTAGAAAATTTATTTTTAAAACAGTACCAATTTATATTACCAAGTTTGAAAGTGTGGTTATTGGGGCTTATGTTTCTGAATGTCCTTTTGACTGAGAAGGGGTCACCTGGTAATAATGGTTGTAGAGTTAGCTCACCTTTCCAAAAGCCACTGTGGATGGCTGAAACTACAAGATAGTTCTGAATCTTGTGCATAATATGTTTTTTACCCATACGTGTTTACCTATAGCAATGTTTAACCTACTATTTAGGCATGGCAAGAGATGAATGGTAATGACTAATAAAATAGAACAATTATAACTATACACTATAATGAAAGCTATTTAAAATGCATAAATAAAAACTTGATTGTCCTGTTGAAACCAAAACTATGTCACCTCACTGTTTCAAATCCTTTGTTGACTCCATTTTGTCTATGGAATATAATTAAGTCAATTTCTTTAAACATGTCATATTAAATCCATGTTTGCAACTCCTGATAACTGGGCAGGGATGCTGTAACATTCTTTCAGGAAGTCTGTGGGGGCAATGCTGTGAATATTTATAAGCAGGCATTAGGGTGTCTAGTTATGACATCAAGCCCTCTACACAAACAGTTGTATTATCTCCCAAAACATTTACTTTCCTTCCAAATTATCTCCATTTTCTTCTTTCCTAGGTTGGAACTTCAAATACCTTCTTTGATTCTCCCATTACATTATCTTCTCAAACTGAGTTCCCTTTTCCTTTGAAATAATACAGTTCACATTTTAATTTTTAAAACAGGGTCTCACTATGTAGCCCAGGCTGACTTCAGATTTGGAGATCTTCCTGTCTCAACCTCTTTGAGTGCTAGAATTACAGGTGTATGCCACCATGCTTGGCTGTCATTTGTCTTTAATCTGTGCCACTTCATTGCACTGTGACCTTGGATAATTTATTTAAATCTCTGGACCTAGAGGAGGCCGGGAAGATGGCAGATCAATAAGCAGCAAAGAGTCTCTCTGAGAGAAACAGCTCAGATGCTGGAATAAAGCATCTTGGAGAAGACTAGACGGAAGGAGATGGATCCTCTCGACCCAGAAAGAAAATAAAGAGAAAAAAGAAAGAAAAGAAAAGAAAAGAAAAACGTGGACAGAAGGCTGTAGCCAGAAGTGCTCTCGCTGGAGCTAGTCTCACTGTGTAGGAAACACCGCTAGAACCCAAAATGCTCAGTCACGGTGAAGTTGAGATTGGTGAGCCTGAGGGCCTCGGCGGGAAGAAGCCGTGATAAAGGGGAGCAGCAGAGTGCAGAACAGCACTGGCTCGGAGATCTGCACCAGCTCACTGTGAGTGCAGGTCTCAGTCCTCCCACAGGAGTGGGTGATTGGCTGGGTGACATTTTGGAGTCGGGCAGGATAAGCCCGGAAGCAGAGCTGCAGTGGCTTCAGTCAGCCATTCCTAGCACAGAGCAGATGGGTGAGAATTGCTTGGACTGAGTCCCACCCCTGTGCACGATCCAATAGCCAAGGACGAGGTTTCCCTGAAGCTATCCCAAACTGGCCCTGTTTGCGCAGCACACACCAACCTGCTGAAGACTTCAGTAGTTGAGCAGCTCAGAAGGGAGGAGCCAGCCTGCCCCACCCCTGTTTGTACCTCAGTGGGCACTAGCAGACTGGAGAGGGCAGCAATCCCTAGCCAGCATGCTTCAGAGGAATTGTAGCCAATACAGGAAGTGCAGGGGACCCGACTACCCACTTGTCTGGAAGAAACCAGAAACATGACAAGAGGAAGAAACAAAAGGAAGTCTCCAGCCTCCAACCCAAACAGTACTGGCCCAGGAGAGGTAAACAAGGAAGAGATCGAGGGTTGCACACTTGCAGCCTCTGAAGAAGTAACATCTGACATAAAGAAATATCTTCATAGCATTATATAAGAACTCAAAACAGAAATATTAATACAAGTAAAGGAAGATATAAGAAAAATAAATCTCTGGACCTAAGCTTCTTTATGTACAAAATGGCATGTAAAATATGTTTTTTGTCCTCCCAGAGGATTCCATTTATTCTCTAGGCTGGGTTGTTGTGACAATGCATTAATACATTTGCAATACTTAACACAGGGTCTGATGTGAAAGGGATACTGAATAAATGTTACATATGATTGTTATTATTTTACTTCCAACTTCATTGCACCAAATGGTATTATTGTGATGTTCTTCTAGCTGATCACCTCACTGATACCCTACCTTTCTCAAACAAAATTTTTTGATCATCCTTCTAAAACCATGTAGCTCATTTTCCCACTGAAGAATGTATGAGGGCTTCATATTATTAATTTAAAGGAACCTGAATTTTCTGCCTCATTTCCCCCCAAAACATGGCCCCCTCTTTCCTTATACATTTCTTTAGACAGCAAGGTTGTGTTGAGCAGTGTGCCAATTGTTAAAGACACGATGCTGGGTAAGACACCTTTTGTTTGAAGGAAATTAAAATTCTGCATCAGACAGCTATAGAATATCATTCCTGGAGATGCAAATATTCCACGGGAACAGAGGGAAAGGACACCTACCTCAACCTGAACTGCCTCTTGAGGGGTTTATATGAAGAGACAGACCAAAGACTACAGGACTGTGGTGACCGATGGGAGGCTGTGAATGGTTCAGAGAAGGCATTCCAGGGAGAGGGATCGACTTTCCCACAGGCACAGGATAGCATAGGAATTACGATGCACTCAGAAAATGGCAAGTAAGTCAGTGGTTGGGGAGGAGGCTATCGGTGGAATAGGGCAAGTGATGAGGCTGTAGAGAAGGATGAAAACTTTATCATAAAAGGTCCTGTGTCAAGGCCATTTTCTGAAGGTCATAGTAAAACCACTGAGCTGGTGTAAGTAGAAGTTAGTTATGTGGTCAGTCTCATATCAGAAGGGTCATTGGGTAGAGGACAAGATTTGAGGCAGCCAACAGTGGAGGCAGGGAGAGCCATTGGGAAGCTGTCACAAGCATACAGGTGAGCCTTAGTGCAGTCCTGAGTCAAGGTGGAGGCTGTGGGATGAAGGAAAGAGGGTAGACTGGAGCTCTGACCCGCTGAGAGCTGTGGATCAGAGTGCATTAGTGGGAAACACGGGGAGACTCCTGATGAGTAGTTCGGTTAGTCTCACCTTAGAGGAAGCCATCCTGTCCAGTATTGTCTCTGTGACTCACATGTGCAGTCTGTCAACACATATCCACATATCTGAACATATTTCTGAAGTCTTCCCATGTCTGTGCCGTGCTCCAAGTGGATCTGAAGTCATTCCTCTATGAGCTCTCTTGCTTTCACTTCTACCACTCAAATTCCATAATTGAGCTCTTAATTATATATTATCCTTGTAAGTATCTGGTAGATGTTTGTCAATATCATTCTGTCAGTTGTGTTGCAAGTTCCTGAAGACCAAGAACCATTTCCTGATAGTCTCAAAATTATTAAGGTCAGTATGTCATTGGAGGTGCTAGGTCAGCTGTTCTCAACTCTTTTACCTCTTTTGTGACTCATGAGAACTGGAATTCACATATTCCTCTTGCAAAACTAGGGTGTACCTCCATCAATTTTATTACACTTGAGAAAGCAAATCAGAATGTTCACATGGGGTGAGGATTGCATTAAAATCGTCATAGGTCTGTGAGAGGTATCCATAGATTTCTTTTGTTCTTTGGAGAGAAGTAAAAGAACCCAGCTGCATTATACAGAATTTTTTAAAAAGCTAAAATGACAAGCATAAGAGTAAGAGGCTCACAATCCTCTTTGAGATTAGCTGGGTTTAAATTTCGTTGGTGAATTTGTATATTAAGTAGGTTTCGTTTTGTTTCATTTTTGTTTTGTTTTGTTTGTTCTGGTGAGTGAACCAAGGCCTCCACACTGAACTATGTCTCTGGTCCTTTTTGAGGTAAAGGTCTCACTAAGTTGCCCAGCCTGTACTTGAACTTGTGGTCCTCCTGATTCAGCCTCCCATAATGCTGGGATTACAGGCATGTGCCAACATGCCTGACTTTTCAGCAGTTTTATAGGAAAAAGTCTTCCAGGGCTGTGTTGCCCTTCATTTAACATGTGAATGCAGCTTGTAACCCAACCACGACACTAGCAGGTTGAATAAGGGAGAAAAGGATGAATAAGAGCAAAAAGTCTAGCACCAACCCTGTGCATAGAGTGTGGGCAAGTTGCCCTAGGAGTTATGATTAGAAAATGCCAAGAAAAAGTAGGTTGTGGGGTTCCTGGAATGCAGGTCACACAGACTAAGCCCTCCGAGGATGTGTAGCAGGGTCTGAGCAAGCTTCTGCCTGGCTACCTGTTACGAGGGATGCCCAGCATCTGAGAAATTGATAGCAGGCATTTAAAGCCCTAGAGGTTTACCACTTATGATGGTTTCTGGGGCTAAGATATTCTTAGAGAACCAAGGATATTTTAAGATACTGTGATTTAAATAATGAGTTCTACTTTAACATTTATAGTAGAAAGACTTATAGAAGGATAGAATCCTAAGACCTTGAAGAATGTTGAGCAGAGGGTTGAGTTAATAAGAGTTTCAGTTAAATGTGATAAATATTCTGCAAATTATCTAGGTGTTTTTATTTTTCAGTGGCCTAGTTGCTAATGCATGGCACTTTCACATGCATTCTTCCATTTATTTCATCCACAGCAACCTCCAGATGTATTGCTGTTATTTACATATTTTACACAGAAGGAAATTGAAGCCCAGAGGGTTAGGTGATTTGCCTAGAATCTCCAAGGGAATGAGATTGAATTGCAAAGTGGCCCTGTAGACTCTAAACATTGGGGAGAGTAGCAAATGCATCTCTGTGCAGTATTTGGTGAGGTAAATATTAGGTGAGGTAAAGTGAGAGAGAGGGCTGTTATAAACTATACTTCACTGCTTTTTTGAATACTGTACTGTACTTGAGAATGATGAGTGTCTTGGTCGTTTTCCCATTTCCTGGACATGATATCGGACACCTGTAAAGGAGGACAAGTTTATGTTGGGTCACAGTTTCAGTCCATGGTCAGCTGGCTCTGGGGCAGAAATGACATGGCAGAAGGACTTAGCAGAAGAAAGCTACTCATATCATACTGGCCACAATGCAGAAAAAGGAAGAGCAGGGAATGGGAATATACTCTTCCAGGTCACACCTCCAGTGAACCAACTCCAACCAGTCTCTCCCTCCTAACTGAAAGTCAGCTGTAGTGCTCCCATGATCCAATCACCTCCTAAAAGCCCCCCCCCCCAACCATCTGAGTGCATGAGGCTTTGGGGGTCATTCCAGATCAAAACCGTAACAGTGAAGAAGCATTCAAGGTCTTGGAAATGGAAGAAATAGTAGATTTTGTCAGCCATGTGTTGGCATAATCGTGAAGCTACTTACAAATATGTGGCAAAGAGTCAGAAGACTTGGAAATTTACCAAACTCTATCCAAGATAATCTATAAATAACCCCAAAGAGTCCTGTAAAAAATATGAATTTAGTTTAGTGAAGGGAACCCTACTCCATTTTATTATACTTGATTTGGAGAATAGGTCAGTTGGCTGAGGATCTTAAGGTAATGGGGAGATGTTTTATTACAATTGGTTTGATTTGAAATCTTATGTATTATTCTATGCATTTAAGAATATCATTCTGAGAAGGGACTCATGGGTTTCAACGGATTGCCATAGGGGTCAGTGGCCAGAAAAGTTAATGATTCCAGGCCCTATGACATAAAAGGAGCCAGGGATTTAGCTCAGTGACATAAGCACCTGCCTGGTAAGCATGAGGTCATGAGCTCAATTCCCCTCCCCCGTACCAAAAAAAAATAATAATAATAAAAAAGAAAAAAGAAAAGAAAGAAGTCGTAATATAACAAGAGGACTGGAAAGCCTAGAACTGAGTGGTAGTGTTCATCTAAGTCCTCTTAGATGGCCAGTGTGACTAATGAGAGGTGACAAAGCCTAGTGAGATGAAACCTATATGCCTACCCCCCTCCCTTTGAACTGTTCAAACTAACCTCTGGGAATGTGGCACCTTGGGAGACTATGCTCAGGGAGATGTGAACATCTGCCACCTGGTGGTCACGCTGTTAATGTAAATTGGTAAATCGTAGTTGATAAACATCTTGTGAGTGTGCACAGCTGAGGATGAGAACTTGTGCAGTAAGGAAATTTACCAGAGCACACCAGTAAATTTTGGAAGCATCCAGTCAACCAGGAGGTTTTCTTTTCAGAAATGGGAACTTCTTTCAGTTCTACCACAATACTGCTTCTACCAAGAAATTTGTGGAAGTTAACCTTTGTTTTGCTCTTGATGATGAAGTATGGTTAACAATTACAATCAAAAGAAATTGTTCTTTATTATTTCATTGATTTATAGGTAGGAAAACCCAAACCATGGCCATTCTATGGCTGCTTATATCTAAATGTGGAGCTAGTATCCTGACAACATAAATTTGAGAGGTGGTGACCAGTGTTGGTGGTGGTGGAGGTGGTGACAGTCTAATAAGTGTGTGGCATCAGGCATAGACACAGAGAACCCTAAGAGGCACCACAGTGCTCAGGGAATCCATGATGTGGTTGTGTTGTTGTACATATTATGATGGTATGTTCAGAGGAAATTAAAATCTGTTCATATTTCCTCCAAATTATTTGATAATAATGTTTTTATATTGTGACCAATTTTCTCCTAACAGAGTTCCTGGGACAGAGCAGTCATTCATTTGGTTTGACAGAACTGAAATGCAACAGAACTGAAATGCATCAGATAATTCTGCAAATTTTCTAGGTGTTTCTGTTGCGATGTTAGAAGTTAGTTTCTGTACTGAACTATTTTCTGTGTACTTACCACTGTCTTATTCTTCCAGGAGAATATTCTTGATAACAATGATCTTCATGTATACAATCGTGATTTCAACACAAAATTTCTGTTTAATGTTTGGTTTCAAGACACAGAAACATGCATATATTATCGCAGTTAAAGGAGTTTTTATAAAGATCCATGAGGAAATGGGATAAAATATTACAACCAGGCATCAGGAAGTAAAATGTGATTCACGGCTTTCGAGGTGTTGCAGTGGCTGTGTCAGAATCCAGCACCCACGGCTCCCTGCTCTCTTTTCTAACGGCTCCATGACTCTGCACCTTCTATTGCAGTGCTGTGCACCAACCTACAGCTTCTCTGTCACTTCCTCCTGCCTCCTGATTCACTCGTCTCCATTCTGTATCAAGGCTGTGTTTAATCCTGGGTGCTTCTGCCACCTGGCTTCTTCTTCCACTGAGATTTCTCTAGAGAAATATTTAATCACATTGGGTTGACACACTTTAGTGCAGTGTCTCTGTGGAATTCTGAGGCTGAACCATCATCACAGCCACTGACTCAGATCTCAGTCCCCAGTGTGGCCACTCACTGAGATCTTAATCTCCTATCCCCCTTTGCTTGTGGTCAAGATAATGGGGTCACATAACACAAAATATGAATCTATGAGCAAGAAAGTACTGCTGGCTGCTTGGAGACTGGTGGGGGTGGTTGCAAAAAGCATTTATAATTTAGAACCTGCTCATTAAAGTCACCAAAGCATCAATGTTACCCCAGACCTATGCTTGACCATATCTAATTGCACTCCAGAAAATAATGTGCAGTCAAGCACATGTACTTTAGGCATTAATATTGAGAAACTGTGTCCTTAATTATAGACTGCATGCTGATAATTTATCGCATCATATGTTCCAAAGCCAGAACTAAAGCTGTCGGTTTCCACTTTCATTCAGATGTGGCTCACACTGAATGCTTCCCAGAGGACTTGCTGCCCAGTGTGTAGGTGGTGATGGCTCTTTCAAAACCTTTGGATTGGGGATGGGTTTCATTTGTCTCTGTAATTGCCTATTTTGAGAATGACAGAGAAACTGAGAAGCTGGGGGGGGAAATGCTCAGCAGTGAATCCATATGTGATGGTCTTCTTGTCTGAATTTCAGCAAAAGTAGTAAGAATGACAATAAAAAATAACATGTTAGCCCTCACATTTTCTACTTAGAACATATAGATTTCTTTTGCAAAAGTGATTTCTCTTGAAAATATTTCTGTCACCTTAAGCTCCGCAGGAGCTCAAGTCCTACAGGAATTGGTTGCTGCCCCAAAGAAACACCAGGCTCCTCCCTGCCTTTTAATTCAAGGCTCATCTTCAGCAGTGCATTGTACCGAGTCTTGGGACCCTGGGCCATGTAAATGGGAAATGAGATTCATTCCTCTTCCTCTTCTGAGAACTACTCCTCAGAGTCTGAAGAGATCAGCATTTCACCCAGGGTGACTGTAGGGTGGAACAGCCCCTACCTAGGGCTATTGTGATGTTACCCAGTTTGAGTTAAGTGAACTCTGAGCTCTAGTAAACATAAGACTGCTAAGAGTTTTCTTAGTTTCTGCATTTAGCTAAATCAAGGATGTTAATGTGCATGATGTGTTTAAAAGCCTTGGTTGGGGTGTGGCCAAGTACTGAAACTATTACAAGTCACAATTTGTGGGAAAATGGATGAAGTTGCTATACTTAAGTTCCTTAAGTCCTCAAGCCTTGGTGAGTGTGTTCAGTGTTCTCTGTTCTCTCAAAGCTTTAGTCCTCTCTGGCTCTGAAAGTCTTCCACCTCTTAATTCCTCCAGGCTTATAGGGATTAATGTCTTTCAGCAGTTCTGGAGTGTGCTTCAGTGTCTCTGTGAGTTCCCTCACCCTGTCTGCACCACTGCAAACAATTCCTTCACCAAGAAAATCTCCTTAAAACTCCCGAGTAATTATATCATCCATTTTACTTCTGGACCTTGACTGTAACATCTAGTATGTAGATATCTTCCTGGTAAGATCCTTAGATTTCCTCTATGGATCCCCACCCAACATTTCTGAGATTTTTCTGTGGCTTAATCATTTTCCTTGTCAATGAGTCACAATATTTAGTCTGAGCTGGTTGCTCTAGCTGAGAGAAGGAACTTCATCTGCCTTTCTTGTGGAATAAGTTTGCAGGTTTACTGGCTCCCTTTGTAGAAAAAGAATTTTCAAAACTAGTCTGTAAAAGTCATAGGAAAAGTTTTATTAGGCAGAAGTGACAAGGTATGCACTCAGAGAAATAGTGTATGGGCACTCAAGAGAGAGAGGTACATTATAAACTGGACCTGGGGATATTTATGGGGACTTGGGGTGTCTTCAAGATGAGTAATATAGGATTAATATTCCTACTCTACCTGTCTGTCAGGTTACCAACCTAGCAGGCTATGTCAGAATGCAAGCCATTTACAAGTGTTTGAAGTTGAGGTATGCTGCCCACTAGTATTGTTGCTTCTTTGAAGATGGAAGAAGTGCAATTTACAGGTGAAAAGGACAGGTCCCAGCCCAATTTATAGGCCTACTGTGTTTTCAAGGTCTTTAAGAGTTTTTAAAGTGAGCTTTCCGTAAAGGAAAAAAGTTTGAGTAATTTTTATGCCCTGCAGTTTCCTTAGAAGTACATTTTTAAAATCCGAATTCTCTATCTCTTTTCTGCTCTTATTTTTTTTTTCTTTTTTCCTGCCTCAAGCAGACACAATTTAAATGGAGAAAGGTTTATTTTAACTCACAGTTACAGTCCCAGGTTGCCTGCTCCAAGGCAGAAACGGTGTGGTGGGAGGGGCCTGGGCAGAGGAAAGATGCTCACATCATGGTGTGCAGGAAGCAGAGAGAAGGAGACGGGGAGCTGAGGAGGGAGATGCTTCTTTTCAGTTCATGTCCCCTGTGACTCCCCTATTCTGACCAGGCTCTACCTCCTAGCAGTACATTCAGCTACTGAACTCATCAGCAAATATATTTAGGATGAGTGTATCACCCCCATGATTCAGTCACCTTCCAAACACCTGATGCTTTTGGTGGACAACCTAACCTGGAACTGTAATAATCTTTATGGTAGCTGTTATAATTTGTATGTTTATTCTCCTGCCACATTTATTTGTTGAAACCTAGTCTCTAATAACCTTAAGGGGTTAGTCTTTGGTGGTAGTTAGGTCATGAGAATGAAGTCTTCATGAGGACTAGTGTCATTATAAAAGATACTACAGAAAGTTCTTTTGATGGTTCTGTGTAGGTACAATGAGATGATACTCTCTATGTACCAGAAAATGGGGCCTCACTAGATGTGAAATCTCCTGGAACTTTGATTTTGGATTTCCCAGGCTCTAGAAGTATAGCAGAATAAACATGTTTTTAGCTAGATTAGTCAGGATTCTTGTGGCTGGGACAAAAATAGAAAACAAAACTTGAAGAGGAGGAGGTTTATTTGACTCAAGATATCAGAGGGTTTAGTCTGTAGTTAGCTGGATCCAGTGCAGAAATGACATGAAAAAAGTGCTTTGCAGAGAAAATCTGCCTAATTCATGGCAGCCAGGAAGCTTAGACAGCAGAAAGACCCAGACTCAGTGCTAACACCCCAAAGGCATGCTTCCAAAGATCCACCTCTTCCAACCTGGCACTACAGCCTAGAAACACGTTCAACTATGGAATGGACTTATCAGTGAATTAGTCCATTGATCAGTATGACATCGCATGATCCAATCATTTTTCAAAATCCCAACCTCTGAACACACAGGCATTTGAGGGTCATTTTTGATCTGAGCCATAACAGACATAAACAACTGGCACAGAATTATTGGAAAACTTCTGATAGGGCAATGGCAGGAGGTAGGCAGGATTCTCCTTAAACACTATTGCTGAATGGATCGCCTTAAAAATACAATATTAATCATATTTTCAACCCTGTCAGAATCATGTGTGTGTTTTAAAAGGCCTAATTAGCTTCTACTAACTTCTGGTCTCATCTTCCTTTCAGCTTTAAAGCTTACTGTTGATCCTAAAACAGACATACCCTTTCTGTGCTCCTGTGTGCTATTCCACCTCTGAACCTCTGGTCACCTCCCTTCTGCATTCTCATCCCTGCCTCTCAGTGTGCTGGACCCCTCAAGTACCCCCATGGCTGAGCTTATTTTCTGCTTCTCCTGAAGTGGAAAGAGTTCTATGTGCTTCTGAGGATAGGTGTATAATATGGTAGAACACTGGGTAGGTATCCACTAATTCCATTTGTTCAAAGGTGTGGTTTGGTTCTGATATTTCCTTGTTAATTTTTTTTTATTTGTTTCTTTGTGAAAGCAGGGCATTGAGGTCACTTACTGATTGTGTTGGTGTTTATTTTATTTTTTATGTACAGGAGAGTCCATTTTAAGAAGTGAGTGCCTTGAGGTTCAGTGCATATATATTTTTAAATGTTATCTCTTCCTGGTGCAGCCCATCTGATTTTTTGGCTTCGCTATCTTTGTCTAGGATATTCTTGAGTATTTTTGTTTTTGTTCTTGAGTATTTTTTTGAAGTGCTTGTTTGGTATTTGTATATCTGTTTGGATGTTCTTGGTCATAGAATTTTTTATTTTTCCATCAATTTTGAAATATATTTTTACAGGTCTAGTTTGGAAGTTATTTCATTTTAAGACTTGAAACATTTCAATATATCCTGGCCTTTATAGTTTGTGTGATGGTTTTCTTGTCTGAATTTCAGCAGATGTCTGCTGTTATTCTAATGGCTTTATCTTTATACATGATCTCTCTCTCTCTCTCTCACTTTTTTTTTTTTTGCTTTTCCTTAACAAATTTTAGAATTCTACATTTTTGTTGAACATTTGTGATTTTCACCGTAATGTTTCATGGGAAGCTTCTTTTTTTCGTGACAGTTATTGGTGTTCTGTAAGCCTCACTTATCTATTTATTTCAATCTTCCCTCATACTTTGAAATTTTTCTGCTATGATTTTTGTAAATAGATTTTTTTATTCCGTGTCTTCTAATTTCTAATTCCCATTAGCTTCAGGTTAGTCTTCTTAGCATCATCTAGTAACTGTTGGATACATTTTTCTTGTTCTCTTGTCTTTATTAAAGCTTCTACCAGTTAATAATCATGAATTTCCACTTTGTCCTTGGTTTCTGCAATCATGTCTTCTTGTTGGTCATTTCTACTGTTTATGAATTCTATAGAATTCTTTACCTTTGAAATATGCTTGGCATCTTTTATGGAGTCTATATCCTTGATAAATTTGTCATTCATACTTTGAATTACTTCGGTCATCACTTCTAATTTCTTATTTGAAAGATGGAGATGAGGTGAAGGAAAACAGGGAGACAGGTAAAATAAGGAAGAACAAAAAGAATAGACTAGGGAGAAAAACTTAAAAAGAGGAAAGAGAATAAAGACCAAAGGATAGCAGAAAAAAGCAAACACATTTGAAAACAAAAATTTCAAAAGTAGGAAAAAACAAGTAGAAAAATATCGATATAGCAGTAAAAATTGAAGGAAAGAAATGAGGGGGGATAAAAGAGGGGACAAAATCCCCAGTGAGAAACCAGATTAGATTCTCCAGGAAGAAAACACACAAATGCACACACAGTCCCCAAATGGCCTCCCAGCCACATAGCCAGAATGCCAACACGATTTCCACCCTGCTTTCACTGTAACATCTTTGCAGGCTGCCAGGTCAATTTTCCCCCTACCTGCAGGTTGTTTAACCGCCTGCCCAGGAATGGTGAGGTTTACCATTTCTCCTTGCTGCAAGCTATACTTTGCATGAGGTTCATTGCCGTCTTTGGTTCTTACCCCAAGATCAAACCACTTTAGTTAATTTGGGAAGAGGAGGATGTGAAATAATTTACCTTCTACTGAGCCCTCCTTGTCTTCTGCAGTTCACTACCACTCCTGCTCCCCTTGCTGCTGGGCAAATTCTACAGTTGTCTCTGTGCTCTCCCTCCAAGGTCTTTCTGCCTAGTGTGTCATCAGTCTTCTCTTCACAGTCATCCCTTGTATTCCTTCATGTCAAATTCCCAAACTGTCCCTGTCTCAAGAGCTTTCTTTCCTAGCCTGTGGGAACTGGCACTTTTGGCTACGTGTGACGTTGGTGTTTAGGATTTCCCACTGACACAAATCTTTTTGGTCTTCATAGAAACAACAGGGAAGTGACCACTCTGGACTGACTGGTCTGTCTTTCTCCCTCCCCTGTGTCCCCGGAGATGTGATCTGGGGGTTTTTGCAGGGGGACTCAGAGCTGCCTTCAGTTCTCTGTTTAGGCTGTCTCTGCCTAGAGTGTGGGTGCTTCCCTTGCTGGTAGTGGGCACTGATAGGGACTCCTCTGGGACCCAGCATTCCCTGGTATTTGGGAGGATGACGAGAGGGTTTACTGCCCATCCACCCCTCTGTTGGGAGCCACTGAAGCTGGACATTGACCTAGGGCATGACCCAGAGGTGACTCTATCAGAAAACAAAGGGTGCCTGGGTCAGCCACAGAAGTTGCTACAGCCCAGAGAAACTCCCAAGTTCCTAAATCCAAGCAATGGGTTGCTAGGCAGAGGGGCTGAAATTGACATCATCCTTCCCAGTATAAAAATAAACATGCTGCATTGGTTGAGCAGTTCCTTTCTCCCATCAGGACGATAAGGACTCCAACTGAACCCAGCTTTCTCTCTTCTTTATTTTCTCATCCTTTATTTTCTTATCCTCTCATCCTCTCTTGGGGTTTTCTCACCCCAAGAACCTCAGGAGCTGCTGGGTTGTGGCACCCCTCCTTCTTTTGTGTGCTGCCCTTGGCTTCCCTGGGGCCATAACCACCACTGACTCTCATGAGAAGAAGGGAATGTAATGGGCCTGATCCGGGAGTCCGGCCTTGCAGCACTGGCTCCTTCCTTCAGCCGTTAGAATTATTCCTAAAGGAGCATGACTATTCCCCAGAGTGTGCAGGCTACGTGAGGTGCAGCAGCAGCTCCCCGTCCCCTCTTCAATGACCCAGACGTTTGGGTGATCTATGCCAATCATCCTTTCCATTTCTTGATGTGGTCACCTCCCCTGGCTACTTGTATTTTTTCAGTGACTCATCTCTGAGTCTCCCTGACTTGCCACTTTCTCTAGTCAGCTATATCAAAGTCCCCCTTTCTTCCAATTTTTATGAGCAATCTGCATAGTCAAGAAAATTGTCCCTGTGCCCAGGTCCTTAACCTTAATCACCTCTGTGAGTCCCTTTACCACATAAATTATATCTTCACAGATTCTGAGAGACTGTATTTGGAAGACCGTATCAGTGTTGGGAAACATAGTGTTCATGGCTAAGATCGCTTGATTTGAATTCTTTCCCACATAATTAATACTTTATCATTTTTCTCAGACTATTTTGTTATTTAAATTTCTAACTTTAGCTTTCTATTTTGAATCCAAAGTATACAGGCAGGGCTTGGGCCTTCTCTGTTTTGTTTAGTGGTTATTTCTGGAAATTTTAGATATACATATACTGCTCACAACCTTTACTTGGAGATCTTTTGCAAGAAGGCACAAAAAGGCATGAGAATTAGCAAGGCGCATCTGAAAATCATGTAGAAGGTGACTAGAAATCAATAGTAGTTCCATTGCTCAAAATTTAAACAATTAACTGAAGAGTTAACAGCTTAAATAAATTTCTAAGGAACCCATGCTGTAATGAATTGCCACAGCAAAAAGCAAGAAGGGATTTTCACAGAAAATGAAAATTATTTTAAAAGCTATAATATGTGTTAGAAGGAATATTCATTCTTAAGATTATCATCCAATAAAAATTCATATTTTTCTATAAAATTATTAAAGCAAAACAATTGAGTTTAGTATTTGTTGCATTTGTTAATGCTTATGAATTATTTACCAGTATAATATTTACTTACAAAACTATTTCCTTCATTTAGGAAATTATTATAATTCCCTAAAAACCCTTTACCTTTAATGGGTTTTGGAAATAACATATTTTAATTTCCTGCCCTCTACTGACAAAAATAATTCACCCACACCTTTCTATTGAATAAAATCTGCATGCATTAGTGTCAGCAAATAAAATAATTTTCTAGAATTTGATGACAGGAAATATGAGAAAGCTTGGCTATTGTTAATACTGTAAACTTACAATATTAACATACACTATTTTTTGTCTAAGAATTATTTTATCCAAAGTCTGATGTGGTACTTAATTAAAAGTCAATGCACTTCTTAAAGCTTTTTCTTGACTACACGTGGCCTATATCTTTGTAATTAAGCAGTATATCCTATAGAAAACTAATAAAAATAAAAGATGAATATCTTTACCCTAAATTAAATATAACTGAAGGTCACTTACTAATTAAAAATTGACCCCTAGTATTGCATCCATGTGAATCCTTAAGTTTAGACAATAGCTGGATAACCAACTTAATTTCATTTAATCCACAGATAAAATAATCACACTAGTTGATTGTTATAATAATATTAAGTAAAGGAGAATTTCCAGGTTTGGTAAAGTGTGATATTGACTATTTCTGGCTAATTATGATGCATCATTGCTTCCACTTTCAAAGTATCTTGGTGTTCCTGGGTCAAGATTTGAAATGTCCCCCAGAAGTCCCTTGTATCTGAAAGGTGACCTGCTTACTGGGCAACCACACTTGCTAGTGATTAGTGTGTAAGGGGTGCAGTGGAGGAACGTGTTGTCAGGAGGTGGGACCTAGCTGGGTGAGAGTCAATGGGGAAATGACCTGGAAGGTTGTGCTCTTGTCTCGACTTTTCCTCTTCTCTCTGTTTCCTGGATGCCATGAGTTGAACAGTTTTCCTCTTCCTGTCCTTCTATCATGCCATTTTTGCCTTAGAACGAGCTGAATTTGCACTGAACCCACCGAATAAGCCTTTCCTGTTCTAAATTGTGGGTATTAGGTATTTTTCCAGTGATGAGAAAGTTACTAAAATACTAGGGCATGGTTGTAAGTATGTGGTACTTGTGTCTTTAATTTATCATCAATAAATGATTGAATGCCTACTTCATGCTAAATGTTACACTGGTTGCACATGACTGAATTCAGAGGTAAAGAAGCCCATTCAACACACACATTGTCCAGGCTTTATTGGAATTTTAGCTTTCTGCTAGAAAGGTTCTCAGTTTTGATGTGCTGAAGATTGACTCACTAATTTTCATCTGCAGAGATTTTTCAAAACACTTACCCTGATTCACAGGACACTTGAGTTAGACAGAGGACAACAGTATATATTTTTTGGGGGGATGGATGGTCTAGATTAGTGGTGGAGAAACTTTTAGAGCTTTTAATGATATAAACAGTCCACAATGGCATGCATGCCATAAGTTGGCCACTACTCCTCTAGATAGACATGCAATCTTTTGTGGTCATTCTTTGTTGATAAACACAGTGGTGACATGGTTTTTCCCTTCACCAAGCAGTCAGGATGATCCCTTGAAAGCCATCTGCTAACATGCTGTAGCAATGACTACATGGATGGCAGGGTGATGCTATGTGATAAGATAGAGAAAAAAAATGGATTTAATAATATTTAAATAACCCCAAACCTTACTAATTTAAGAGATAATAACAAGAAAGACATTTGGGACCATATTTATAAACTCAGCTAATTAGCTGACAGTGGAAGACAAGTGTTAGTGAAGGAGGTAAGAATGAAGAGCTGGGGAGTTTTGTTTTCTTTTTGATACCTGGAATCAGACTCAGGACCTTGTGCTTGCCAGGCAGGCACCGCACCTGCTGAGTATAACCCTGGCCCTTGGGGATGTTAAAACCTTTGCAAATGTTAAGTCTACCCAGAGATTCTTTGATAGAGATTTAACTCAGTTTCTAGAGAAAACTAAAATCAATATAACTTGTCCAAGGTCACCCAGGTAGCAAGTGAGAAATCTCATATGTGAACCCAAGTCTGACTGCACAATACCGGAGACTGAGAGTGTGTGGCTAAGTGGATGGGGTCTGTCACCACCTGCTGGCCAGTTCTCAGGCAGCATCAGCAAGCTGAATCAGAGTTTGCACTGAGCTGAGCCTTCCTTCTTCCTGGCCTGCTGCCACTGGACCCAAGTTCAGACCCCAGGAGGGTAACATGTTTTATGTAACAGACCTCATGATTAGACCAGGACAGTGACAAATTGCAATTTATTCAAAAGAAACAGGTCTCAGTTAAAGAAATAACTGGATGTTTAGAGGAAACATGCTGGAGATCACTCAAGGAAACACAAAAGGAGAGAGATTAGCCAGACATAGTTTTTAAAAAGCAGATTTGAAACTGGTATGGGGGTAAGAAGTTCTGCCAGAGACTTCTGCCATTCAGACACTTCCCAAGGCTTTTTCGCTGCCACAAATGGTCATCTGTTAATTTACTGATTTTTTTTTCTTGATGGCAGTGTGATTTCTCAAAGACAGGAAAAGCAATGAGCAGAGCTGCTGCCACTAAGACAAATAATCCCGGCCAGTGATGAAGTGTTTAAGTGGCAGAACTATCTAGATTTGAATGTCTCTCCATGGCTGACTCCCATTCTGCTGGAGTTTTGAAACTAAGAGAGTAGGGTTGCGATGGGTGGAGCGAATGAAGATATTTTGAAACACTGAGCACTTTTTCTGGGAAGGAGGTAGCCACGGAATGGACCACAGAGACTATCTGGTGATTCATGAAGGCCCTGAGGGGAGAACTAGCAAGGAGGAGGAAACAGCTGTTGGGAGGTGATAGAAGAACTAAAACATTTTCAATCTATTCCCTGTAGAATGATCTTAATCCTAGATGCAAGTATGAATGTTTATTTCTCTCTAAAATTCACATGTTGAAATCCTTGTCCCTAGGCTGATGGCATTGGGAGATGGAGTCTTGAGATGTGAAAATTTAATGTCCAGTTAAAGAGTGGGAGGTCAGGAATGTAGCTCAATGGCACAGCACCTGCCTGGCAAGCACAAGGTCCTGAGTTCGATTCCTGGTACCAAAAAAAAAAAAAAGCAAAGAGCTAGAGTAGACAATTTTTTTAAAAAAAGACATAAAAATGGCCATCTACCCAGTACATTAAAAGATGCACAGTATCTTGAATCACCAGAGAAAGACAAATGAAAACCACCTCATACCTTTTAGGATGGTAATTATTAAAAAGTCAGGTGACAAGTATTGATGAGGGTATAAACACAGGAAGTTCTCTTATACTGTTGGTGAGAACATAATAGATGCAACCATTATGAAAAGCAGTATGGAGTTTCTTTGAAAAATTACAACTAGAACTTCCATATGACAGAGTAATCTCGCTGCCAAGTATATTTCAAATAAAATGAAACCAGTCCACGGAAGAGAAACGTACGCCCACGTTTGTGACAACGCAATTCACAATAGGTAATCCGTTATCTACTAACGTTCGCTAGGAATGCCTGCGTGGACGGCAGGGCAATGTAACATGACAGGGTGGAGAAAAAATGGATTTAGTAATATTTAATAACCCCAAACCTTATAACTTAAAAGATAATAAGTGTTCACTGACAGATGAATGAATAACGGTGAGTGAATAAATAGAGATAAGCAGTTACACACATACACAACCACAATATTATTATGCCTCAAAAACAAAGAAGTGACAACATTGATGAAACTGTAAATCTACATAGGAAGAAAAACACCTTATGATCTCACATATGTGGAATCATAATATTAAAGAAGTTGAATAAATAGAAATACAGTCAACCTTGAATACTGAGTTTACATCAAAGCATCATGTATACTTCAAATGTATACAAAATAAATTAAAGATAATAAAATTGTTACTGACTCACCAAAAATAAAAAGAAACCCACGAAAAAGTATCTGTCTATGAGGAAGTGTACTCTCACCCACCCTCAGATCTGCCCATGCCCAGTCTGGACTTCTCCCACTCCAGACTGTGAGAAATACATTTCTGTTGTTTGTAAGTTACCCAGCTTATGGTATTTTGTTACAGTAGCCCAAAGAAGTAAGATGTTAGGAAAGAGAAACAAATCTCTTTGTATCTTATTTTTCCTACTCTACCAAACATTGTCTTTTCTCTAGATTCAGAAGTTTAGGCTGTACTGCTGGAATCATGGTTTAGGTACAACATGATCTAGCTTTACTGTTGAGAATAGTTCAGGAAGTTACATTCATTTCCACAAGAAGGTACCTTGCTATCAACCAACCTTCAGACTCATTTTTGGAATATAGTCAGGTTTTAAATTGGGACCTGTATGAAGCTGCTTGCTAGCAGTTTTGTGTGCCAATGAACATAATTCTATTGAGAATGCACTTTTAGGAAATTATTCAGCCAAATTTGAAATTTGTGCATAGTACAGTTATTGTCTTCATCAAAAAGAACAGATATGTAGGGGTTACTATTTCTGAGTTAATACAGGGAATTAATTCAATGAAAAATAATGCTGAAAAGCCATTAATAATTTCAGAATACTAGATAACATGTCTATTTCAATTAACACTTTCCCTATGTAACCATAGGACTGAATTAAATTCTGCACTTTTGGAAAAGCTTCAATTATTTTTCATCGTAAGCTTAACCTGCTCCCTGCTATTCCCGCCACCAGCAACAGGCTCAGAGCCCTGCATGCTTAGGCTCAGTCTTCACCCTAGCACATACCTTCGAATATCAAAATTTTGTGTAGTGGTTTTAAAATTTCTCAAGAAAACATATAACATTAAATGTTTTGTTTTATCACAATTACATGAAGGATTTCTATATTTAAGAAGTATGTGAGTGATTGCTAATTTTTAAATTATAGTTTTTATTGAACACTTTTTTCTATGCATTTTCATTCTTTTCACCTGTTATCTGCTAGAAATCTGTGACTGCAGCGCCAGGAATTTAGCTCAGCGGCATAAGCGCCTGCCTGGCAAGTGTGAGTCATAAGAGTTTGAGACCCTGGTTCCAGCAACAGCACCAACAACATCTGTGAATGTAATTGCAAACTTATCCTTTCACATAATTGTTATTGATGGATTTTCTTTTTCTAAGCAAATAAGAATATTGTACTTCTGGACCGTGTCACTTCAATAATATTGCCTTTTATTCTTGTACAAAATAGTGTATCTTTTTCCTAAAATTCTGCCATGGTTATGCAGACTGAAAGATATTTTGAAAATAGCATCAGAAAGAGAGAGGAAGGAAAGAAAGGGAAGAGGGAGAGGAAGAGAGGAAGAAAGGAGGGGAGAGACAAAGGAAAGAGAGAAGGAAGGAAAAAAGATAGGACAGAGCTGAGGAGGGAGGGAAGAAAGGAGGAAAGAAGAGGGCCACTCGTTTCCTAAGGACAGTGTCAGGATAAACTTGGGGAGAAAGCAAGGCGGCTTTTGCAAGAACTCCCGACCCAAAACCTGTCCTCCACAAGGTGCACGCCAAACGCTGCCCTCTTCTAGTCACTTCCTCTGGCCATTAATCTCCAAACATGATTTCCTACACTTTTCTACTTGTAGAAAGACAGCAAAGTTTCATTCATCAGAATGGCACACAGTTTTTTAGGACTGGCCTTCAGTTATATTTTTAGCTTTACTTCCAAGTATTTTTACTCATTGTCCTCTCTCTAGTTTCCTGTCCAATGTCTGTCACTTTCTACCTACTTCTATTATAGCATTTAGTGATCTTGCATCATAATTGTTTTGGTTAATGTTTGGTGTGCATTCTTCCTTTCAGTAAGAATGTAATCTCCTTGAGTACTGAAACCATACTTTATTCATTTCTTTGTAACAGAAGATTTCACTAAGAGCTCAGTAAGAACTTAATAGTTATTAGTTAACTGAGCAAAATGAAAAAAAAAAAGACATATTCTCCAGGGAAAGCCAGTGTTAACCCACTTGCATCTACTGATTTCACTAACTCATTTTCAGAGAACACAGGCAACACCAGGGTTCTAAGGGATAAGAATGACACAGTATGGGGAACATTTGATTGCATTTATGGGAGAGGAGAGTTTACAAGGACTCCTTACTGAGGGATTCAGATAGTCAGCTGCTGTTCAAGAAGGACAAATCCATTCAGGACCCTGCAGAGGTTACCTTCAGCTACTAGAGAGTGGCGTGAAGACTGGGTGTGCTGGCAGGGTGTGGGCAGCCTGGATGGAGGAAGATCCTGATATGCAAAGCAGGAAGACAGCCAAGGGAGACCTCATCAACCTCACGGTTTTATTTTGAATTGGTCCTGTTCTGCCTGGTCTTTTGTTTGTCTTTGCCAAGTTTTATCTCAGGATATAGTTGGTTGGAAAACTATAGAAGATGAGGACAGCTGGTGCCTGCGATTCTATGTACTGAAATAACGCAACTGGAGGTGGAAGCAAAACGGGGGGACAGATGGCTGGGACCTCTGCAAGACCATGAGGAGGTGGGCTTGGGCTGCCCTCCTGCACCTTATGTTTCTCCTGGAGAGTTTACATGTTTGTTATGGTATGAAACTGTGGGGAAATGTCAAAGAGGATGCTTTAGAATAGGTTGAAAACAGGAATATAATGATATCCTGTAAGATAGTGAACACTGAAGCCAAAGTTATTTTAAACCCAAGAAAGTGCAGAGTGTGGGTCATAGCATGGCACAAATACTTCTTACAAAGTTTTGTTGGGATTTGGATTTTTTTCATTTCTTTTCTTTTTTTTTTTTTGAGATGGTGTCTTGCTATGTGTCCAGGATGGTCTCAAAACTTCTGGGCTCAGAGAAATTCTCAGATCCCCAAATGACTGGGATGACATGAGTACACCACCATGTCCAGTTTATTGTGATTTTGAAGTCCTCAGATTGGATGCATAGTACGTGTTTGCCATGTTGAGTGTACATTTGGCAGGAGTGAGGGGTGTGGTGCAGCCTGCACAGTAGGACACATTGAAAAATCACGATATCTTTAATCACAGAAGAGAATACTTCCTGGCCTCTGTATTTTCTCTCCATGGAGCTTTTGACCTGTGGAATGCTACTACCAAGGTTTGAGGAAAAGGGATCAGTATCCTTAAATTTCAACCTGTAAAATTCCAGGGAGTTGTGGCTAGAAAATTCAGGGAGTGGGATACAAAAGACAATGGGATTTGGAACACTAAGAAAAAGCCTTAAATCTCAATAATAGGGTGGGCACATTTGTTATTAAGTAATTCTCTATCACTCTTTGAATTGATGGAGCTGAGTTGGATTTTTCAGCTACTGATTCAAAATTACCAACAATCTATTATTTTAAGCCATGTATTTCTATGAGGAATTTTTTAAAACCTAGTATTTTAGTTCTTGCTGCAATAGAGACTTTGGAAAGCAGTTCTTTGCCTCCAGGTTTTCATGGTCTGAGAGGGAAGCACTCAGAACCACATACTTTGCTCCTAGGTGGAGACAAAAAGTGATTCCCATGCCAAAAGAACAGTATGTGCTTTGCTGAGAACAGAGCACCACCGCAGTCTCCAGCATGAAATTTATCAGCCTTTGCAAGTTGGTATGGGACTTAGCGGGAGTTTGCCTCTGGAAAGAGCGCCACTGGAAGGGAAACAAGGACTCTTACAGATTAATTCATCTTCTGGGACTCTGATTGCACAGGTCGTGTGGCATTCATTCCATAAGAGCACACTTCAGCAGCTTGGAGTTGCATCATTCTGCATTAGCTGCTTTTAGGAAGCTGTTTCAGCTCTGATTGAATGTGTGGTTTCCTTGCCCCTGAGCAAAGAAAATACCTTGAAAGATGAGCAGGACATCTAAGCTTATAGTATAAGGAAATGTGGCAGAAGGCCTATTAGCAAATGTCACTCTGTCGCCATGATAGTATGAAGATCCAAGGAATAGTCACTGTCTGAATTAATGATTAGGTTCTCAAAATTAAAGAACATCTTGGGATCTTTCAACATTACACTGAAATTTGACTGACAGTGGTCAGAAACCCCAGCAAGAGACTGACACTATGTGCTTAAGAATGAATTCAGTGTACTATTTTTTAAAAGTTATAAAGAAATGGATACTGAATTAATTACTACTAGGGACTATAATATTGGAATGAAGGGAGGCTGTAAGGATAAACTGCAGGGAAGAAATAAACAACACGTTGTTTCAGAGTGGGCATTCTATTTCTTAATCAGATTCTCAATATAGAATTTAAAATCTATATCTCAAGGACTTCAGGCTTCAGTTTTTCAGTTGACTTTCTTATGTCTGGATAGACTTCCCCTCTCTCTCTCTGTACATGTGTCACACACACACACACACACATCCATGCACCCATGTACACACACAAGTATTACTGTGGCAGAGTAAATACTACTTTATCTAGTATATTATTCAGATGAGAGACTGGTCCTCATAAACAGACAGGAGGAAATAAGTAGGGAGGTCTTTGTAGGAACCCAGTGAGAGGATATCCTGTGATCTCATCTGCTCAGATTCAATTGAAGATGGAGAAACAATTAGAACAGAGTAGATCAATAGTCCTCAAATTCAAAAGCATCATGCCCGAGGTTTGAGACAACACTGCTGGTCCTACCCAGTTTCCGACCCAGAATTTTTCATCTAGAGTTTTCTGGTTATGAAATTTTCCTGCAGAGAAATTTGCCTGTTTCTAGCTGGTTGATTCTTCAGAATATTGCTCCTTCTCTTCTGACCTAAGATGTTTCCTTCGCCACATGGAGCTGTGGGAGGGATGAACCTCAAATGCTGGAGACCAGGCTGAGGAGCCCAGTGTGAAGGAGACAGATTGATGCAGGGAGGAGGAACTGCTGGATCCAATTCAGGATGAACTCTCTGCAGCTGAAAGGGAGGCCAATGCTAGCTCTTTGGTATTTTAGATTCTGAAGGTGCTTGCAATAGAACTGTGTGTTTTTCTGTATTTTTTCTACATGGTATTCCAGATATTTTAGAGTGCCACGGTAAGATTAAGTACACATTTCTGAAACAAAGCATTTTTTTTTCTTTAGTCAGATGGGCAAATGTTTGTTGAATTTCTGCTGATGCTGAATTTCTGATCGGGCCCCTGGGTCCCATATTTGTCAGCATGTGCTATGTGATTTCCTACTTTAAGCAGCTAAAGTAACTTGAATCCTGCCATTTCACACAACTCCTATGGCATTGTTCACGTATTCCCTGAAACTAAATCTGCTTAACACGATGGTCTGTCCTGTTCTCTCCCATCTACTTTTGTTTCAAGTGTGGGTAAAATACCTTCGACTCCATTCTGAACCCCCAAATCTACCCTAGCAAACCAGAAAACTAAAATACAGTGGAAAATTATAGAAAAAAGTAGTTCAAAATGATAAAAAAAAATCTTTGTCTCTTGCTTCACAGATGAGGAAACAGAAGTCCATATAAACATTCACTAAGTACCATTTCATAATTATGAAGTAATTTCATAGATGTGCAGTAGCCCATATTTTATAAACATACCAATTTATTCAGTGAATTGAATTTTGTAGTAATTTAATGTTTTTTCCCCCAAACTTTTTACTTTTAGGGGCAATTTCCTCATAATGCTGTTCACTGAATAGGCAAGATGGTGCTGAGTTTTTTTTTCCTGTCTCTTGAATTTTTTTCTTTTTGAGACAGGGTTTCACTATGCAGTTCAGGCTGGCTTGAACTCACTTGTAGCCAAAGCTGGTCTTGAACTCACAGAGGTCCTCCTGCCTCAGCCTTCCTAAGTACTGGGATTACAGGCGTGAGCCACCACACTAGGATGGTACTATTTTTATGTGATGGATCAAAATTTCAACATCATGTCAGTATCAATGGAATTTTAGACTCCCATGTTTAAGACACCAGTAACCAGTAAAATATAAGGACATTAATGATGTTTATTTATAAATATGTCACACAAGTTATTTTTTATTAAGTGTTCAGTGGAAGGCATGTGAGAATTGAAGATTGGCAGGGGAGAATGTTTATGAGGTTTACTGAAATTTTATCTTCAAGAACCGTGGGTATAAGAAATTATTAATCAAGGTGTTTTAAATCCACTTAAAGCACTATGAAAGTTATTTACTAAAGTACAAATGATTCTTTGGGTTTTAAATTTAAGCATCAAATACAAATTAAAAGCAAATCATTACATTTTTCCTAGATGTCATATTGCTTGATCCAGGAGATATACAATTTTAAGTTTTTTAATATTTAATGTCAAATTTTCCTTCAAAAAGCTTCTACTAATTTACCATCTACCCTTTTGTCCTGATTTTTTGCCATACAGATTGTACTACTTTTTAAAAATATCTCAAAGTACATCTTTAAAAAATCCTCTGAAGTACATCCTTTAGGAAATTGTTTATTTCTGTGTCTTTAATAGTGAAAACTGATATTGTTTTAATTAGAAGTTATTTGCTTAATTATGAAGTTTACTTTTTTACATTTATTGGCATTTGTTCTTTCATGAATTTTCTGTTCTTTGGCTTTGCTGAATTTTAAACTTATTTTACTATTAGTTTAATATATATATTAAACTAATATATATATATATATATATATATATATATATTTACTCTGGGGAATTGGCACATGTTTATATCATATTTTGATCATTTCTAGTCTTAATCCTCTCATTCTCCTCCCTGTACCCCTCCCACTCATCCCTTCCCCCATCTTCAGTCTTCCTTTTTGTTTCTTAGCATCTCTTTGTTATTTCACTATTTTATTAATTTGTCATTAAGTTTCTCATAAAAGAAATTCATGCAACATCTAGTTTCCTTTGTCTTATTTCTCTTAATATTATGGTCTCAAGTTTAATTCATCTTCCCACAAATGACATGATTTCACTCTTCTTTATAGCTGAATAGTATTCCATTGTGTATGTCTACCACACTTCCTTATCCATTTATGTGTTTATGGACATCTGGGATGCTTCCAGAGCTTAGCTGTTGTGAGTTGCACTGCTGTGGACACAGGTATTTATACATCATTATAGTACAATGTCTCTCACTCTTTTGAGAATATACTTAGGAAAGGTAGAGCTGAGTCAAATGGAATTTCTATCTTTAGTGTTTTGAGGATTCTCCATACTTGTTTCCATGGAGATTGTACTAGTTTACATTCCCATCAATGTAGAGGGATTCCTCACCAGCATTTGTTGCTTTTTGTATTCTTAATGATGGCCTTTCTGACTGTGGAAAGATGGAATTTCACAGTTATTTTGACTTGCAGTCCTTTGATGGTTAAAACTGATGATCACTTTTTCATGTACTTATTGGCCATTTGTACTTTTTCTTTTGAAAAGTGTTTATTTGCCCACTGATTGGATGATTTGTTTTTTGATATGTATTTTTTGGAATATATATGTATATGTATATATAGTAGATACTAGTCCTCTATTAGAAGAGTAGCTGGCAATAATTTTTTTCTTATTTTGTAGGTTTTTCTCTTAAAATGTAATCTCATTTTCTGATTCTTAATGTTATTTGCTATGCTACTGGAGTTCTATTCAGGAGGTCTTTATCTGTGCCAAACATTATACTCTAGGAGATAGATTCAAAGTCTCTATTTTCATATCTAAGTCTGATCCATCTTGATTTATTCTTAGTATAAGTCAGGAGGTATGGGTTTAATTTTATTCTTTTGCTAACTTCCCTGAGCCATTTGTTAAACAGGCTATCTCTTCTCCAACATGTGCTTTGGAGCCCTTGTCAAAGACCAGATAGGTGAAGGTTCCTGGGAGGTTTTTGACTTGAATTCTATTCCATTGGTCTGCATGTCTATTTTGGTGCCACTACAATGCTGTTTGTTGCTGTTGCTTTGTAGTGTAATCTAAAATTTGGAATTGTGATGCCTCCTGGTTTTCTCTTTCTCCTTGGGCTTGCTTTAGCTATTCTGGGTCTCTTCTGGTTCTGGATAAATTTAAGGATTCGTTTTCAATTTCACTGAAAAATATTGCTGGTATTTTATTAGCAACTGCATTTAACTCTGTAGATCACTTTTGGTAATGTGATCATTTTAATGATATTAATTCTCACTTCCGGGAATAGGGGATGTTCTTAAATTTTCTTACATCTTTGTGACTGTTAACCTTAATATGTTAACTCCACTGAATTAAGAAATGCCCAGCAAATTAGTAAAGCAGGCTCCTAGGCATGTCTGGGAAGGTTATGGAAGTGTAATACCTGGTACTAAGTAGGGTTTCTTGTCTATTCCTCTTTGGCACTTTCTGCTTCCTAGGTGCCATGAACTGAGCAGCTTTGTGCCAAGATGTTTCTACCTTGGACCCAGCCAATCATGGGCTGGAATCATGAGCAAATTAAATCTTTTCCTATTTAAATTGTTGATGTTGGGTATTGTGTCTCTGCAACAACAAAGCTCTTTGATCTCTTCTTGAGTTCTGTAATTTTCATTATAGAGATCTTTCATCTCCCTGGTTATGTTGATTACCAGGTAATTAATTTTTTGAAGCTATTGTGAATGAAACTCTCTTTCTGATTTCTTTCATGTACAGGAATGCTATTGACTTTTGTGTATTGATTTTATGTCTTGCTACTTAGCTGAATTTATCAGATCTAAGAATCTTCTGATGGCATTGTTTTGGGTCTTCTATTTGTAGGATCAGATCATCTGTAAGTAGAATTAATTTGAATTCTTTCTTTCCTTCCCAAGCCTTTTAATTTTTTTCTATAGTGATTTCCTGATCTGATCCTGACCAAATCTGTGGGGACAGGATGGGAATTATCATTCCTGTCTCTATCCAATTGGCTACAGTCAGACCTGCTGTCTGCACAGGTTATGTCCTCATCCTGAATCATATCAGGCACTTACAAATGAATGCTATGTCTTTCTTTTTGCCAATGCATGGGACAGGAAAATCCTCCTCCCTCTCTGAGCCACCACTAGTTCAGTGCCAGGATGTGTTGCTGCAGTCAACACATCTTTGAAGTGCCATTGTTTTGGGGGTTTTACCTGGTTGCTGTCTCTCTTGAGATGTGATTCTACAAATCTTGGTGTACCCAGTATTCGTGTACCCTCAGAGACCTGTGTATCTGTTGCTTTTGGGTGAGTATTCTGGAGCAATTCATGAGAACAAATTACCTTTAGTCCACCATCTTTTCCTTTTATTTTATTTTATTTATTTATTTATTTTTGAGACAAGATCTCACCATCCAGCTCAAACTGTCCTTGAACTGGTAATTCTCCTCTTGAGTGCACCACCATGCTTGGTTTAAAATATTTTACATTGACATATAATACTTGTATATTTATGGAATACAGTATGATCATTTGACATGTATCCAATAAGTAGTGATTAAATTAGGGTAATTAGCATTTCCATTTTCTCAAATACTAATTATTTCTGTGTGTTGGGAACATTCAGATCAGACTTTTTTCTAGTTATTTTGAAGCATATCATAGATTGCTGTAGACCATAATTACCCTACTAGTCTCCATGACACCAGAGCTAAGTCTTTCTATCTAAAGTATATCTTAGTATTGCTCACTTAACCTTTGTCTCCTCACCCCTTCCTTTCCCAATCATGTGTGACCAATATTTTAGCTCCTGTAGTATGAGTTCAAAACTTTTATTTGGTGTCCATAAATGAGTGAAAATATGGGATATTTGTCCTTCTACCCCTGGCTTATTTCACTTAATATGATGTCTCTAGTCTCACCAATAGTGAGGAAAATGGCAGAATTTTATTTATATAGCTGATTAATATTTCATTGCGCATATGGACTGTACTTGCTAAATTTTCATTTGGAGCATTTAACATATTTCTTCCTTATCGCCCTGTAGACACTTTTTCCACATTAAGAGTATCAACGCTCAGTTTCACTTATGTATATACTGCAATCTGCCCCACCCAGGTTGTTGCTTGATTTTAAAATTTGATTATGATATTTTGTCACATAGAAGATTTATAATTTTAGTGTTCAATCTATTTTTCCGCTTATGAATTTTGCTTTTAGTTTCATACTTTGTTTCCGGTACTCTTTTTCATATCTTTCAAGTCTACAGTATGCATTAATTTATAATAATTGCCTACATTGGGTGAGATTTGGAGGAATATTATCTCATTAAAACAACCTGTCATATTTCCTCCTAGGTCCTGCATTTGCCCTTCCCAATGAAGTGTGCTTTCATTAGTGTCACAAATGCCCCAAGCCACTAGTGATCCCAGCGTTTTCTTTGGTGGAACAATGAACAATTGGCTTTGTGCCGAAGCTTGATGCCTAGAGGTCATTTTCAGATTATACAAAGTGAGAGAGATTGGTTTAATGGGTTGGATCTTCTTTGTGAAGGTTACAGAGTCTACACAGCTTTTTCTGAACAGTAATCTTGCTTCAGACAAATGGTAATGACTGAAATGAAAGGGCTCCCCTGCTTCTCCTGCAGGTCCTCAGTGTGTGTTAATTCTAATTAAGGAAGAAGTCTGAGGGAGCCTTTCCAGAGGAGTCAATTATAGGCACAAATCCATATGGTGCGCACCAAAGGTTACCGCTGTAGCTGTTGAGCATTATAGCATGAGACACATGTTTTAAATGTCTCTGCACTAAACATATATTGTATAGTGTTTTCTTAAACTTGGCTGCATGGGTGTATGTGTGTGTGTGTTGGTTTGTTTGTTTTTAATGCCAAAGGGACATGTCAGAAGGCCCCCTTATTCCTAAAAGCCTTGATTATACATTTTTTATGTTTTGATCATGCATTAAACCTTGTGAATTGAGGGCCTGGGTTGTACCCCTGATAGAGGCACAGTAATAAGTGTCCCATCTTTATCTTTGAGCATAGCCTTGAATTGCTATTGACTAGACGGAGTTAGAAAATGGAAATTAACAGTTTCCAAGTCACATATTTTGGCGGCTCATAAATAAGGGGAGCTTCTAACATGTTCCTAGATCTTTTGAGACTGTTCCAATATATTATGACATCATCCTGTATTGGGGAGGTTTTAACATTATTATTCCTGTCTACAAATGACAAGTGGGAAGCAGGTGGCCACAGAAACCGTTCTGATATGAGAAAACAGGAAATTTGCAGAGGCCAAGTTCACTTAGAGACTACAGTGGATTTGGAGCCCAGCACCTCAATAAAGATAAAATGTTTTGCTGCATATCTTCTCTCAAGGGGCCAGAAGATCTGGAGATTCATTGATGCATTAGGTTTATGGAGACACAAACCGGGGAGACATTAGAGAACGGAGGGGTATATCAAAGTCCCTGTGGTCTAGAGCACTGTGTGATGCCACCAACTTCTAAAAACATGAGAAACTGAGTTTTAGACAAGAAATCCTGAATCATCATGTTAAACAATGAGGAAAGGGTAGTGTTTTATTTTGGTAAGGTGGAGATAAATTTTGCCATCCATGTATCAAACTGCTAAATTAACTATTGAGGTTGAATCAGTTCTTCAGCATGTATTATATGAACTGGATGAAATCTTCAAGAGACAAAGTATGCATTCATAAGGAAAGAAGATCAAAGACTCAGTTGTGGGTCATGGTACCACTAAAACACAGAGGAGAAGAGATGGTGTCTACAAAGGAGACAGACAAGAAACACCCAATGATGTAGATGAGAGAGGAGAAGCCAAGTCAATTGCTTCAAGGGTGGGAGTGATAAGAACTGTGTTAAATGTTAATTAAATAAGTGAAGAGTACAGAGGGCTAGGCATTAAGTGAAGTGTTAATGGAGATGTGGGGGCAAAAGTCTGAGGAAATGAATTCAAAGAGAATGGAAGTGGAGGGATTGAAAACCACAAGTATTGCTTCTTCATACAAATTGGAAAACCGACTTGCAGCAAAGTCAGAAGCAGATGAGAAGGTGACCTTCTTCAGCGTACACAGTGGCTCATCATTTAAATGACTCCCACTGGACAAGAACCTCTCACTGTGGGCTATGTGAACGAGTGCCTTAAAATCGGCCGACTTGCTAACAGCCACATGGATTTCCTCCTCATTGTGCCATCTGAGTGTGTAGCACGGACTGTACCCCTGGATCCCCTGTAATATTTTGTTTTAGGTTCTTTTGAAGCAACACAAGAGAGGTCACCCTCTAGTTCTCACCATTACTTGCGTGAGATCAAACAGATGTTGGATCTTTCCTGGAATCTCTTGAGTCAGAAGCTGTGAGGATGAAACCCTGTTTCTCAAGCCCCTTTGATGATTCTGATGTATGCGTCTAGGTTTGGGAAGCGCTGGCCTTTTATTTGGTGTGACCTTGAAGTAAACCTAATTGAAATAGTGATTTGAACCATTTCAGAGGCTTCTGAAAACATTATCAAAGAAACATTTGTCAGGATTCCCAAGGAGACCAACTAGAGCAGTGGCAAGGATTGGAAATGTGTCTGAAAGAAATAAGCTTTCAGTGAGTGGGTGAACATGTATCTAGAACATGCAGACATGAATTTAAATGCTATCATTGTCCTGTATCTGTTTTAGTCTATCAAGATTTGTTCTTTCTTTTATCTGTGTTCTGGAAATTTAAAAACTGACCTAATAAGTAAAAGTTACCCATCCTTTACAAAAATGGATATTGTGTTGGAATAAAAGATTGGTAAAAAGTATATAATATTTAGTGAGAAAAAATTCTACATAATTTTCTAACTTAAAACTTAAAAACACCAAGATGCCTTTAATGCATCTACTAGCAGCTTCTTTTCCTACAATATAAAAATCAAATTCAGAGTTACTTATACTTTTAAACATGTTATATCTTCAGTAATTAAATTTCTAAAACTTCTGATGATATTTTGTTTTAGCTTCACTTAAACAAACACCAGGAGAAAAAGGTCATCATATGTGTGAAAAATCTGTTCGGTTGAGTTTTTGGGTGCTCAATCTGAGGCAGCACAGAGAAAGTGAGAGAGAAGACAAAGATGAGACAGGCCTTTAATGTGGGCCCAGCAGAGGCTGCAGAAAGGGGGTGCGGAGGCTCTCAGTGAGAACAAAGAAGTGCAGCTACTTTGATGGGTTTGGGCTGGGGAGGAGTTTGGAGGTGGCCAAAATGACATATTAACAGCTGATTTGAAGGAGCATCTGCCTGTGTAAAACAGGAAATGGAAAGGTTTCCTGGGAGCTGGGGGTGGAGGCTTGGGATTGGAGAGGGCTCAGCACCAAAAGGGAGTGGGAGGTTTATCTCTGGAATGAAAAGGAGGACGGAGAAGTTACTCTTGGAGAGATGAGTCGTTTCCCTGGGTCCAGTACCAAGTTGGGCGGATGTCATGTTACAGATAGCTAAGCCTCATGCTAGTAGGCTCTATCCCTCTTCAAAACATTTCATTCTTTGGATTATCTGCTCAATATTTTTCAAATGTGAGACACAGGAAGAAAATAGAAATTTTTGTGTAAGAGATACTAAAGTCTTACTTTGTGCATATCCAAAATACAGCACTTTGTATTTCCAGAAGGGTAAATTATTCTTTTAAAAAAAGTATCAGAGGTATCGACATGTTACTTAACTTGATTTAATCATACCACGATGTCTAGATATATCAATGCATCATGTTGTGCATCGTAAATACGTACAAATATCTGGCATTTTAAAATAATAATTTAGAAAAAAAGTCAAATTTAAAAATTTTCAAGAAGAATGTTAACATAAAATGTGAGGGATATGGGTTACATTTTGCTTTTGAAGGGATAAGTTTGTCTTAAATGTTTTATTTTTTCTTGGTTCCACACAAAATGGTTTTATGTTATTTATCCATATTAAATTTTATATTTAGATACAGTAGTCTTGTTAAATTGTTAAAGACATAGTAAAGAATATTGTATGTAAAGAATTAAAGCACTTAAACATGAATGATGTATCACATATGCATTAAAGTTATACATGCATTATTAGTTCATGATAGTAACCTTATGTATTAGTCAACTTTCCTGTTGCTGGGACGCAACATCCAGCACCCACAACTTCAAAGAGGAGTGAGGTTTAAATTGGCTCATGGTTTCAGGGGATTCAGTCCATCATTTGCTGGCTTCAAGACAAAGACATGATGGTAGAAGAGTGAGTCAGAACAAAGATATTTATTTGATGGCAGCCAGGAAGCAATTCCCAAAGGGGCCTTTCTCAAGCAGGAGTCCCGTTGAGTCTCTTCTCCAATTAGTTTGACAATTTTGTACCCTTGGACCTGTGTTGGGTGTATCTTCTTGATTTCTGAGATACCCTCAAAGCACCTTTTGTTTTGCCCCTCTACAAAATACTTGGTTTCTTTTAAATGGCACTAATCTCTTCATACCTCCCTTAACCCTAACTTTACACATGATTCTTTTGGGCAAAGATTTAAGCTTTTCAAATTTTTCTGCTGGTTTTTTTTTTTTGTCCCTATATATTATCATTATGAATCTAGCTAACAGCAACCAACAGTGTCTGTGCCACATCCTGACTGTTAGACTGCCTTAAAATTTCCTCCATCAGATCAATTAGTCCACTACATTTAATCACAGACTCCCAAAAAGTCTCAGAATATGGGCAAAATATATACAAACTGTATACCAAAAGGTAGTGTGCATGCTCTTAGCCTATTTCCTTGTTCACTACTGAAACCTCAGCAGCCCAGCCTCTGCTAGGCATGTTCCTGTCACTGTGCTGGACCTTGCTCACCGACCTGAATCATCTCTAAGGCTTTGTTTATAGTATTCTAGGGCATCTCTATCTAGTCTCTCCAAATCTTTCCAAATTCACTGCAAACCAGTTCTAAAAACTTCCAAATCATATCATCATGTACAGTCACAACAACAACCCAATTGTCCACGATTAATTTTCTCTACTTTCAGCTTTCCTGTCACTGAGAAATAATACCCAACATCCACAATTTAAAGGAGAAAAGGCTTCCTCTGGCTCACAGTTTCAGGTGATTCAGTCTATGATTGGCTGGATCCAAGGCAGAAACATCATGGTGGAGTACAGATGCTTAGTTCATGGTAGCTGGGAAGTAGGTCCAGAGCACTGTGCCAGAGAGAAAGGGGACAGCATAACCCTGAAGGTCATGCTTCCACAGCCTACCCAGACATATCCAGAAGAGCTTTACTAACCCTTTGGGGAGTTCTTAACCCAGTCAAGATAGTACATAATAATTAAGAGTCATATCCTATAAAGTGATTTGTATTGCTTTACCATCATATATAGTCACATTAGTGATACACAGATCGTACATTTCAAAGCAGTGTGTTTCATCAGCGTGGGGAAATAGCTCAGCTGCACAGTGCCTTCTTGGCAAGCACAAGGTCCTGAGTTCAATTTCCAATTTAAAAAAAGGTAGTGCACTTTAAAGTTTTTTTTTTAATCAACATTACAGTTTCACATTCATTAGAGTTTCTGCTACTAGTTTCTTATCTGCAGTACATTAGATAAATCTTACTCTTTGGAACTCAGTTTATTTAAAAGAATGGTAAAATCTGACATTTATAGGTTTATAGAGAGTCAAAGTCTACCAGTAATTGGGAAAGTGAATTTTAAAGGTATATTGGATATTTACCTTGACTTCTTTAAAAAAACCTGCCAATATTATTTATAAGTCAGGCCAAGAAAATACTTCTCAGGCATCCATTGATTAAAAATTATTATAATTGTTATAGTTTATATTCATACAACCATACATACAATATGTACAACCACAAAAGTCACAACAGATACAATACCTGGATGGCATCTAATTTACATTTTAGTACAGAGGATTTAGGAAGAAAATGGAATGCAGGGCTAATTGACTGCCTCTTGATATCAGCTATTCTGATAGGATTCCCCTGCTTGTCACTCGACCTGACTACTCAGACTTTCCCCAGGCCATATTTAGTAGAGCTTTTGGTGCGGAGACTTTGTTCTTCATTTAAATTCCAATTAAGATTTCACATAAAGTGGAGGGAAAGGGGCAAAAACCAAATAGTCTTCCATGGTAACGGAATAGAACTATTTCACATATAAAATACTGGGAAGATAAAAATAGGACTATCAAGTTAGTTAGTCTGAACATTTTTTTGTGCTTTAAGGCAGTGACTATTTCCATTTAAGCAATACACAGGAAATTCCTCCCTTATTCATGGTTTCACTTACCAAAACCAACAGCAATCTGAAAATACTAAATAGAAAATTCCAGAAGTTACCTATATATATTCAAATAACTTTTACTGGTGTATCATTATAATTGTTCTACTGTTGGTTGCTGTTAATCTCTTATTATGCCTTACTTATAAATTAAACTTTATCATAGGTGCATCTGTACAGGATAAAACATAGTTTCCATAGGTTCCATACTATGTGATTTCAGGTGTCCACTAGGGGTACTGGAATGTGTCTCCCATGAGTGGAGCGACTGCTGTAATGTGTGTTTCATTCTTTGTTGAGAAAAGCTACTGCTATTCAGGTGTACATTTTCTTTTTAATTCAGAAATACAAGACTGTCAGAGTAGGCGTCAGGGTCAGGTGGTTAATCACACACTCAGAGATCATGGAGGAGAATATACAGAGAGGAAGCAGAAAATGAAAGATATTTTAAAAGAAGTGAGTCCTCTGAGGACAGTTTATAAATATTTATATATTTATTTCAGTGGAGCTCCCCTGGACAAAAGTCCCTCTAGTTGTATTTTTATGCAAGATACTAAGTGGCCAAACCATTCCAATAGCACTTATTAGTCTAAGGATGACACAGCAGAGGCCATAGTTGGGAATTTTTTTATAGTGAATGAACATAGTTTGTTTTTGTAGAAGAAGCCACACATGGAGATAAGGAATGAATGACTTCTCCAACAAATGAGCTCAAATATAAAAGAGAATAAACTGAGCAGGCAGCATATACCTGTAATTCTAGCATTCTGGGAGGATGAGGCAGGAGGATCACAATTTGAAGTCCAGATTGGGCAATTTATGACACAGCGAGATACTACCTCAAAATTAATTTTAAAAACTCCAAATAGATGGAAAAAGACCAGGGATATAGCTGAGTGTGAACAATCTAGGTTCAATCCCCAGCACCACAGAAAAAGAGATCTATTAATAAAAGATATGGGTAATAGAATTACAATGTATTGTTTTAATATTATGCTTATTTAGTAAACATAATAACTCCTTTCAGACATATTACATAAATAATATATGATTTCTTTAAAATGTCTAAGTTCCTTTACTGGATTGTAAATTTCTTTAAAAATAGATCTATGGGGATTCATTTTTGTTTCCTCTATAATATTAGGATATAGAAGCTATTCAATAAATGCATGTTTTAAAGTAATTAGATTAATGATAGCCTCAAAACTTGATAAATTAGTAAAACATTTCAATTGAGGCATTAAGAAGGAAATTTCCTGGTTAAAACTTGTTATGGTGACTAATATTAAACATGTTGGGGAGGAAAGTATACTTGAGAATTTGGAGCATATAGTAAGAAACTAAGAGAGGTGGAAAATGTCAGAATGAGTCAAAAAAGCATGAAGAGTAATTTTGCCCAAGATATGGATAAAGTCTTAACCTAGAAAATTTTCAGAAAAAATGAAAAAAGAAAAAAAATCAGACAAACTGAAGCACAGAAATCATAGGGTGAATCTGGAATGAAAGAAAGGAAACTCACTGTTATTTGCACAAGTATACTCCCTTTGTTGAGTTTAATACCAGAATTAAAATCAAGTTAAACTGATTTTTATTATGATTAAATGCAAAATTTTAAAATTCATTAATGGAGTTTATATGTATGTGTACCTCTTCATACATATCTAAAATTTATATTATAAACATATTGTTCACATTTATATTATATAAATGACTGAGAGACACATTTGCTTATTCTTTAACCTAAAGTATTTCATTTATCTTGGAGAGAACAAAACTATTCATTTTCATCTTACAAAAAGGCTGGAAAAAATTTACTGCTTCATTTTCTTTCTCAGGAGCATTCTGATCTCACAGAATATGCATTTTCAGTTTTAGTCAACAGAATTTTCCACAGATATCCTCAGCTTCTGCTTCTTCATCTTGGTCACCATTTTTATTTCCCCAGTGGCTATTTCTACAGAATTCATTTTTATTTTTGATCAGTGGAATCCTGTTAGTCAAGTTCAATCACATCCTCAGGAGGAAATTACAGGGAACAATTGGGTAAGTTACTTTCTTGGAGGGGAAATATTCCCATCCTTACCTCATGCTCTCATTAGATCTTGGCTAGGAGTGAACTACTCATTTTCTGAAGAAATAAGAACTCTTTTGGCTCACTTAGTCACATGGTAACTTATGTCTTTTATGGGCCAGAAAAAAGCCTCAAAATTTCAAGGAATAAACATTTAAAGGTAGAAAAATGACAATGAATACTGTAACATAATGGTTCCCTTCAAATTTTATCTTTAAAGTAGATTTTATAAACATGAATATATATGCATGAGAGTATTTATTAAACTTGAGTCATTCATGGGAAATTATATGTGCAGATACACAAGCCCCAATCCCAAAACACAGGTATAGCAATTTCACAGTTTTCAGGTATTTGAAGGAATGATAATTCTACATTAATTCCATTTGGCTTTAAATTGCTAAAGTGTTTTGTTTTCTGCAGAAGACTTTACAGTTGATAAAAACTTAAGCTATAATGAGGAATAGATAGATTATCCAGACAGAAAATCAACAAAGAAATAGAAGAGTTGAACCAGACCAAGAGGACCTAACAGACATGTACATAACATTTTTTTGCAATAGCTACAGAATGCATTTTTGCCTCAATAGCACATAAGGACATTTTCCAGGATAGCTCAGATAGGAACTTAACTATTGCATGATTTCTCTTGAAATCCAAAATATAAATAAATAAAGAGCAAAATAAAAGATAATGGAAAACAGGGAGAGAGGTGCTTTGCAACAGGGAAGGGGATCAAAATGTGGAGGGAAGAGAAAGACGGGAGGGAAAGAGGCTGAGAAAGAGAATTAAGATGCGTTATGTCCTGAACCAACTCCGCAGGATGAGTGTGATCATTGCGCACTGCAACCATGTAATAAAAATAAAAACTAAAAATAAAGAGTACTAGGGATTTTAGTTGTATAATTGTATTAGAAATAGTCTACAGGGTTTCCTACTATAATAGAAATCAAACACAATCATGGTTTAAACTGGACAGGAGTTTCTCATCCTGAGCATGTTTGAACCATGGTTTTTTGGTCGTGAGAACGGTCCTGTGTACTTTACGATGTTTAGCAGCATCCTTGGTCTCTAGTCGTAGGTACTTACAGCAACTGCGCCATTCAATGTTTCTCACAGTGCTACATGTTCTTGCCCTGGGGTGGGGGTAAAACTGTCCCCTGCTAAGAACCACTGAGCCTGACAGAGATTTATATCTCAGTCATGGAGAGTGTGGCTGGCACACAGGCTGTGCTCTGCATTAGGAGCCAGACTCCTCCTGCTTTGAGTCTCTAAGATCTGCCCTCATCACTTGGATCCATGTGTCTTATTCTAGAATCTTGATTCTAGGAAGGTCCAGAGAATGGTGTGCTGATAACCTGATTCTGTGAAAAAAAAGAAAAATAGTTCGACCTGAAAAAAAATTTAAAAGCCCTCACTTTTAAAGGTTGAAGATTTTCTTCATGAAAATACTCCTATCATGGGTGATGTGAAACTACCAACAGTTTACAACTGATTTTCAGAATTCCTGAAAAATTACCATTTGTCTCCTGTGAGGGAATATTAGTGAGTTTCAATAAACCACTGATTGAAGAAAGGAGGAAAAGTCGCAAGCTTTTATTTAAGGACAAAATGACATCATCATTTTCTCTTCATGTCCCTCATTACACTTCTCAGCCAGAGCTTAGTCATATGTTCATCTTAGTTACAAGGGAGGCAGATCCACAGTCTTTGTTCTGGAGAGCCACATACCCAGCCAAAAATCCATGATAATCCTTCAGGAGATTGGATGATTATTCTTGCAATGTATTAGACGGAAGGTAAATGTGGTTCTTAACAGTGTATTATTGTAGCACAAGATGTTTGAGTATGTTGTCTAAATATTTCACTCTTTGTATCACCATGAATCAAATGATAGAGAATTTGGAATTATAAAGGGATTAATAATAGTCATGAAAATAATTATTATACTTAGAGGTAGATATACAGATGGACTTTCTGTAAAATATTTGTAACTGTGTTTGATTTTTTTTTTTTTTTTTGTACTGGGGATTGAACTCACGACCTCATGCTTGCCAGGCAGATGCTTAAGACACTGAGCTAAATCTCCGGCCCATGTGTTTCAGATATTGTATTTTTAGGTTTTTGAATATTAGCATTTATATAATGAGACATATTGGGGGTGCAACTCAATTTAACCATGCAATTCACTTCTGTTTCATACACACCTTTTACACATAGCCCTAAGATAGTTTTACACAACATTTTTAGTGCACCTATACTTTGACTGCAACCAATCACATGAGGTCACTTGTAGAATTTTACACTTTTAGTGTCATGTTAAATTTTGGATTTTGCAACATTTTAGATTTTAGATTTTTGGATTAGAGATGTTCCATCTGTATTACAGATAATGCATAAAATTTGTGTGTTAGTAGGAGAGGAAAAGGGGAAAAAGAATTAAGATCTATTATATACATGTACAAATTCCCCTTGATAAATGTGATCACCATATATGTATATATCATGCACTAAAAAGACATATGTGCTAGCTACTGTACAAATGTTCTGCATTGTTTATGTTGGTTTAATCTGTATCGCTCTGTTATTTGGTAGGTCTCATTATGGTGCTTACTTGTAATAAGACATAGATAGAGATACAGCAGCTTAAGTAACTTACTCAAGGTCACACAGCAGTTGAAAAATGAGGCCAGGATTCTTAGTGTTCATCTTCTCCAGTCACCTCTGTCCCTTCACCCCTGTTTCCTTTACTATCTTTCCCTGTGTGAAGGAACAGGAAGGATAAAAGAGAGACTTCTCTGGAGCTGAGGTTTTAGGTGGGCCATTTCTTTAAATCATCAGTGTCATGGGTATGAAGTTTTAGTGGTGTCGGGCCAGTAGTAGAAAGAACTATTTCTAATCACATTTGTGACCTTAAAACAAAAAACCAAGGCTGGGGATATAGCTCAGCGGCACAGCACCTCTCCAGCAAGAGCAAGGTTATATAACCAAACACAAAGCAAAACAACAACAACAAAAAAATACACACTGTAGTTAATCCTCCTCAAAATACTTTCATTTTGAGTACACTGACCTTCTGAAACTAATTTTTTATGAATGTCATTAGCTGTGCTCCTGTGGCTGCCTGAATGTTCTCCATAGATTCAAAACATTTGCTTTTCACGGCTGTTTTGACTGTAGGGAAGAGCCAGAAGAGGCACAGTGCCATAGCCAGTGAGTAGACGGACAAAGTACGCTGTAATGGTTTTAAAGCCCACCTTTCCCAGAGGCTGTATTCACTGACTTTTTAAGATCATATCTTATAAAGACACAAAAGAGGATTTCTAGAACAACTTCATAAAATAATGGCAAGAATGATGTTTATAGGGACAAAGAGTATTTTGAGAGAGTAATAGTAATGTATCTTTCACTGAGATAATTTTTAAAAAAATAAGAATTCATCTTTTATTTTTATTACTCCTTGCTTAATGAAAGGCAAAGAAATTAGTATATTAAAAATATTCGCATTCCTGTGTTAATTTCAACACCACTCACAGTAGCCAAGATATGTAATCAACATAAGCATCCTCCAGTGGATAAACAGGCAACACAAAGGTGGTATGTATATACATTGTGATACTATTCAGCCTTAAAAAAGAAAAAAATCTCTGTTATTGGTGACCACATAGATGAACCTGGGCACTTTGAGTTAAGGTAAATAACCCACGCAAAAATATATCCAGTAAAATGCATGCCACATAACTTTGTTCGTATGTGCAATCTGAAATGGTTGAATTCAAAGAAGCAGAGAGTAGAATGGTAATTACCAAAGACCAAGGAGAGAGGGCATTTAGAAAAATTGTTGGTCAAAGAATGTAAAATTTTAATTACATAGGAGGTATAAGTTATAGAACTCTACTGCATGACATAGTTCACTATAGTTAGTAACAGTATATTGTATCTTCGAAAATTGCTGAATAGATTTTAAATATTTTCACTACAGAAAACAAGCTTGAAACATCTGATATGCTAATGAATGAATGAATGCACTAATCAGCTCACTGTAGCCATGCCACAGTGTGTACATACATCAAAATATCATGTTGTGTTTCATAAATATGTAAAATCTTTGACATTCGAAATTAACTAAAATAAGCCATCCCCAGTTAGGTAAAATTAGTTTCTAAAATCAACTAATGAATGACTCAGAGAAACAGTACTGGGTAGGGATAGACCTACAGGTAGGCAGTGTCTATCTAGCAGAAGAGAAGAGCTTGAATTTTGGTTTTGTCAACAGAAATAAATAGATGCTTTGATTATATAGCCATATCTTTCTCTCTCTCTAGATCTAAATATTTATATGCATTATATATATATATATTTCTATCTATCTAACTCTACAATCTTTTCATCTCATAAGCAATTTGATATGATTTATGCAAGCACTTTGGAAAAGATATAAATATGAAAAAGATTTAATGCATTGCTCTTTCAGAAAACTCACTAGATTTGTTGCTTTCTTGGCTTTGTGTTTCTCTGTCTTACTTGGGTTACCTCCAACAGTGCCTCAACTGGCTTCCCTGCCACTGATGAGACGTCTCAGCAATTTCTCTCCACATCCCCACTTCTAACATTTAAACCTGACACTTTCTAACATTTAAACCTGACTGTGACACTGTCCAGTAAAATGACTTGAATGCAAATGTTTTAGAGTAAAAACCCAGAAGTTTGTTTGTAATTTGAATTTTTTTGTTTTAAGCAGAGCACCATTCTTGTAGACTTCAATTCTTGAGGGAGTATTGCCCTGCTCCACTAAGGTTTAACCTGAGAACAGAGTGTCTACAATATGTGACTTTGTCTTGGTTACTTTTCTCTGGTTGCTGGGAGAAAACTACCTAACACTCAAAATGAAAGAAAGAGAGGTTTGTTTAGCTCACTGTTTGTGGAGGTTTCAGTCCATAATCAACTGGTTCCAAGGCAAGATGGCATGGCACTGGGGCAACACTTCAAGGCAGCAGCCAGAGCAAAAGGGGGAAACAAGCCTCTTTTCCTCCCCTGTATTGTACACAGCCCCCACAACCCCCCCCCTAAAAAAAACCAGGTGTAGTACTCACAAAATCTCTGTGCCTTCCTCTTGTATGGGATGAGGATATTTACAAAATAGGTATCCTGGTTCCCAGATGAGTCTCTTACTTAAACTTCTACACTTCTCAAATTGACACAATATATCAACCATAGCAGGCTTATTCCCTGGAGATGTGTGTGCACACAGGCTGAACACAGGCAAGAGTTTCACCCCATGCTGCTGCAGGAAACACGCTAAGCACCTCTGGCTGCTTATCAAACATTCTGTTCCAAATTGACTCATGACAAAAAATTAGCCAGCCCCAAATGGCAACAGGACTGTCACTGAAAAACTACACTGACACTAGATGAAGAAACCAGGCCTAGACAAGTGAATGTGTTCAGGGACCCACAGCCAGCAAGGACCTAAGCCACAGGGTGGCCTTGACATAGCGGCTTTCCTCACTAGGTCAGTAAAACAGGCCATGCATGCACCCAGAGCTGATAACACAGTCAGATTCGTGCTTCTTTATTTCCCTGTAAGTGAAGAACTCTAAGTTATTTCTTTTGCTCCACTTGAGTTCAGTTCTGTTGTAATTCAAAAAGAGCTACCTTTATTTTTTCAAAACAATTTCATTTAATTATTGAAATTGGGCTAGTTTTCACTTTAGTTTTGGCCCAAAATTGGGGTGATTCTATAAATGACAGTCAGATTAGGACTATCTAATTAAGGATGAAGTTACTCTGTTCCGGAATATCTTTCTTTAGTCAAGGTGGAAGTGTCAGTGTATTATCTGGTGTCTGTCTTGCCTCTTGTCACTTTTTCTCTCAACTTTTTCTTCCCTAACTTTTGTGCCAGAGATTTCTTTTGGCCCATGAATAATCTTTAAATAATTAAAATGGTCTGGGAATGAATGGAACATATTTAAAAAGGTAAGATTTGTATCTGACTATAGATTTGGCAAATTAGAAACTTAAGCAGAAATAAGTAGGTAAACAAGATAATACCCTAAAAAGCAAAAATAAGAAAATATTAATAACAGCTGTTCATATCGATGATGAATGTGGTTACGTCTCTGATCAGAAACTTACTGTTCCAAATTTTTTCATCTCATCAGCAATTTGACATGATTTATACACACACTCTGGAAAAGTTACAGATACGAAATACACTTAATGCATTGATTTTTAAGAAAACTCATTGGCTTTATTGCTTTCTTGGCTCTGCATTGTTCTGTATTAGATTACCTCCAAAAGTACCTCACCTGGCCTTCCTGCCTTGGATGAAGCATCTCAGCAGTTTCTCTCCAGCACCAGAGCACATTCTCTAACATTTAAACCTGACGGTGCCATCTTCCTGTTTCTTAGTCTTAGCTGTTTCCATTTCTTTCTCAAGCACGGGTGGAAACATGTCAGTCAGACTCCTTTATTCTGGCCCCATCCACCCTGCATGCTCCTGTTTCTTGTGCCTCTGTGAATGGTACATTTGGTGTTTCCCTCACAAACTATCTGCATTTTATGTGTCTGCATCTCCATTTTGCCATCTGGGTTTCATCTGCATTTGGAAAAACCTCACTGCAGCTTTTGCACTCAATAGACTCACTTATCTTTTAATACACAAATGATGCTACTTCTGTGAAACTTCCCCTCCCTCGGTTACATGTTCCCTGTTTGTTCTCATAACCTCAATGCACTTTTGTTGTAGCATTTGCCTAGAATGCATTTGTATTATTTACTCACCTAACTCTCTCAGTAAACGTGGACAACTTAGCAGGACCATGTCACGCTCATGTTAGTATCCTCCACATGTTAGAGATGTTCTGGTGTATAGAAAATGTTCAATGTGTATTTTTACAGCAAGAGAATGAATAAGGAAATGCATGTTGAATGTATAAAATCTGAATAGAATAAATTACTAGTCACCTTCAAGAACTTCTCTTAATTCTCATAATCACTTTTGTTAATGAATTCTGAATGAAAATTTAGCTCAAATTTTGGTCATGCCATAATTAAAATGTAATTCAGTTTTGTCATTTTAAGTTGAACAGACAACTTCATATTTTCATTTTTGTGAGCCATGGGGAAGTATTTTGATAAGCAAACCAAATATAAAAATACATTCACATAAACTCAAGTTGCATGACTCACCATGTTAAGTTATTTCAAAAATTTTATTAGACTACCAGCACATTTTCAGTGTCTGATAATCTGGTTTTGAATTAATACAGGAGCAGTATTTTGAAACTCCACTTCTAAAAACATGTCTTTTATCACCTGAAGAGAGATCAGTTTCTACAGAATGGTTTAATACTTTGTGAATAGATTTAAGAGGGCAAGTTTTAGGTTAATTTCAGTCATGTTTATTTTTTAAAAACTAACTTCCTTCAAGAGATGCCCTTCTGGTGATTTGCTTTTCTTTCTAATTAATTTCCTATGAAAATTCTGCTATTTCATTAGTATTCATCATAAAAACCTGCCATGAGAAAATTCCATGTACTAAATTCCCAATTCCTTGTGGAATGTTTGCGGTATAACGTTTATCAAAGAAACGTGGAGAAAATAATTAGCCAAGGAAGGCTAGCTCTTGACCTGAGGGATTATTTTAAAATAACAAAAAAAAAAATGTTACGGAGTCCAAATAAAATAGAAGTGACAAGAAATCAGGTAGATACTGAGAGACACTGAAACAATTCAGCAGACCAGTTTCCAACTACAACAACTCAGAATGACGTTGCACTGGAAGCCCTGCCATTCACAGAACCTCACACATCCAGAGGTTACCAGAAATGGAAGGGGCTAAGTTCCATGGTAAGGGTTACTGCTGATCTCTGACTTTCATTGTCAAGGAGAAGAAATTGTCATTTGCCTCTCCAGAAGTATCAAGAAGAGTTTAAAGAACCTGTTTGAACTTCTGATAATAAAAGCCAGTGCAAGTGAGAAGTCAGTCCTCTCTTACACAGAATGAATTTTGTTAATTTTGTTAGGATCCAGATGCCCTGGTGAGATGGGCCTGAGTTGAAATAAAGTCACCAGGTCAAGTGATTAAGGGAAACTCTGGGGAAATAAACAAGGTAATTTTCCTTCTTGTTAGATAATTTAAATGCATGGAAAAAAGTCTGAGGTTTACTGTTTAGTTTTCACAAAAGCATTTTTAAAACTTATGGCAACTGTTGAATCCTGTGAATTATATTTATGAGAAAGCTTATGTGTAGGTTATTTACAAAATTTTCAAAGGTTTTGTGTGACAAGAATCCACTGGAGGGCAGTATATAGTAAGTATTATGGCTGCTTGTCTGGAATATTGATTTCAGAACATAAACTGAGTATCACATTATGGCTTAATTTTTTTTAAATGATATATAGTACTGTCTGTTTTAAAGCTTAAAACAATTTTTCACATTTAGTACCTGGATGAATCTGTGTGTTTCCATTTAGTGTGAAGAGTAAAGGAACTGATTGCATGTTGAAAGTATTTCTATCTTATTGACAAAACAAAAAGTGTGAATTTAAGTTTCTACATTCAGTTGAACTGTGATGAATTTCCATCTGGGTATATTTTAACTTATATGCGTTTTCCTAAGGAAAGAACTCAGGTTCCCAGAGACAGCAATCGTTAATTAAATAAGTAGGGCGTGTGGCTTCCCATGCCTGGGCTGCAGAACCTGAGCACTGCGTTCTGATTGTACCAGCTGCCTGTGTCATACCCAACCCTGGTGAAGTGTGTTTGACTTGGCTCCAGAGCATTAATGACACCTGTGAGATAGAACTTGAAATTCAACATTTTCATTTAACTGTGGAAAGAAATACTTCATTTGACTAAAAACAGACATCTTTTACTTTAGAATAATGCTTGCTGTTTCACTCATAGTTTCTGCCTTTCCTTTCATCTCCTTCCCTCCATTTGTCCATTTATTTGGTCAGTATTTACTGTAAGACACTGTGTCCCGTGTAAGATTTATGGTCAAAAGGTGAGCAATCTCAGTTCAGATGTATGGAAAGGGACATGAGCTCTTAGGATATTAGGACTTTGTGAGTCTAAGGTAGTCCTCAAATAATATTTACATAGCTCTCTGAACTAGGCATTTGTTCTAGCCAGATTGAAATGCACTACAGTTCTGGATGCAGAAACTTGAATTCACACCTTTTGATTTGTCAGCAAGACAGAAATAATTTCAAAATATAATCATATCCCTGTGGTGTAGGCCTTATCATCATCCCCATTTACACTGTGACTACATTGAGACACAGAAGGTCAAGTTCCTTTCCCACGGTCACAGTGAATGGTACAGAGTTTGAGACTTGCTCCAGGCCCTTTGCTCTAAACTATTAAGCAAGACACTGCTTCTCCAGAGCTGAGTGTCCAAGTGAAGGAAAATCTGAGACTTAAGCATGACTTTGCTTTTGTGAAAAATAAAATGTCCTAGACAATTAAGAAAATATTTTGTTTAACCTATTGCATCAGGAAGAATGTTTAGATGCTTAGTAATAAATACCTCACAAGAGAGAAGTGGGGAGGGAGAGAGAAAAGGAGGGATGGAGAGAGAGACAGAGGGATAAAGGACAGAGAGAAGAGAAAAAGAGAGAGAGAGAGAAGGCACTTGGGATACTAAAAAAAAAACAGGAAATTACTGAGCAAGGGTGGAGGTCAGTCATATCTCTGAATCTGCAAAGGCAGGGAGGGTTTTGCTGTCATTTGGCTAACCTTTCATTTCTTAGGACATAAAAGAGTCACAAGGAGTAGAATTTCTCAAGAGTCTGTACTTCCCAGGATCACAAAGATCAGATAATGCTGAACATTTTTGTCTTGATTTTGTTGAAGACAGTGAGAATTATTCTTCATCAAGGAACTGAGTAGCAATCATGGACCTCCTGGTGGAACTGTTACAGGCAGCTGAGTTAGTCAGAAATATTACAGGCAGAGATAGGGCTGGGTCCTTGGTGGAGCCAGTGCAGATGTAAGAGAAATTTTCTCTTATTAACAGTGCATGGTCTGCACTGCTCCATGCCGCACATCTCCTCCCAATATTCTGGGAATTGAGCCGTTATAGTTTAAGGCTGCCTAGGTTAAATTCAGACAAGGATAAAGCTGACTAGAAAACCTGGGTTGCAAGGTAGAAACAACCCCATCCGGTGTTTAAGGAATTTATGGAATGTGCCTTCCCTGGGCATCTACTGCCCATATTAAGAAACACCCTCCGCCGCCCGACTCTAGACCACCCTATAGTCACAACCTCCAATGAATGTAAGAAAGCCATTTAAACTAACCAATGCCTTCTGTTTCTGTAACCGCGCTTGCCAAAGCCCTGCCTTCCTTTGTCCTGTAGTTTTAAAAGCCATGCTCCGGCATGCCTCGTGGCTCTCTGTTCCTGCGTGTTCAGTGGGCCCCACGCATGCTTGGACAACAAATAAAACCCCTTGCATATTGCATGAGAGGACGTCTGTTGTCTTCTCCCTACATGCTGCGGGCGTCTCGAAACTCACACAGACACCTGGCAACTGCAGGGAAAGCTTATTCCTCCTGCTGTGGACCAGGCCTCAAGACAAAAGGCCAAACAAAGGCACCCACATCCTGAGGATTGATACCTAAATAGTTCCCATACCCCTAGGAAAGAGTCACTCTCTGTAAGAATGCCTGCTTTCTAAGTGACTCGCTTCCCCATTTGTCCCTAATGTAATCAATTTTACCTGAACAATTAATCTTATTGGCTAACTATAGTTATGTCCCACCTCATGCCCATCTGCCTTGTGAGCTCCCAGTCTTCCCCCACCTTGAACCCATGGTTTTACTCTATAAAAGCCCCTGGAAAAGACAGAGTTCTTGGCAACCAGCTTGGGACTCCTCTGACTCTCTTCAGACAGAAGCTTTCTTTCTCTCAATATATATATTCTGCTCTTAACCTCTGATGTTCCTAAAATTCATTCTTCGATTTTCGAGAACACAAGCTCATACCGGACATAGTAGGTCGGGAGTTTCATTCCCCTATATCAGAATAAGGAGGATTTAGTGAACACCTCCTTGAGATATCTCATTCAGATTGTTCTTGCAAAATCAGTTCAACAAGATGAGTTGAAGAGATGATGCAACGTCAGTTGTTTTAAAGTGCTGATGATCTAGTATCTAAAAGAAGGCATATCTAAAATGAAATCGAGAAATATTAATATAAAAGCCTGGTTAAAATAAATCTTCAAGAGTTAAACTCTGAGAGTAATCAGACCAGTAGGTTCCAAAAGATTTGTAGAAGAAACTCTTCGGGGCACACAGGATCACCTGTTCGCTTCCTCGGCGCTCTGGAGTGGAATGTCAGTGCTCTTGCTGGCTGCTTCCCTCCTAAGTGAATACAGTACCTCGAGTATTTTGCCATATATTTGTATGGCCCAGATGAGACTCTCATAGTGTCCACAGAGACATCTAACCCATAGTAGTGAATCTTATGAGGTTGATATCAAGTCATTGGGCCTCTACTTGTGTGACTTCTTTAGGCTTTGGAAAAAAGAGCCAGGTACTGGGCAACCCACAGCACTAATAATGATTTAGGCAGTTGCTTAGGCAGATCACACAGATTAGAAAACCCTTTACTACCGTTTCATAGAGTAGGCCAAGAATCTAAGAAAAATTTTCCATGTTAACAGAAACAAGACCAAACTTTATTTTCATACCAGTGTAATACTTGATATGATACATAGAAATTTATTGTGGTAGTCAGAATGATCCCCTTTCATCTCTATATTTATGTCCCGATCCCTAAAACGTTTGAATAGATAACACAAGAGAATTAAAGTTTGCTGTTCATCGAACCCTAAAATAACAAAATAATCTTGAATTAGCTATATGTAATCATGAGGCTCATTTAAATATTGAAGAGGGACAATAAAGTCCATATCAGAGTGATGCAGTGTGGAAAAAACTTGCTTGGTTATTGGGCTGCCTTTGAAGTGGGAAGGGCACTATTAATTAAGGAATTCAGGCAAGCTCTGCAATCCTGAAAAGGTAAAGAAATGGGTTCTCTTCTAGATCCTCTAGAAGAGTGATGTCTGCTGATGTCTTCATTTTAGCACAAAGAGACCTGTTTTGGGCTTTCAACCTCCAGAACTCTGTGATAATAAATTTGAATGTCTTAAGCTATTAATCTTTGCTAATCAGTTGTGGCAACAACTGGAACTAATACAATTATTAAACTTTAGTCAGCTTTGACTATGAGAAAAAAAAGACCTCTTTCTGCCACCTTTCACATGTTTTTATATTCCTTCTGGTTTTTTCCTGTATTTCCAGTCTGGAACAACCAGCCATTTTATTTTGAAGCAAGCTACTTTTGAAACAAACTACATGAAAATATCCCTAGAAGTAAAATTTCTCAAAGTTTCAAAAATAAACTCTTTAGCAGACCAAATATAGTACATATCCTCTCTGCGTTATAAAAATATGATGCAAAAACATATAAACTTAAAATATAACAATTAACATTTCAGTATCTTTTTCTAATTTAGGATCTAGACATTCAAAGAGCATGGAGTGACTCAATTTAATATAAATGAAAACTTATCTTGGAAGTGATATTCAAACTGACATACTAAAAGTATAAATAAATACTGTTCATAATAAAGAGACTGTTTACCTCGATGTTTAACGCAGCAGGTTTAAACTTCACTTCTTTCTTTTTCCTCCTGCCCCACATTTGGGCAGTGATGAGAAAGCTCAGGGGCTTTCTCCTTTGATGTTACTGAGAAGTACAAACCACTCAAGCTCCGGCTTAAGTGTGGAAAACTTTATCTCATCCCTTAATCACCAACAAAACCTCAGCTGGTCCTGCCCTTGCTGTCTTTTACACAATTTTGGATCTATTTGGAAAGACTTTCCTGCTCACAGCAGAAGCCTCTTTATATGAGTAATAAACCTTCTGATAGCTTCCTGGTATTTTTGTGTCACCATCAGTCTCCCTCCTGGACCATATTTTGGGTGGGTGTCTGTCTTCTCTTTACAGAGGGCTTACAGCACTGTTGAAACACAATTGTCAAAATAGTGATTCAGTTTAGTTAAATACACTTAAAATTTCATAATCCTAAAAATTCAGTAGAGGTAGTGCTATCTTTTCTAACTAATAAGGCTATATATGTTTAGGAAAAATATATCCTGGTAAAACAGAAGTCTGTAGGAATTCTCATCACTCACATAATAAAGAATAACATTATTTTTAATTAAATCAAGGTTATTTAATTAAAGGTTGAAGCAGTCTCATTTGTCAAAGATTTATGTAAACTATGCTAACTTGAATTTTTTAAAAATCTGAGTTAAAAATATGAAATAATTTATACTGACACTTTTTTTAAAATTTTATTTTAAAGAAGGTAAAACAAAACAGAACAAAGCAGATCAGCAGAAAACAATGTAAGTGACACAGATTTCAAAGCCAGACATTAGGAGATCAACAGTAGCTACCATAGTGTCTCTTGTTTTCTTCTAAATAGTTGTCTATATCTTCACATACAATGAATTCATGCAAAACAAAATAGTCTAAAACTGATCAAAACAGTAATGAAGGCATTACAAACCTTCAAAACCAGACAATAGGAAAATCAACAATGGCTACTGTAATGTCTCTTATTCTCTTCAAAATAGCTGTCCATACCTTCATTAAATTAAATAATACAAAACAGACTAAACAATTCTGAACAAAGAATAAAGGCATTATTTCATAGTATGACAGTAGGAAATTAGCAATGGAAACCATAATGTCTCTTTTCATTTCATCACACATAATACAATTGATTCTCATAAACTGTTTAGGAGAAGTTCTAGGCATGTATAAGCCTCTACATGTACACCTATCATTTCTGCATTAGAGAGAAAAACAAATCAAAACAAAACAAATGACTAGAAACAAAAAAGACAAATAAATAACAATAGCAAAGAGCCCAAAACAATGATGGAATAGGCCTTCAAAACAAAGTAGCAGGAAAGATAACTAAGGTTGTTATTTTATATAGTGATCCTCAAGAGTTCCTCAGATCACCAGACACAAACATGCAAAACTTCCAATCCTGTGAATGTTAACTGTTTTGTTTCAAGAATTAATAGAATTTGTAACACAATCATCCTAACTATCCTAAGTGCATTTATAAAAATTTAGATATTTTTTCTTTTCCCTTACTTTTTTCTCCCTCCTTTTCCCTGAGATATTATTTTTCCACCTTTGAGCAGATTCTTACCCTTTCACAATATTTATTGAGGATTTTGTATCTTATGTACTGTTACTATTTCTTATACTAGGAAGACAATACAGTATTTACACATGTGAATTTTATTTATTTCACTTATGAGTATGGTCTCAAGTTGCATCCATTTGCTTATCAATATCTCAATGTGATCATTCTTTATAGCTGAGTAGTATTCCATTGTGTAAAAGTAGCACATATTTTTTTTATCCATCCCTCAGTTGATGGGCATTTAGGTTGTTTCCAAGATTTGGCTATTGCAAATTGTGCTGCTATAAACATGGATGCACATACATCACTGTAATATGATGTTTTCAGTTCTTCTGGGAATATGCCCAGAAGTGGAATAGCTGGGTCAAATGAGACTTCCAATCCCAGCTTTTTGAAGAATCTCCAGACTGATCTCCACAGTGGTTGCACCAGACTGACACTGTTTTTTACACTGAAAATATTTGAGTTTGAATTTCCTTAATTTGTGAGAATATTTGAAATATTCAACATAAATGGTTTTGTCTCAAAACCAATCAGAATAGGGCTTCCTTAAAAAATTTTACAATCTCATTTTTAATACCACCAAAGGAAGAAAATATTATATATTTACACAATGAAGCACAAAAGATTTTCTGAATTATAAGCATATTCATACAGACAAACACAGAGTTTATGCCTTCATTTTAAAAAATTTAAACCATTAGCTTAATATAAACCCAAAGGACAAATGAAATCTGTTCTTTCCCAGTGGGTATAAATACTTAATGAATTTGAATTCAAGATAGATGAAAAGATAAGCAGAAAAAACTAATATACCAGACTTTTGTTGTCTTTTAAGCAAGAAAAAATTCACTATATAAATGGCTAATCCATTTACAGAGATCACTAAATGATTATATCATGAAACAAAAGAAGTTGGCTCAAGATACAAAGTAAGGATGAGGAGCTAAAATGGCTGATCAGTGAGCAACAAAATACAGAGCCTCCTGGGAGAAACACCTCATATGCCAGAACAAAACATCCTGGAGAGACCCAGACAGAGGGAGATGGATCCTCTTGACACAGGAAGAAATAAAAATGCAAAAAGCTCATCAAACAGGCAGTCTTGGGGCCATAATTGAAACAGCTAAAATTACTGGACACATGGCTTTCCGCTGCGACCCACCAAGCTCTCACTGGCCTGAATTCATGCCAGCCTGAGTTCATGCCAGCTTAAATTTTCGCTGGCCAGCAGAGCTGCCTAAACTCGTTCCCGCCGTCACTCACAGGAGCCACAGCTGCGCTGAAGTCAGGCGTTGGTGAGCCCAATGGAGAATGAAGCCAGCGAAGGGACCTTTATTAATCCACAGTCAGGGCTGGGAATGAAACCCCCCTCCACGGGAAGGGCACAACCAAATGGGCTACGTGTTGGAATTGGGCAGGAGGAGCCTGAACTGGGAGCGACAGTGACTTCAGTTGGTTACTCCCTCCCCAGAGCAGATTCATGGAATTTGCTTGGACTGGGTCACACCCATGGCCGGGACCCAATGAGCCATCCCAAATCGATTCCCTACGCCTAGCACACACTAACCTGGTGAAGGCCCCTGAAGTTTGATTGGCCTGGTGGGGAGAGGCCAGCATACACAGCCCCTGCTTATACCTCAGTGACAAGAGCAAACAGGAGAGGTCAGAAATCCCTCACCAGTGTGCTTCAGAAGAACCATAACCAACAAGGAAAGGGGCTGAGACCTCCACTATACACCTGTATGGAAGAAACCAAAACCATGACAAGAGAGAGAAATAAGAAAAAGCCCCCAACCCAAAAACCTGAGAACACTGATCCAGCAGAGGGAAAAACAAAAGAGACTGTCACTAGAAATTAATGGAGAAACAAGAGGCTTCCATGACAAAGAGGAACTGGGGAATTTGTGACCACCAATCCAACCCTACAGAGAATACTGAAACACATTCTAGAGAGAGAGAAAAGAAATACCAGGATTTTAGGAACAGTGGCAGAAAGGCCTCAGTGAGTGGGGCAGGCAGTAGAATGAAGGAGAAAACTAAACAAAGGCAGAAAACTAGCATAGCAGAAATGAGGCAGAGAAGGATGGCTAGAATCTCTAATATAGATGGCCTTGATACACTATATTGTTAATAGTGTACCAGGATTTAAAACCCACATTACTCACAGCACTCTGCTTAGATGTATTATATCCTGTTCCAGTCATTCTACTTGTACTAGATTTGAGGGCACAGACAGTTATCCTGAAAATAGCAGGATATAGTATGGTAATCATCCTTAATTTCCTATTAGCTTAATCTACAGCTCTGTATAACCTACACTGTTTTACCATGACTGATTGTAATCGAATCTGGTTTGTTAGATTGCTGCTTTGTATTGATAGATTTTATTCAAAGCTGTTATGATTGATAGTATCAAGTCTGAGAGTATAGGCAACTACACTTAAGATGACAAGATTCACTAGAATATCCACTCTGGTTTGATTATTACCTGCCTTTGAAGTTTTACACTGTCTACAATGTTTTATTTTTACTAATATTGTTATGTACTGCTATATTCAATTATACTGCTATATTCATTTATGCCTGATGATATAGACAATTCTATTAAAGATAATAAGAAGCAACACAGCAATCATTGTAGATCACCTTGTACTGTGGTTTTATATGACTTTTTGGTTTCATGTTTTTACAGGAATTTGTTTTGTTTTGTCTTGCTAGGTTTTGTTTTTCCCTCTAATACAGAAAGGATAGAAATACATGTAGAGATTCATGCATGCATAGCTGTTTACAGTCTCACTGTTGGAATATCTACTTTGTATGCTTTAATTTTGTAACTTGAACAACTATTTCTAAGAGGACAATATGTAATTTATCAACTAGTGATTTCTTACTGTTTATCTTTTTTTTTTGAAATTCTGTATTATCTCTACCCTTTACATGTTTTTTTCTCTTTAAATAAAAAAAGATATAAAGTAAGTATTTAAAAAGTGTCAAATCAAATCCTTGTCATGCTACATAGGGACAAAAGTCCAGAACACAGATCATTCCAGAACACAGATCAGGAGCTAACCTTGTGTTTGTGTCTCTGCGTCACCTCAGAAAGGAAGCATGAGGGGCTGGGAGGATTGGTTTCTAGTTGGGGTAAAGAGGGATCCAAAGGGCCTTTTCCATTTGAATCACATGATACCATCCCCTGAAGGACAACATGTGCTAGGCAGTTAGAGACACATTTTATTCAGGCCATTGAAAAAGGAAGAACCTTCATTAGTGATGACTGTCTCAAAGAAAAAAGAGAAAATTTGGGATTTCATAAAAGAAGAAAGCCATAAGGAAATGTGTGGTATGGGTCCTATCTTTTAATATATAAAGCTATTGTGGCCCTTTTTAGTTTGCTGGTTGGCTGTTTATCTATTTTGTCTTTTCTCATAATACAAAACAGTCAAAGAGAATAGAGGCTGGGGACACATCTTAGTAGTACTTCGCCTGTGCGGCAAGCACCAGGTCCCGAATTCAGTACGTGGTCCTGGTGCCAAAAGAAAAAAAAATGTAGAATTTCTCTACTTTCGCTGCTTTTATTAACAAAGGAATTAGATAAAGTTCAGTATTTGTCACTTTACATGGTGCTCTTTAGCGACTCCATGTCTGTGGAATGCTGATACTCTCATGCAGATGGTGTTATCCTCAGGGTGGCCTTTCCCTGTCTTAGAACGAATGTGAAGTTCTATATGGAAAGTTTTGTAGCCTTCACATTATGTCATGCATGTATTTGAAGATTTTTGAAAAGAAACACATATTTGCTGCTTATAAAATCTTTAGAGTCAGTGTGAAGTTAATCAGCAATCAGAAAACCAGATTTTAACGTATTTTCTATTGAAATTTCTAAGTGAGGCGTTAAAGTGGTTTGAAACACAAGAAAATATATTCTGGGAGCATCTGCTAAAATCGAAGCAAGATCCTTAGTCAAGACTTCCTGAGAATCTCTTCAAGTGGGCAATTTTAGCTTCCTTGGAAGAGGATCTTTGTGGGATCAAGAGCAGAGGCAAACTTTGGTTGGAATGCTAGAGACCCATGGAGTGTACCGTGATAACAGTTAGGAAACTGTCCAGTGAGAGAATACTTCAGTACGTCAATAGCATTTCTGTCTGCATAGCAGCAGAGCAGCTCAGCAAGGTGATAGAACCAGCACCGTCCTCCTTTTGCTGCATAATAATTCAAGAAGTTGTTCAGTACCAGTAGGCATTTAGGAAAATATTCCATTGTACGTTCAAAGACAGTAGGTAATCTACAATTATTGATTTAGGGTTGCATGTACATCTATTAAATCACATTGTTAGTCATGATTATTTTAATCTGTACTTTAAATCTGCTTGATCTATCCATTATGAAAGATGTGTTTAAAATCTTTTTGGCGATAACTAATTTGTTCATTTGGCCTGTCGTTTTTATGCTTGTACTTTCAAAATTAGGCTATGGTGTGTTGATGAGTTTAAAATTGTTTCTTCTTGGTAAAGTAAAATTTTTATTATAACATACTGAAAATATTTTAGTTTTTATTTTGTCTGATGTTTATAAAGCATGCAATTCAGAGATGAGCAAGTAGTTGCTTCCACTATTGGGACTGGAGGAATGATGGGAAAGTCCCAATGGCATGGTATATCTTCTTGCCTGATACTCAGTTCCTATTTGTCTACCCCTAATATTTTACATCTCTTTGCTGTTCATGTTCTCTGCATTCTGACTAACATAGTCCAGTGTCTTTAATTGTACCAATGCTTATCTCAGGTGCACTGTTTAATTATTCTAGACAGTTTTAACATTTCAATGATTACAATATTTGTTTCTAAAAATTCTCTTTGGCTCTTGAAAACTCTGTTAATTTTTAATAGTATTGCTGCTGTATTGTTCCTCATTTTAAAACCATATTTAACATAATTATTTCTTGTGTTTTTTTTTTCCTGTTCATAGAAATCCTATGTTTCATGGTTTTGCCAATTTGACTTTTTGTTGTTGGATTTTTTTTCTGACCTTCACTTATGGTAGTTTATTTTTTCATGTTCTACTATTATTTTATGGTGAACGTAGATGTGTTGGAAGTGTTCTTGAAAATCCTTTTAAATCTGGGCTTGAACATACAGGAGCCCTCAGAAAAACTGTCCTTTTTGCTTCTAAAAGCACTGGCAGACATTATAAACTTACATAGACTTTAACTTCTGGCTTGTGTTTTTAAGATCATGAAGAGCTGTAAGTTAGAACCTAAACCATACAAAGTCTATGTGATCATCAGGAATTTTTAGGAAAGTTTTTTATTTTATTATTTATTAATTTATTTATTTGGTGCTGGGGATCGAACTCATGATCTTGCACTTGCCAGGCAGGCACTTATGCCGCTGAGCTAAATCCCCAACCCCTACTTTTTTTTTTTGGTGCCGGGGATCAAACTCAAGACTTTGCATTTGCCAAGCAGGTGCTTATGCTGCTGAGCTAAACCCCTGGCCCCTTAATTAAGAAAAAATAAACCTCTGTTTAGAACCAAGGCCAAAGCAAAATCTTCTTTGACAACAGCTTTATGAAGAGGTTATTTTTCTCTGAGTTTTTCCTATTCATAAGGTTGTTTTCCTCTGAGATTCTGCTTCGAAGTGAGTGGGTCTTTGCTTCAGTTCCTTTCTCTATGAAGGCCCGGTGCTTTGAGATTCAGTTTCAGGATGCTGGCAACTTACTTCTGTCCTGAGGATGTGAGTCTCTCTCACCTCCCTCATATTCTGCTTCTGCTTTACTCCTCTATCTCTGATATTTTTACTCTTTCTCACAAGCTTATACAATCTTCAAAAGGTATTTAAACATATATTCTAGTAAGCATTTTTTTAGAAGTCACTCTGTAGGAGGATACAAATTCTGTTCATAAAGCAGTCACTGAAATAGCAGAAATCCTATTCAGTGAGTATTCTTTTCATTTACTAATTCTTTTACTATGTATCAGGTTCTCTGTTGAGCATTATATACCTAAATCACTGTAGTGATGCCATGAAGTGCATGTTATTATCACTGCTCCTTGTTTTATTCAGCTTTTTGTCACTGTGACAAAATACCCAAGATAATAAACTTTTAAAAGTTTTATTTTTGCTCATACTTTTGGAATTATTAATTCATGGTCACCCGGCTCCATTGCCTTTGAACCTGCGATGAGGCAGTACATCATGTAAGAATGTATGACTGAGGGGCGGCTCACCTCCTGATGGCCTGGAAGCACAGAAAGAGTAGGAGGGAGTGGGGTCCCTATATCCACTTCACACCCTTTGCGAACCATCTTCTTTCTTCTGGTCCCCAGCTCTTTAAAGTTGCTGCTACTGCCTAATAATGCCAGAGACTGGTGCTAATTCTTTAACACAATTGTTTGTGCCCACTTCCCCAATCCTTAGTAACCACATTTCATACTTTAGGAAAAAAAGCTCAGTGATAATTGAGTAATATATGCCAAATCATATAAACAACAAGTGTTAAAGGTATATTAAAAACCTGGCCTCTCTATATAAAACCTATTTTCTTAACCACTCTTTTATAAATTAGAGAACAAATAGAATGGGTAGATTCAATAAAGTAAACTCCATAAAATTTTCATAGTCTTGAACTGGAAGACCACAGTTTTAATCTTCTATTTTACTTCTAGAGAGATAGTAATCAGACTTAACAACTGAAAATGCTAAATATGCTTTCTTACTATTTTTAAAAGTTTGCAAAGACTTTGCTGAAGTTTGGTCAGTTTCCATTAACTTTATCCCATTTCCCCCACTGAGAGTTTTAGAACCATTCACCTGTAAAGCATGTTAAGTGACAGGTGAATAGAAATGCAAGAGAAGAGAGCCGGCAAATCAAACAGAATCATAGATGGCACTAAAATCCCATGATTGAGACTCTCGCCTTAGCATATTTTTGAAAGTATGATTATGATAGTGACAAGTCTTTTTTCTATGAATGTGAATATGACACCATGTGGATCAAAGAGAAGACATCGAGTAAGAAGAATGTGAGCTCGATTCCTGAGAAAGTCATTCTTAGCCTGAGCCTGAGATTCCCAACAGCAAGGTTTTTTATATGTGACCATAAATGAGAAATCTGTAAAACCATGGAAGGTCAAAGAGAAAGGATAAAGTAAGGAAATGAATAGCTAGAAACTCAGTGCAAGAATTTTTAAAAAAAGGTATAATAATGGACATTGGACACTATTGATGGTTAATCATTAAAATATGGACAAATCATACAAAAAGTCAAAACTCCCACAGAATAATATTAGGAGGAGAAATTTGATTTCTCAGTTCTTTTGTACAACAAATGCTAGACAATCGGGCAATTAAATTAATCCTGGCTATTCTCTAGTGTTAAAATTAAGAAATACAGTTTCCAGGCCAGGGTTATAGCTCAGCAGCACAGCATCTGCCTGATAAACACAAAGTCCTTGATTCCTGGTTTAAAAAAAAAAAAAAGATGAAGAAATAAAAAAAGAAATAGTTTTCATCTGCCAATAAGTTTTCCATTTCAACAGTTTTTGCTGAAATATACAAGTGATTCCACATAAACTCCTTTGAAATCACTTTAGAAAAGTGGATCCCTTTGCCATGAATATTCTTTGAGAAATGTTAATGTCCTGGTTTATGTCAGTGGGCCCCCCCCAAGCCTCACGACTTTGCATTATGCATTTGTGGCTGGCTCACTGTCTAGCCCTTGGATTGCCTAGGGGTGGAGCCAGGATGTGATGTAATGGCCGGAAGAAGGCGTGTCTCTCCCTCTTGCCGGTTTCCGCCTTGCCGTTTGCAGCTGCCGTGAACTGCACCCCGCCATGAACTGCGGCCCCGCCATGCCACACTGCTTGGAGCCAACTGAGTATGGACTGAAACCTCCAAAAACTGTAAGAAATAAACCTTTCCTTTCCCAACTTTGGGCATCAGGTATTTTGCCTCAGTGACGAGTAAAAAGTAACCAAGACAATTTACTTTCTCAATATAAGGTGTTACGATAAAATTATATTGATACTGTTATAAAATAACTGCTCAGAAGTATATATATATATATATATATAGCTTAGTGTTTCCTGGTAGTTGAATCCTGAGGCTTATTTTTTTTTCTTTTTTCTCTATTCTCTCTCTCTCTTTTTTTTTTTTTTTTTTTGCACCAGGGATCAAATTCACAGTGTCACGCTTGCCAGGCAGGTACTTAAGCTGCTGAAGTAAATACTCGGCCCTCCTGAGGTTGATTTCATCTAGGAACCAGGAGACTTTTTATCTGAAAATAACAAATATGGAGGATGGATGTCATTAGCATAGTGAGGTAAGCAGAGTTGTGAAACGTTGTCCCTATGTGGAAGCATCAGAAAGTGGGAAGATTAGGAAACTGAATTCCTGCTCTCTACTCACAACTTTATAATTGTATAAAATGTTATGAGATATGTAAATTGAGTGTGTAATGGTGCAATGATGATTTAGAAATGAAAGCCAATCAATCAAGAGTGAAGGAGTTTTATTGCCAAGCCTGGTGACACAGTGTCTGTTGATGGATCTCGAGACTGCATGCCTAACAACTAAGGGTGGTTACCTTTATAGTGGGTATGGGGAGGACGAGATTAGCAATGATTGGTGAATTCGGGGTGGTAAGAACACGGGGAGAAAGTTGGTTGGTTATTGAGGGTGGCAAGTGAAGTGTCAGTTCGGGGAAAAGGAAACTTATCTTATGAAACAGAAACTTAAGTAGGAAACAGAAACTTAATTTTAAAATGGTGCATACAGAACAAGATGGTGGCACATTTGGTTAGTCAATGGTCTGAGCATTACAGAGTGGTTGTGGTAGAGATGAACCCACAACATGATATCCAGGCACCAGTCTCTAACCAGGGCACAAACCCTTAGGCATATTATTTCCTGCTAAAAATATCAGTCTCACTTCACCCCAACCAAATAGTCTGTGATGCATTCTGTATTCTAAGATGGAAAATTATACAAGCTTAGATATATCAACTTAATATTCGTAATGACTTCTCCTCCTTTCATAAATTTTATTTAAATGACAAGAAAATTTAAAGCAGAATTAATTCATGATAGTCTTGAGATTAAAAAATGGAAGATCAGAGGTCACAGTTTCTATTAATGGAAAACTAAAGAGATAACACTAAAAGATAAATCAGAATAGCAACTAAAATTCAAAAGAACCAGCAGGAGAACGTATGTAGTAGAGTTGCAAACTAGTGACATATCCATATAAACACCAGAAACAAATTGTTGCTAAGAAGAAGATATGATTTTGTAGGTGACCAATGAAAATGTTATCTATAGATGTATGTCTGGATTAGCTTTGAGCTTGTATCTCACTTTTTTGTGGCTGGTACAAAATACCTGACATCTACAAATTAAAGGAGGAGAGGTTTATTTTAGCTCATAGTTTTTAGAGGTTTCACTCCATACTCAACTGGCTCCAAAGCAAAGCAGCACAGCAAAGCAGCATAGTCCATGACTCAGCAGGCAGGAGGAAGCGAGCCTTCCTTCTTCTTTCTCTTTATATTCAATCCAGCCTACAAGCCTTTTGGTTGGTACCACTCACACCTAGGTCTTCCCTCTTCAGGAAGTGCACTGTCCACACCCAGGCTACACTAAACCAATCAGTGATAAACTGATAAACAAAGATAAACTTGAGTTTTTTGTAAAAAAATGGATGCATCTTGATACCATAATGTTAAGTGAAATAAATCAAACACATAAGCTTAAATGTCACGTGATTTCTTATCTATGAGAAACCAAAAATACAGTGATATTTCAGTTTCAAACAGCTCCAAGCTCGAACTTTCCCCTATTCAAACAGTGAAGTGTGAGAAAAATATGCTTGGTGTTCATAACCTTGCTTGATAGATGAACCAAAAATCCGACTTGACAAATCTGTATAAGCTGAGTGAGTTATGTGTCACACTGAAAACCAGAGTGATGCTTCAGGGTAAGTGCCACTCTCACCCAGACAACATACTGTGCTCCTGTGAGGAAAAACATTTGTCTTTGTGTTTTATTTGCATAAAATATCATAGCAATGACTCCAAAGAAAGCTAGTGGTACCAGCAGTAAAATTAAGAGGAAAACTGAGAATCATAATAGAGTGAAAGAAATAAATCACTGCAAAATTTGTTAAAGTCCTGGAAAAATGAATTTATAAGTAAGTTTTGGGCCTCAGAACTAATTATTTGGTTTTCTAGTATTTCTTTTTTTTATTTTAAAGAGAAAAAAAAGATAAACAGTCAATGAAACCCATTTTCAAAACAGATTAATAGGACAGTTAGAATAATTGATATATTGCATATTGTTGTCTTCATAGGAGTTATCCAGATTACAGGACATAAGCATGATTTCTTAGCTGAACAATATTAGCACAAAACAGTCTCCCTTCCTTCCTCCCTTCCTCCCTCCCTTCCTCCCTCCCTTCCTTCCTTCCTCTTTCTCTTTCTCTCTTTTTCTTTCTTTCTTTCTTTCTTTCTTTCTTTCTTTCTTTCTTTCTCTCTCTCTCTCTCTCTCTCTCTCTCTCTCTCTCTCTCTCTCTCTTTCTTTCTTTCTTTCTTTCTTTCTTTCTTTCTTTCTTTTTCTTTTTTTCCAATACAGGACATTGAATTCACAACCTCTGCTGATCAGGCAGCCACTTACACTGCTGAGCTAAATCCCCCACCCCACCATTATTTCTTATGGGAAAAAATATATTGAGTTCTCAAATGTTTCAGTGTTTAAACATAAATTTGGAACGAACTGAGTTTGACAGTCAAGGTTTCACTGTATGAACAAATTAAAGAGTAAACTAAAAGATTGGTATCAGGTAATAAAGAGAGAGATCTTTTAGAAAATGGAAGAGGACCAAGAGATGGAGGGAAGGGGGAGAGATGGGATGGGGAGAGATAGAAAAAGCATTAAGACATGTTTTGTACGCTTACCAACTCCCCATGATAAATGGAATCATTACTTATCACAAACATGCTACTAAAAACTAAAATTTTAAAATAAAATAAAATTTACTGCTAATTAACAGAAAAATTATTTCAGTTTATATACTCAGAAAAAAATGTCATTTCCTCCTGTGTCAATTCCAAATGTGACCCCTGTATGACTCATTGTACATAATTAATTTTTAATCACTCCTACACAATCTTATAGCCCCTGGTAAAGCTTGGAGTGTGTGCATGTATAAAATTTTCTCTCTTTAGAGATGATTCTCTACATAAACTCAATTGCTCTTTTGTTCTGTGGTATTCTTACTTACAATACATCCAGGAGATTGCTCCTTACTGATTCATAGAGATCAGCCCATTCATTGTTGTGGGAGCGTAGTGTGCCTTTGTGGCTTTTAATCAACCCCTCATATTTGGAAATTTAGGTAGTTCCCAATAGTTGGAATTTGTTTTATTTATCCATTTTTATGTAATTTGAACTGTGATAGTCACCATTGCTAGTTATGCTGACAGTATGAGCTCTGTGTCACTTCATTTGCTTTCGTTATTGATTTTATATCTTTGGGGGGATGATGTGATGACACTGGAAATCAGGAAGTCATCATAATCAAAAGATCACCGATTGCCACAATGTTTTGTGACAATAGTTCAGCATAGGAGGACCCAAAATGTTATGGAATGTAATAAATGCCCCCCCAACCTTATGCACTCATACGTGGGGCTTTTGGCAGTGACTGGATTGTGGGTGTGTGTTTCTGGATCATAGATATGTGATACCGAATTATTTTTGGTTTCTCATAGACAAGAAATCACATGATATTTAAGCTTGTGTATTTGATTTATTTCATTTAACATTATGGTTTCAAGATGCATCCATTTTCTTACAAAGCAGTCAACTTTATCTTTATGGCAGAGTAGTAATCCATGGTATGGAAACACTACATTTTTTTTTATCAATGCATCTGTTGTTGGACATATAGGCCTCTTCCAAATTTAGCAATTACGAATTGTACTATTATAAACATGAGTATGCATGTGCCACTATAATATTGTATCTTTAAGTCTCTCAGAAAGATACTAGTAGGGAAATAGCTAGGTCAAATGGAATTTCTAATTTTAGTTCCTTGAAGAATTACTATACTGATTTCCCACCAGTAATGTATCAGGTTTCTTTTTCCCACTAACTAACTAACATTTGTTATTAATTGATTTTTTTGATGATAGTCATTCTTTCTGGAGTAAAATAGAATTTTGGTGCTGTTTAAATTTGCATTTTTCTAATGGCAAGAGATGTTGAACATTTTTTTCAAACATTTATAACCATAAATTGGAATAATTTTGACTTTCAGAATTTTGTAATATTTCGTATTTTAAAAGTAAACAAGATAAAATTAAATAAAACTGAAATCAAACCTAAACAAAGGAAGTAACTGCATTTCAACTGACTAATACAACCACACTTAGAGAGGGGAGTAATTTTGGTAGTTTTATGAATTTAAGTATGTACTCCAGACTTAGGGGTGCGATAGTGTTGGTGCCATGAACAAAGATATTGAACTTATTTTATTTGGCTTATTTTTTGAAGTTGTAGTGGTGAAGAAGTTCTACAATTATTTTAGCTATATTATAGGCTTGAGAAAGTTAGTAAAATAATTTGTTTTGGGGAGCCAGGTCTCTCACTGGGAGAGAAAGGGGTCATATATATGAATGGAAAAATGGCAAGAAAGAAACCTGTGGAAATGGAGTGGAAATCAAGGTATTGATGTGAACTAATGAGTTGTAAATATGTGCATATATATATATATATATTTACATATTGATGTTCATATATGAATCTGTATTTATGTGTTCTGTGTCTGCCAGAAGGACCTCCTAAATCCAAAGATATTCCTGTAGCAGTGGATACCTTTAGAATTCAGATCTTGGTCTCTAATTGTTACCCACTCAGTGGTATCAGGGCTTCTCAGAAAAATGGTTGACCCTGGAACTAGGGTAGGAAAAATACAAGACAATCTTCAAATATTCTATCAAAATAGTGAGGTCCAGAGCTGGGATACAAAGTGAATTTCAAATATCTTATTAAAAATAAGATAGTTTATTTTTAATTGATACAAACATGTTACAAGATGCAAAACCACTATATATATATATATATATATATATATATATATATATATATATATATATAAAGATGCTCCACCTGACCACATACTGAACAATTTTATCATTAAAGTAATTATGCGTAGTAGTTAATTGCTAATTCAAGAAATAGGGATAGAGCTGGGGATATAGCTCAAGTGAGGAGTACTTGCCTAATATGCAAAACAAATACCTCCTCCAAAATAAAAAAATGGGGACTCATGTCCATCTTCTTATAACAAATACAGGGGAATGGAGTGCTCTTATAATACTATACTGAATGCCTATTGGTTGGTTGATCTGGAAGAAGCAAGAGTAGGGAGATTATCACTTTGCAACCATAAAGGTAAAAATTAGTTTACACAAGAGCAATCAATGGATGCTAAATCAAAGAAGTCGGTGCTGATGAGTGGATGCATACTTACAGGGTCTTTAAAAAACTATTGAGTAATTGAAGGTATACAACATGATGATGTAAACTACATATATAAAGAAAAATATGTGCAGGACAAATTATATGGATCGCCTTACCTAATCACCCATTTTTCCCTCCTATGGCAAAATCAGCTGCTCTCTACTCATTTAGTAAAGATTCTAATACGTGATTTAAAAGTATCTCTCTATGGATCACTTATTGGTTACCAGATACAAACAGTAACTATACATGGAAGAAATCAGTGTTTTTACTGAGTAATCAAAGGTAACATAAAACTTGAAAGACAAATGGGCACTGAGTGATGTATTAGTTTGCTAGGGCTCCATAACAAAGTACCACAAACTAGGTGACTTACCAGCCATGTACTGTCCTGCAATTCTGAGCCAGAACTCTACAATTAAAGTATTTGCATATATGGTTGCTTCTGAGTGTCATCAGGGAAAGTCTGTTCCTAGGCTTTCTCTTCAAATTATAAACATATATATGTGTACACACACAGAGACCATGTGCTCACATGTACCAAAGATAAAACAAATTGAGCAAAATACAAAAATTAGTGAATCTGGATAAGGGATGTGTAGGTACTTTTATATTCTATTCTTGCAAACCTTATAGTGTTTGGAATTGTTATTACTGTTATTTGAAGTACTGGCAATTGAACCCAGGGCCTTTCACACGTTAGACAAGTAATCTACTACCAGATATATAACCAGTTCTTTTTACTGTTTTGCTTAGAGACAGGGTTTAGTTGTCCAGGCTGGGTTTGAACTTGTAAACCTCTTGCCTAGCCTTCCAACCAGCTGGTATTCTATGTGTATTCTACTACAATTGTCTTTATATTGTTTCTAAGAAAAGTTAAGGAAAATACAACATTAACTTTAAAAATCAGCAAGGAATTCATGGTAAAATATGTAGAAATCTCCAATTTTGGAGAAAAATGACAAATAAATATAGGAGAGACAAAATATTAAGTCTAAATCATCAATGTAATCACATTTTCAAAAAGGACAGAGAAATGATGGGAATATTCACAGAAATTATAAGAATATGCATTCCCAGAGATGATGAAAGATTCATATTCAAGTTCAAAGGACCCATTAAGTATTAAGAAAAATGAATTAATGTGTAAGAATTACTGTTATTTTAAAATGAGTCACCCTCAGCTACACTTTTGTGAAATTCTAGTACATGTGGTTAAACTAAGCATGTTCAAGGCTTTTGGGACAAAACACAGGTACTTCCAGATGAACAAGAAACAAACCAGCATCAAACTTGTTATCCATATCATTAAATTTAAAAGATATTAGCAGTGTCTTCAAACTGAGACCTGTTGGTGAGAACCAGTGACATTCAAATGTTAAACAGCATGCAGTGATACCATATAAGTTCACAGGGTTATTAGTTCAATACTATGTTTTAATACTATATTCTTCACTAAATCATCACACAGGAGTGAAAATAAAACAAAAACAGTCTTAGATTTTCAATAATTTAGAAATTTATTACACATCTACTCTGAGAAAAGTACCAAAAAATATACCAGAAAAATTAAAAATGTGTATTATAAAAAAGAAAAAAATTTCAAATTATCAGGTGTAAGCCAGAACACCAAATAAAAAAAAAAACTAGTATGACACCTAATATTCAGCAATTCATTGGTCTAAATTAGAATGGAAAATTTTCACAAATGTATTTTTTAAAAAACAAGTAATTATGCATGAAAAAATGCATTATTAAAAAACTGGGTGATCTTGATGATAAGGAGTGATAGGATACATATAATACTATAATGTCAATAATAATTATAATAATGTTATTAGTGGAGCTTTTCAAGTCTCTTGCTTGGAGGATCTCTTTGCCTTTTTCTGCTCCTTTTCCTCCCTTTCTTCCTTCCTTCCTTTCTTGTTCCTTTCTTCATGTTTGCCTTGCATAGCATTATAGAACAGGAAGAAAAGCTTCTTTTTTATGAGACTGATATTTTCTCCCCATACAGTCTTGAGACGTTGTCACATCAAATTCTTTTTACTGTGTCTGAAGAGCTACAATGAACTAACCTTGATATCATCTACTCCTTTAGATACTTCAAAAAGCACCCTGGTGTAGTGTCTCTTTATTCTCTCTCTGTGGAAGGAGCTGCCTGACCACTGACTCTGGACTTTCTGACTAACGTTGTCCATCATTCTTCAGTGCTCGAGAGCTTCAGCATTAAATCAACCTGACTCTGGTCTCAACTTCAGAAGCTGAGTTAAAATCCAACTCTGTCTTTGAGCTCTAGTAACACTTCTGTTTTCCCATTGCTGAACTCCTGTAAATACCCGGTCAGTGATCTGGTCACTTGGAGTACATCACAACACAGTCTTGCCAATTCCTATTCCATGGAAAGGAAAGACCTGCCTAAGGCTACCTGTTACTTGTTCTCTACAGGTTGTTGGCTCCCATATTGACCTCTGTGATCTGTCTAATTTTAACAAGATTATTTTACTTCCTTGGACTATTCTAATGTCTTTGTATTAGAAAGTCCGTCTAGCCATCAAATGGATTTCTAGTTTAAGATCTTGATCTTTCTGTTCCAGATACTCTACCAAAAGATGTATTTGTGCTATTTCTTCTTCCTTAAAACTGAATCTTAGCTGTTTCATGCTGGTACAATCGTGTTGTTCCACTTCAATCGTGAGTTTTTCTTGGCTCACTGGGAGGACATGGAAAAATCTTTCTCCGTATTGGTGTCTTGAGACTGTGTCTCTTCACCAGTTTGCTTTGTTTCTATACCTGCAAATGCTGAATCCGTGTTCTCACCCCATCAAGCAACCTATTGCAATACATCCCACAATGTCCCTCCTTTCTCCACACGATCCATGTTGTCATTGTTCTAAAATTATCACTCTAAAAGAAAACTTTTTCTTCTGAAAGCTTTCTCTTTTGTTCAATGTCCACAGTGATTTTCTTTTTCTTGGAAGATATCATCACTTCTTGTCCTGAGGCAAAGTTTCTCTAGTGGTTTTAACAAGCCCATTGCTACTGACATTGAACACACATTTGTAAAACGTGCATGGTGATACCATTCTGTCAAGATAATGCATTGAAAGAGCTAGTGTGTAAAGGTTATTTAATAAAGTCAACAGTAAACGTTCCCTGGCTGTCAAGGAGAAACAGTTGAGAAATGTCAGTTGACCATTTCTGCAATATCTGGAAGGTGACAAGGTGGTATTCTTTGACCACAGACGTTGTCTCTCGTGTGTCTTTCTCGTACAGCTCACTGTAGTCTGCTGGGTCTGCTACACGACCTTGTTCTCAGAATCACAGAAGTCGGTTAAAAGAAGGGATTATCTAGGAAAATAATGAGACTCTTCAGGTAATAAGGGCAGCGTGGCAGCTGTGGTACAAAAGAAAGAAAATATGTTTCATTAGTGGCAGAGGTAGCAACTTTCTATTATGTAATGAATTTTAAACAGATGTATGCATATTTGCTACATTGACACTTTAATGTGAACCCTGAATTTTCTAAACAAGGTGATTCTGTTATACTTGATACCAATTATCACTCTCTTTTGACTATATGGTATGATTATATCAAAGTTGTATTTGACTGAGAAGAATTTCAATGTAAATTATATGTTCAATTTAAAATAAATGCCATTCATAATGCTTATACAGTTCTGGTAATGCATGGAACAATATTTCAATTTTCATTAGACTTACCCTTGAATGAAATAAAAACTTGTTGATATTTGATCATGAACAATTTCTTCAGAATCTATATTTAAAATATTTGGTAGATAAGTAGTTCTCTCAGATGCAGAATTCATGAAAAAATACAATTTTAGAAACTTTTTTCTTAGTTTTTCTTAATTGTCTGAGCTTGATTTTTAACATTAACTTATTTTTATTAAATCTATGATTTCTGGGCTGTTTGCTGATTGTTAGATGCAGATTCTTTTCACAGAACAATGTTATCATATACTATAAAGTGAAAACTCAATGTATAAATCAGTTTTAAATAAGCTAATTTCTATACACATATATAAAACATGACATTAATGGTTTTCTAGCCTTCAGTGATGGTGGTATGGTAGCAGACATTTGTAATTTGTCTCCCATCCCCACTTCTTGCCCTTTCAGTACCAGCCCACAGTCTTTACTTTGGGTTGAAGATCTACTCATAGCCTTGTGGTCTAGGAAGTACAATCCACCCCTGGTGTCTCACATTTCAGTGGTGAACGCTGAGCTATGCAGAAATTTAGGGAAAAGTCCATGTGGAGTCCACATAACTTGATTCTGAAGCTTTGATTTCAGTCATTAGGGATGTAAAGTCTTTTTTCTTGCAATACCTGGAATGAAGAGGAAGATAGTGCCAACATTGCTGAAATCCTTTTGCACTGCTGTGCTGAAGAAGCAGACCTGATGAGAATGGGGCCAGACGAGTGGACAGAAAAGCCAGAGATGGTGAAACAGAAACCAGTTCTGGCAATATCAATTTCCTTTTTTATTTTTTTTATTTTTTTCAGTTCTAGGAACTAGTAGATTTCCTTGCTTAGGAAGTTTGGATTAGATTTTACTGTCACCTTCTTAGCTATTTGGTCATGGCAGTGAAGAGCTTTTAGAAAAACAACCTAAAAAGGGAAGGATTTATTTTAGCTCACCATTTCAGAGGTCTTAGTCCATGGTTGGCTGGCTCCGTTGCTTTTAGACCTGCAGTGAGGCAGGATACATGGTGGAAGAGGATGAGTGAGGAAAGCTGCCCATTTCATAGCAGCCAGGAAGCAGAAAGAAAGGTAAAGGCCCACTTGGAAGAGGCCAAGGGCAGTTAAAGTCCCCGAGGTCATCCCCATGTTATCCATCCCCTTCAACTTGGCCCTGTAGCCTGTTTCCATCACTTCCCAATAATACCTTTGAACTATGATTTCATTAGTAGATTAATGCACTAGTAAAACTAAAGCTTGCATGATCAAATCTTCTCTAGGCCCCACCTCTGAAAATTGCTGCATTGGAAATCAAGTCCTCAGTAGCTGAGTCTTTGGAGGATGCTTCATATTTAAACTGCATCATGCACTGAACAAGAGCTTAGTAAGAGCCAGGATAGCAAGGGCAAGAAGTGGGGGACTAATTTACAATTTCAGTAAATCAGCACATCCTTCTTTTCCTATCTTTGTGTCTCTTCTACTAATGAAAAGCCTAGAGAATAAAAAGCCTTTGGCTATGTCTTAGTCTGTTCTTACTGCTATAAGAAAATATGCAGACTAGAAAATTTATAAGTAACAGAAATCCACTGCTCACAAGGCTGAGAAATCCAGAACCAAAGTGCCACAGATTCAGTGCTTGGTGAAGCTCGCTCTGCTTTGTAGCTGTTGCATCTTGTTGTTCCTCTTATTGTGGTGAAATAGGCAAAATAGTTTCTTCATGTGGACTTTTTCCTCATGATTCAATAGTTCCTAATGTCCTTATCTTTATTTCTGGGGCCTGGCATGTGGCTTAATGGCAGAACACTTACCCAGCATATAAAAGGCCCTGGATTTGATCCCCAGCAGGACATGCATGCACACACAGCCACACACACACACACACACAGCCACACACACACAGACCCACATTATTTTTGCTATTGATAATCTGATTAGGTGATTAAGTTTAAAACTTATTAAATAAGCCTACCTATTAAAAAGAAGATAAAAGTAAAATTTAGAGTGACTAATTGTAGCAGTTACTATAGGATGGTTATCTCTGTGAGGACAGTGTTTCTAATTATGGAACTTTAGAGGTTTTGGAATGTTTTCATTTACATAATGAGATCTTAGAGATGGGACTCAGCTTTAATGAGATTCATTTATGTTTTATATGTTCCTCATACACACAGCCTAAGTATAATTTTATATAATAATTTTAATAATTTTGCATATAAAGTTTCATGGTGTGAAATTTTTATTTGTGGTACAGTATTGGCGCTCAAAACTAGCACTCAAAACATTTTGGATTTTTTCATTAGAAATACTCAAACTGTATGTATCTGGATTACCTATTGCTGTAAACAAACCACCCCAGACTTAGTGTTGTGTGATAATGATCATTTATTGTTTCAGCCTCTCATAGATATGCAATTGATTGGACTCAACTAGGCAAATCTCACTAAGGGTGCCACATGCAGTGACTGCAGAGTTGCTGGGCGGGAGTTACCATGATGACTTTTCAGCTCACATGTGTGGCACATGGAGTAGACACATTCAAACAGGTATAGCCCATTAAAAGGTGGTTGTTCTCAACTATTCTCTGCTACCTGCTGCCATCTACCTACATTATAACTGGTATGTGTGAATACTTATACTCACCAATGGCTATTCTTTTTCGTTTGAGTAACAATGTGATTAAAACTCGTATCTGAGACCTAGAAGTAACCCATATATCACTATCATATTTCACTAAATGTTTGAAAGACAGGACCTGTATGCAGATAAAGAAAAGGTAAGGAAGGTGAATCTGTACTACTGGAAACATTAAGAGAAATCATGTCACTGCAGCAACAGAATTTTACCTGTACTTTTATAACTTTTATATTTGGAAAGTATAACTTGTAAAAATGATAGACCCTACGGTTTACAAAAAATGTTAGGCAGAAATTACAGAGTTTTCATGTTTCTCCCCACCTACCACACACACACTTACACTAACACGCACATGCACACACACACAGAGACAGTTTCCTCCATTACTAACATCTTACTATAGTACAGTTCACTTGTTATAAATGTTGTACTGTTGGGAGCCATTGAAGCTGGAAATTAAACACACATGCAGGGCTGCATCATGGCCAGGGCATGGCCAACCCGAGAACAAAAGGATGCCTCAAGGGGCAAGATAAGGCCACATCTAAAGACACCTGGCTCCAGCCCCAATTAACAAGATAGAGATTGTAGCTGTAGGCATTTCACTCCTGTAGTGAAAGTCAACCTGGTCAATTTAGATACTTCTAAATTAACATAGTCTGTTATTTAGAAACGTCTTTGAACCACTCCCTAGGTCCTGCTCAGTTTCCTGTATTTTCCATTCTAACCTCTTCCTTGTTTGAAAACTAAATAAATATGGGCTGCCCAGGGGCATTCCTTGTCTCAGCCTCCAGAGTCTCAAACTGTGCCAGAGGGTATTTAATCCCCTTGGAGCCCTAAAATCATACCACTTATCTCATTTATTTAAGCCTTTGTCATATACTCATTTGGGAGATTGGGGATCTTGGCCAGGTCCCTAATAATGAGCTAACAGTGATAAACTATCATTGACTAATGTCCATAATTTATATTGGGGTTCACTCTTCGAGTTTTATGGCTTTGTGGGCTTCTTTGACAAGTTCATGATGTCATGTATGTGTCATTACATTTTCACTGTAGTGATATGCTTACCCAAATTCCACCTATTTACCCATTGCTTCCTGCCTCTTAACCCTTGCAAACATTGGCATCTCTCCATCTCTATGGCTTTGCCTTTCCCAGAACATCATATAACTGAAATAATATAGTAGCAGCTTTTTCCAGGCTGACTTCTTTAGCTTACTGTTACGCAGTTTTCTTCCATGTTTTATCATTGAATAATATTTTACTATTTGACTGTCTTGCTTTGTGTATGCATTTATCTATTGAAAGACATCCTAGAAAAACATTTTATTAAAAAATGACAAATACTTTGGGATGATTTTACGGAGATTCTTTTAACAAGGACAATTTAATTAGGTGCTTGTGATCTGGAGGCAAGAAGCTAGTGAGATAGCTCTTTGAACTATTAACAGATAAAATGCCTGATATTGTTGTATTTGGATTGTCGTGGGTTTTCTTACTAAGTAATGACTGTTTGATACCTCCTAATATAATCAAAGTGTTTATTCTCTTTGATAATGTGAATTGATAGCCAGAGAGAAAAGAGGGATTAACACATAGGGTGATAGCTCAGAATGTCTTTTTTCCTTTCCCTTCTCTCTCTTTATGTGGTAATGTAAACTGTGAGGATAAGATATGCATTGCCATCATATTCAGTAGTCAGATTGGCCTGCTCCAAAACCCTAAGTGTTACATCCCTGAGGCTCAGTTGATGAGCAGGAATCTTACTTATCTTCTGTCCCTAACTAATCAGGTGAGATAACACTTAACTTCCCCATGCCATTGATGAGGTTAAGGTTTCGAACTTTGAAAGTATGAAAAGGATTTTGATGTTCTATGTGTCTATGGTGATTTACATTTAGGGTCTATGTATATAGAGATTATCTAACTAATATTGAGCTCTTCCAAGTTCTGTGCTAGGAACCTAGTATACACTTGCTCATTTAATCCTTATAGCTACCATTGGGGCTGGTAACATTAAAAAATTTGAAGGCCATAAAATTTAGAGACCAGTTAGCTAACCTCAGAGCCTAAGAAGAAATTGGCTTCAATTATCAACACCACATTCCTAACATGCTTAAGAAGAAATTGGCTTCAGTTATCAACATCACATTCCTAACACCCCATGCTTAGAGAGTTTTATAAAGATATAATTTATAACAAAATGCACAAACCATAAACAAGCAAGGAATTTTAATGCTGTGCATACTTGTATGTACATACTTGTATCATTTAGCTCAAGATATCAAAATACTATTATCCTAGAAAATTCCCTTGGGCCTCTTTCTTATAAATATCTTTATAAACTCATCTTACAGCCAAAGGCAAGAGATATTCTGACTGCTTTTCACTATAGATTTATTTTTTTCTGCTTTTAAGGTCAAGACAAAAAGGGAATAAGGTATACCATATTATTTCATATCTGGATTCCTTTCCTCAACATAATACCTTTAAGATTCACCTGTGTTTTCATTATATATATATATATATATATATAATCTTATTCTTTTTATTTTATTTTGAGTAACATATTTATGAGATATGGTGTGATATTTAAATACATGTATACAATTTATAATGATTAAGTCATGGTAATAAGTATACCCATTACCTTAAACATTTGTCATGTCTTTGTGTTTGGATCATTCAAAATCCTCTCTACTGAGTATTTTGAAATATATATATATATATATATATATATATATATATGAATATATTTATATAAATATATATATTTTCAAACTATAATCGAGAGCATTAAAAGTATTATGTGATAGTCTATTATGTGATATTCCATTGCAGGAATATACAGTATAACAGTTCATTTGTTTATTCTTCTGTAGATGTACATTTGGGCTGTTTCCAGTTTTATTCCATTTGGGTTAAGCTGTTACAGGATATTTTAGGCAGGTCTTTTTGTGGTCATGTGTTCTCTGCAGTAAATACCTGAGGACTGAACTAAGGGAGCGGAGGGTAAGTACCTGTTTAACTTTATGAGAAGCTGCTAGAGGTAAGGTTAATAACCTAGATCTATATTCTTCCTGGCCTTTTTTCTGTCAGACATTTTAAAGTATTAGATACATATTTTAGTGAAATTGGAATAACTATTTGTAACCAATATATCATGAAAATATTTATAAAGGATTATATATTTAATTCATATATATTTCATATATGAAATATATATGCAGGTACAGTTATCTCCACCTTGATTCATTTTCCATTTTCCCAACACCATTCTTACCTTGCTAACAACTCATAGCTTCACTCTACTCTTGAAAATTACCCTTAAATTATGGAAAACCCTGACTTTAAATGAACTGTTTGTGGTCTTCAGCACCCTGAGGTGGCCTACAACAAATGCCTACCTAACAAAAGAATGAGGAAGGTTGAGCTTGCCTCTGTGGTTTTATTGTTACCCCAGAAACCCGATGAGATCTGATGAAATGGGATTTAAGATGAATTCACATTTTAATGTAACTGGTTTCTTGTCCTACCCTGTTTTCCTTATGCTTGTTCACATTTATCCTGAGAACACTCCTTCAATAAAATGTTTGCCCAAGGATTCCCATCTCATTCTGTTTTCAGTCAAGCCAATTTAAGGTATGGATACACTGCAGCTTTTATAAAGAAACTCTGTACTTAGTCATTGTCTTTATCACTTCCTTGTCCTGGGACAAAATACTCAACATCTGCAACGTAAAGGAGGAGAGGTTTATTTTGGCATATAGTTCCGAAGTTCCAATCCATGTTTCATAGGCTGAAACATAGAACTGACTGGGCAGAGGAAAGCTGCTAGCGTCAAGGCGGTCAGGAAGCAGGGAAAAAAGGGAGGAGAGGGGAAAAGAGCTAAGTGGGTCCAGTGACTGTCTCTTCCAGACAGACCCCACCGCCCAGCAGCAGGTCAGGTCTATTACCCTCATGATTCTGTCATCTTCTAGCTGACATGAAGCATTTGTGGAACATTCTCCATATAAATTGTAACAGTTACTCAGGGTGTTTATGATTTTTGCTATTATAGTGTCGCAATGGAATCCTTACAGCACATACTTCAGTCTTGTAGTTTTAAGTTCTTTCTAATATATGACAGTGATTACTAAATTTAGATTTCTAATTGTCTAAAACCCACAATTAGATAAAATCTTTTCAAACCATAGATGGGCAAGTAATTTTTATTCTTGAGGGCACTTTGATTTTTACAGAATAATTTCAATTATTAAACATAGATGGGATAAAAGAAAATCAACATTACACAACTACCATAATAAAAGAAGTTTCAGGCAAGATCCAATGACATATTAAAACTATTCACTGAGCGTTTGAGGAAAAACAGTATTTGCTTAATCTCTAAATATCTTCTTGATATTATTTATTAATTTTAAAAGGAAAGGGGTAACTTTATAGTTACCTGTAGTTGCTGAATGACATTACACTGTGTTTGTGTACTACAGTAGAAAAATCTGGCAAGTACAACCTTAATCAAGTGATCAAAATTAACATTACCCATAACAGACATGATGTAGCCCTTTGAGCTGATGTACCACAGGGGAAACAGCATTGATTGTGGTAGTATTCATGATAAAGGATTATAACTTTAATCTAATGAGAAAATTTTAAATAAACCCAAACTGAAGGACTGTTCTAGTTTGAATAACTCTTCCAAAACTCATATTGAGGTTTACTTGCTGTTATGTTAGTATTAAAAGTTGGGACTTCTGAATATGATTAAGTCTTGAGGGAAGTGCCATAATGAATGCATTTAAGGCTGTTAGTTATGGTGGGAGTGTGCTCCTAATAGAATGACGGGCTTGATTCAGTTTTTCTCTGTCTCGTTGGCATGAGTTTTCTCTGTCTCATTTTCAGCACATGATGCCCTCTGCCATGTTGTGATATAGCAAAATAAGTAGGCATCATGCTCTTAGCCATCCTAGACTTCATAACTGCAAGAAATAAATTTCAGTTCTTTAGAGGAGAAACCAAATATATAAATAAGAGCAAGATAGAAGATACATAACAGGAAAAGAGAGATAGATCTTTGCAAAAAGAGAAGGAGACCAAGAGATGAAGGGAGGAGGAGAGAAAAGGGAAGGTGAGAAAAAGCAATGAAAATGTATTATATGCATTGGCCAACTCCCCATAAGGAATGTAATCATTATATACAGGAAATGTACTAATAAATAAAAACTGAAGAAAAAGAAACATCATCATCTACTCTCAAGTATTCCTTTACAGCAGCTGATAATGGATTAAGACAGGGGTGTTCTACAAAATAACAGACTAGTATTTCTCAAAATTTCAAGTGAGGAAAGAATGAGGGGCTATCACAAATTGCAGATCAAGAGATATGACAACTAACAACAGCATAGAGTCTTGACTTGGATCTTAGAATAGAAAAAGAATAGTGGTGGGAAAATTGAAGAAAACTGATTAAGATCTATAGTTAATAGATTTGGGCCAACATCAATTTCATGGTTTTTACCATTGTATCTTAATGACATAAAATGTTAATAGTAGAGGAATCTGGGTAAAAACAACATATGGAAATCTGTAAATCAAAAATTATTTTGAAATAAACAGTTAAAAAGTATTTCCAGTCTACCTAATTGTTTGCTTCTATCTTTCATGAAGCCACGATTCAGCATCATCTAGATAGCTGAAATAGCCTCTTGAGAGCCTTCCTCATTCTTCTGTAGCTCATAGAATCCATTCTCCACATAACAAGAGTGTTATTTAAAATTATTACATTACACCCTTTATAATTAGAATTCAATTGAATTGCTGCCTTGACATTTCTTTCCATTGTTCTCTAAACCTAAGATTCATGGAATCCTTTTTTAAAATTATGAAATATTTCAGCTATGAAGAAGCTGTAGATATCAATTAAAATGAATACTAATTTCCTCAGTTGCTTTTGTTGAATTTTAACTATCACCCCTCAGATTTGTTACTTCAAATGATTTTTAACAGAAATGAAACAATGGAGTTACAAATGGAAAGCCTGTACCCCAGATACATTTTCTTCTGTACAATGTTATGATTTGGATATGGTTTGTGTCCCTCAAAGGAAAATATGCTCAAAGCCTGGTTCCTACTGTGGTACTCACATCAGTGACTCTGCAGTGTGCATCCAGCCTTCAATCTCAACTGCTATGAGATCCTCTGGCTCTACCCTGCACCGATGGCCATTTTAAATTTTTCTGCATAGTTCCGTAGGCGACTCTTCCTGTTTTGATGCTTTGAGCTTACTAAATAAATGCCTTTCATAATTATGCATATATTCTGTATTGATTGCGTTCCTTTAGTGAAACTCAAATTGTACAGATTTTCAAATCTATCTTAGTCATTTACTTGTCACTGGGACAAATCACCCAACTCTCACGGTTTAAAGAACTAGAGATTTATTTTGGCTCATGTTTCAGTCCATAGTTGGTTAGCATTAAGGAAGAAACACCATGGCAGAGGGCCACCATGGATGAAAGAAAGGCTGGTCATAGCATGAGGGAACTGCAGGATTTAATGTTTGCTCTTCTGGGTTTTGGTCTTACTTTTGTCTCATTGGTTTCTATCTTCCTATTTCTTCCTTTTGGAATGAGAATATATACTGCCTGCAATTATATGTCAGCAGTGTTTAACTTTCTTTTTGATTTTTATCGGGACTCACAGCTAGATTTTGCCTCAAATTTCAGAAAAGACTTTGAATTTGGGCTGTACATCAATGCTAGGACTGCTTGCACCATTCCTCAGTGGGCATTTTGTGTTCCTGGCATCTCCAATTTCTTGGGGACTCCACTGCACTTTCAGTTTCACTGTTAGAGCTTCACATACTTCCCTCTAAGGGGCACACTGCCTTCTCTCTTAGACTTTCTGAAATCTGAGTGGAAGCCACCATGACTCCATGACTTGTGCAATCTTCATGCATATAAACTCAGCATCACATGGACAATGTCCAAGTCTGCTGTCAGCAGGGGCAGTAGCTGGGCCCCCTTCAATCATGGTTGCAGAGGACTCCTACTGCTTTAGATGGCTGAATGTTGTGAAATGAATCCCCCAGGGAGAAAATTCTCTAGGCAACTGTTGTTAAACACATTGCACTGGGGCTTTCTTCTCAAATCAAAACTATAGAATATTGAAACCTTGAGCCTGAAAAGGGAGGGAATCTTGCTGATTCCTTCTATTTTGGAAAGATATTTTTTCCTATTCTCTTGTTGCAAATTACCTAGCTCCTTTTAAATGCTAATCCTTTGAGCCATCAAGCTCTCTATATCAAAACTTTATAGATCTGAACACTGTTCATTTTTTTGAAAAATGTATTGGTACATGTTTGCAGCACATAATGATTACATTTATCTTGGGAAGTTTGTACATATACATAACACATCTTAATTCTTTTTTTTTGTCTCCTCCTTCTATTCCTTCCCACTTCCTCCAACTCTGGGTCCTCTTCTCATTCAAAAGAGCTCTATTTCCACATTTTTCTTTAATTCTCTTTTTGTGTCCCTTCTCTCTTCTCTCTCCCACCTATATTTCTTGTTCCTCTTCCCATTTTAAAAAAAACTTCTTCTTATTATCTATTTTTATTGTGTTTTTTGTTTCACTTTGGGTTTGTCATACAAGAGAACTCATGCAACATTTAAATTTATGTGTCTGATTTACCTCACCACAGGCTCCTACTTTTTAAAAAAAATTTTTTTATTTTAAAGAGAATAAAGCAAAAGAGGACAAAACAGAACAATGTAAGCAACACAGCACTTCACAACAAGACAATTGGTTATTAACAGTAGCTATCCTAATGTCTCTTTCTTTGAAATAGTTGAGCTTAGCTTTACACACAATAATGTCAAACATAACAAAACAGAATAAAACCACTCAAGAGAAAGTATTGCAAGGCATTCTGAACCAAATAACAATGGCTACTATATTACCTCATTTTCCATAAAAAATTTGTTTATACTATCATACATATTAAAATCCAATAAGACACAACATGATAGAACCATGGTAATAAAAAAAACAAAAGCATGGTAGGACTTCAGAGCAAAATGATATCAAATTAACAATGGCTGCCATATTGTCTTTTCTTCAAAGTAACTATTCATACCATCACATATATCAAGATGAAACAAAACAGAATAAAACCATTCCAACCAATGAATGAAAACATAAGACTTCAAAGCAATATAATGGTGAACCATGATTACCATAAAATCTTCTGTACTCTTACCATTTCTTAACTAGGGAGACTATACGGTATTTATACATGTGAGTTTGATTTATTTCACTTATGAGTATGGTCTCAAGTTGCATCCATTTATTTATAAGTATCTCAATGTGATCATTCTTTATAGCTGAGTAGTACTCCATTGTATAAAAGTACCACAATTTTTATACATTCCTTGGTTGATGGGCACTTAGGTTGTTTCCAGGATCTGGCTATTACAAATTGTGCTGCTATAAACATGGGTGCACATATATCACTGTGGTAAGATGTTTTCAGTTCTTCTGGAAATATGCCTAAGAGTGGAATACCTGGGTCAAATGGAACCTCCAACCTCAGCTTTTTGAGGAATCTCAAGACTGACCTCCACAATGGTTGCACCAGTCTATGCTCCCACCAACAGTGCAGAAGAGTTCCTTTTTCCCCACAGCCTCTCCAGCATTTGTTGTTAGTAGTTATGTTGATCCTGGCCATTCTTTCTGGAGTGAGATGGAATTTGCATTTCTCTAATGACCAGTGATGATGAACATTTTTTCATGCATTTATTTGCCATTCATATTTCTTCATCTGAGAACTGTGTGTTCATCTTGGATGCCCATTTTTGGATTGGGTCTTTGACTTTTGGGGGTCTGATTTTTTTTAATTCTTTATAAGTTCTAGACAGAAGTTGTTTGTCTGAGGGACAGTTCACTAAGATTTTTTCCCAGTTTGTGGTTTTTCTTTTCACTATGCTGGAGATTTCTTTGGACATGCAGAAACTCTTTAATAAGATGTGATACCAGTTATTGATTCTGGGAAGTATTTCATGTGCAGTTTTGTTCTTGTTCATGAATTCTCTACCAACCCCTATGTCTTCAAGATTTTTACCTCCTATGTCTTCCAACAGATTTAGTGTTTCTGGTTTAATATTTAGATCTTTGATCCATTTGGATTTGAGTTTAGTACATGGTGATAGGCATGGGTTTAATTTTAGTTTTAAGGATATGGAAAGTCAGTTTTTCCAGCACCATTTATTAAAGAGACTATCGTTCTTCCAGTGAACATGTTTGGCCCCTTTATCAAAGATAAAGTGGCTGAGTGTGTTCATAGTTGTATCTTCTAGTCTATTCCATTGATCTTCAGGTCTGTTTTTATTCCAATGCCATGTTGATTTTATTTTAATAGCTTTGTAGTATAACTTCAAGTCAGGGATTATGATGCCACCTGCCTTGGCTTTGCTGCTTTGAATTGCCTTTGCTATTCTATGTCTCTTCTGATTCCAGGTGAATTTTAGGAGTGATTTATCTAGATCTATGAGGTATGTTAGTGGTATTTTCATTGGGATTGCATTGAATCTGTATAACAATTTTGGGAGGATGGCCATTTTCACAATATTTATTCTTCCTATCCATGAACAAGGGATGTCTTTCCATTTACTGAGGTCCTCTTTGATTTCTTTTTGCAGGGTATTATAATTATCCCTGTACAACTCTTTTACATCTTCCATTGATTAATTCCTAAGTATTTCATTTTTTTGGATGCTAGTGTGAAGGGTGTGGCTTTTCTTATTTCTCTCTCAGTGATTTTGTTGTTAGTGTATAAGAATGCTATTGATTTTTGAGTATTGACTTTGTATCCAGCTACATTGCTGAATTTATTTATTAAATCTAGGAGTCTTTCAATGGAGGTTTGGGGTCTTCTATGTAGAGTATCGTGTCATCTGCAAATTATAATTTAACTTCTTCTCTTCCTATCTTTACTCCTTTTATTTCCCTCTCCTGTCTAATTGCTCTGGCTAGCATTTCCAGTACCATGTTGAATAGGAGCAGTGATAAGGGACATCCTTGTCTTGTGCCTGATTTTAAGGTAAAGAATTTCAGCTTTTGGCCATTTAATATGATGCTGGCTCTTGGTTTGTCATAGATGGCCTTTATCATATTGAGGTAGAGACCATCTATTCCAATTCTCTGTAAGGTTCTTATCATGAATGGGTGTTGGATCTTATCAAAAGCTTTTTCTGCATCTATAGAAATGATCATGTGATTCTTACTTTTGACTCTATTGATATGGTGGATTACATTTATTGATTTATGTATGTTGATCCATCCCTGCATGCCTGGGATGAATCCCATTTGGTCATGGTGTATAATCTTCTTGATGATTTGCTGCATCCGGTTTGCCAATATTTCATTGAGAATTTTTGCATCTATGTTCATTAGGGAAATTGGCCTGTAGTTTTCTTTTTTAGTTGGGTCGTTCTCAGGTTTTAGTTCTAGAGTGATATTTGCTTCCAGGAATGACTTAGGGAAAATTGCTTCCCTTTCAATTTCATTGACGAGTTTGAGGAGTGTTGGCATTAAGTCTTCTTTGTATTTCTTGAAGAATTCTGCAGTGAATCTCTCTGGGCCTGGGCTCTTCTTTGCTGGTAGGGACTTGATTATATTTTCAATTTCATTAATAGAAATTGGGTTATTCAGCAATTTTACATCTTCTTGATCCAGCTTTGGTGGTTCATATATTTCTAGGAATCTGTCCATTTCTTCTGTGTTATTGAATCTATAAGAGAAGAAGTTTTTGAAATAGTTGTTGATGATCTGTATTTCCACAGGGTTGGTAGTGATTTCACCTTTTTTACTCTGTATTGCATGAATTTGAGTCTTTTCTTTCCTTTTTAAAATTAGGTTGGCTAGGGGCTTATCAATTTTATTTATTCTTTCAAAGAACCAACTCTTTGATTCATTGATTCTTTGTATTGCTTTCTTAGTCTCTATTGCATTAATTTCTGCTCTGATCTTTATAATTTCCTCCCTTCTTTTGGCTTTGGGCTTGGCTTGCTCTTCTTTTTCTAGGTGTTTGAGGTATAACATCAAGTTGCTTATTTGTGTTCGTTCTGTTTTCCTAATGTGGGAATTCGGTGCAATAAATTTTCCTCTGAGGGCTTCTTTCATTGCATCCCACAGGTTCTGGTAAGTTGTATTTGTATTTTCGTTTGCTTATAGATATTGTTTTATTTCTTCTTTAATTTCCTCTGTGACCCACTGATTGCTCAAGAGTGTATTATTTAATTTCCATATGTTTGTGGGGTTTTTGCAGTCACTTTTATCATTAATTTCTAGTTTCATGGCACCATGATCTGATAACATGCATGGGATAATTTCAATTCTTTTTCATTTACTTAAATATGTTCTGTGGGTTAGTATATGGTCTATTTCAGAGAATGTCCCATGTACTGCTGAGAAGAATGTATATTCTGATGTTGTTGGATGGAACACTCTGTATACATCTATCAAATACATTTGTTCACAGGTGTGATTCAGTTCTGTTATTTCTTTGCTGATTTTCTGTCTAGTTGATCTATCCCTTTGTGTCAATGGTGTGTTATGGTCTCCTGTTATAATTGTGTTATTGCCTATTTGATTTTTCATTTCTGTTAACACTTGCTTTGTGTAGCTGGTTGCTCTGGAATTTGGTGCATATATATTTAAGATTGTTATCTCTTCATCTTTGCTGTTTTCCCCTAACTAGTATGTAGTGACCTTCTTTATATCTTTGGACCATTCTTGGCTTGAAATTCACATGGTCTGCAAACAGAATAGCCACCCCCGCTTTTTTTTGAGTTCCTGTTGCATGGAGTATTGTTTTCTATCCTTTGACTTTCAGTCTATGAGTTTCCTTTTGGGTTAGATGGGTTTTTGTATACAGCATATGGTTGGACATTGTTTCTTGATCCGTTCTGCCAGTCTATTTCTTTTAATTGGTGAATTGAGACCATTTACATTAATGGTTATAACTGTCATATATTGGTTTATTGTTGACATGTTATCTTTCTACTGTTGTATCTTAACTTTCCATTCTTTTTGTCTGTCTTTCTTAGTGGTTTTTTCCTATGTGTATCTAGAATGTCTTTCAGTATTCTTTTAGGGTTGGTTTGGTGATCATGAAGTTCTTCAGCTGCTCTTTGTCATGGAAGTATCTTATTTCTCCATCCATTTTGAAGGACAGTTTTGCAGGGTAAAGCAGTCTGGGTTGGAAATTGTTTTCCTTTAGTGTCTGAAACACTTCACTCCATGCTCTTCTTGACTTCATTGTTTGTGTTGAGGAGTCTGCTGTGATTCTGGTAGGTTTTCCTTTATAGGTGACCTGTCTTTTCTCTCTAACAGCTTTTAATATTCTATTCTTATGTTGGATTTCTCGGATGGTGATTATTATATGTCTGGGTGTAGTTTTGTTTTGATTATGGCTACTTGGAGTTCTATATGCTTCACTAATCTGTATGTCAGTTTCCATACTCATGTTTGGGAAGTTTTCAGCTATTACTTCTGTAAATAGCCTCTTGATATCATTTGTGTTGCCTCCTTTTTCATTTATCCCTATTAATCTTATGTTGGTTTTTGGGGTTTTTTTGCATCATCTTGCAAGGGTTGAATTGTTATTTCCTGATTTCTTGTTATTTTTAGAAGATCTTTCCTGTTCACTAGCTGCAATCTTATCTTTGAGGTCTGAGATTCTATCTTCACTTTTGTTGAGGCAGTTTTTGCAACTTTCAATAGAATTTTTGATTTCCTATATATCTCTTTGAATCTGCTTCATGTATTCTGTTTGTTTCCTAAACTGTTCATTCAGGGATTCTATCATTTTGCTTTGTTCCTCTAATTTTTTAGCTGTGTCTTCATTGGATGCATTCAATATTTCTTTCACTACTTTTATCATTTCTTCTTTTACCTTTGAGATTATTTCTGATTTGAGTTCCCTCATAGCTTCCCGTACTTGCTTCTTTATTTCAGTTGATATCATTTCAGGCATTTCAGGTGTATGTCTAGTATTTTCTTCTATGTACATGGCTCCTAGGCTTTCTTGGGATGGGCTGGAGGTTTGAGATTGCATTTTGGTATTTCATTTTGTCATTTTCCTGTATTTCCGTGTTTCCAGTGATGTTCCAAAGCTTTCCCTGGATGTGTTGGAAATCACTTCCTGCACCCTCTACTACTGGGACTCACTTGGCTTTGGCTCCCCTCACAAGGTGGGCCTGGTTTCCCTGTTTGAAAGAAGATCACTGAGTGTGGTCTACTCAAGCCCATGGAACTTCTGGGGCATAGTCCAGTGTCCTAGGGGGCTGGGTGGGCACCACTTTTCCCGGGTCTGCCCTGGCAAGCTGCAACTCACCTTGCAGTGGCAGTCCAGGCCTGGCTTCCCTTTCAGCAGGCCTGGCTCCCCTGGTTGAATGAAGGTTGCTGGGCATGGTCCACTCAAGCCAGTGAAACCTCTGGAGCCTAGTCCAGTGTCCTAAGGTTGCTGGTCAGGCACCCAGCTGCTGGGATTGATGGTCTCAAACTTTTTCCGTACAGGCCCCAACTTTACAGGAGATTCTTTTCTGCTGGAGCTCAAAATTTAAAATCACTCCGTTGTGTCACTTCCTCTTGATTCTCAATGCAGAGCTGAGTAAATGGCCCTAGCTGTACAAACCCATAGCTTAAACCTTGGGCTGCCTTGAAATTCCCTCCATCACATTAATTAGTCTGATTTCCTTAACCTCAGTCTTCCAAAAAGTCTTAGAGGATGAACAAAAGGTAGATTAAAAAAATTTTTTTTTTTGCCAGAGCATAACACACATGACATGGAGTCTAACTGCCAAAGAAATACCTCTTAACAACTGAAACTTCTTAGCCTGCTTTTACAATATGCATTTCTCTCACAAGAAATGATCTTAGTTCTGATCAGAAATCTCTCTTCAAGTTCAGCTTACAATGTTTTAGGGCTTCTCTAGCCAGTATCTCCAAACCTTTCTAAACTCCTGCAAATCTATTTCTAAAGCTTATGAACCATGTGTTCAGATATAAATGACCCCACTTCTCTATTACCAAAATCTATCTTAGTTACTTTCTTGTTGCCGAGACAATACCTGAACAGACAATTTAAAGGAGGACAGGCTTACTTTGGCTCATGTTTTAGTCCATGATCAACCAGTTCCAAAAGAGCAGCATCCTGGCAAAGGATATGACAGAGGAAAAGCTACTCTAATCACAGCAACAATGAAACAAAAAAAAGCAGGAGCCAGGGAGGGAGACACACTGCTCCACATTGTTCCCAAGTGACACACCTCTTCCAACCAGGTCCTACCTCCTAACAGCAAGTCATCTATAACATCCCCATGTCCAGTCCTCTTCCAAAAAGCCATACTTATGAATATATGATGCTCTTGGGAGACATCTAGTTATAAAATATAACACATGCATTCTAAATATCATTGCTTAGTTTTTGGTTTGTCTTTTCCTTTAATATATCTTGTAGAATATATGTTATAAAATTTAATGATATGAAATAGTATGTGTTGTTTGAACTTTTAAGATTTATTTTTTAAAAATCCTTCTCAACTTCAAGGTCATGTGGACATTTTTTGACATTCTTCCCTAATGGATTTACATCTTTATTTATTTTTTTATAGCACAGTCTTTATCTTTGCAATTTTTGCTAACATTTGCCTCTATCTCTTCCTGACTGACTTTTGCCCTTTAGCTTCCAGCTCAAATGTGACCTATCAGTGAAAATGTAACCTCTACACTGTACTGGTTGCTCTCTCAAATTACCCTGTAGTATTTTCTTTACAGCTCTTGATATTCTCTACGGTTAGTACGGTACTAAAAACAGAAGTCTTCATCTTGCTCATCCCAGTATTCCCAGTACCTATGAGCTTCCACAGTCAAAGTTCTCAGAAAACAAAAACTGACACAGGGCTTTTGTGCAGGTTACTCAGTAATATGTGTCTGCCATAGTTAATTTTAGGTGTTATTTTGCCTGGATTTAGCTTGTCCAGAAACTGGGTGTTTCCATGACACTATTTCCCGAGAGACTGACTTTTGAATCAGTAGTGAGAAAAAATCTTTGTCACAAGGATAATAGAAGAGAGTGTTCCCTGGCCTTTAGAATCCAAGGTTTATACCAGCAGCTCCCTAACTTCCTAGGCTTTTAGACTCTGATGGAGAATTATACAGTCAGCTCTCCTAGTTCTGAAGCACTTGTACTTGGACTGACCCACACAACTGGAGTCCCAGGGTCTCCAGCTTTCAGATAGCCTCTCATGGGACTTCTCCATCTCTGCTATCATGTGAGCCAGTCTCTCTAATAAATCTATCTATCTATCTATCTATCTATCTATCTATCTATCTCTATCTAATTAACTCATTGATTCTGTCTCCCTGGAGATTCTTGATTAATATATTTGGATCAACACATGTAGAAGGGAAGAAACATAAGATGATCATGAAGAGGACTTGAACCACAGTGCTGGCCCGTTGTCTTAGCTCTTGTACAAAATGACCTTTTAGAGGCATTTTATATGAATGGCCGGTCTTTATACCTCATCTCCATCAGTCACTGAAGTGACCCAACCCAGGAAAGGTGGCTCTGTAGCTAATGCCATCCTTTCAGGAGCTCACAGCTCAAGGCAACAGGTCCTTTCATAGAGGGTGATCTTAGTGACCCACTTTCATCTCCATCACGGATGCTTGGCACAGTCAGCAGTTAATAAATACTTGTGAAGTGAAATAGTTTTTCCACATATCTCAAATGTCTTGAACATAAATTTCTGAATTAAAAGCATAATTTTCTGAGTAGAAAGATTTAAAAGCATTTTAATGTCAGTACACAGAAATCCACTTCAGGAATTTTTGGGACAAGTCATGCAGTGTACTCTTTCCTCTGCTGGCTTAGCTTATAAAATAATTATTTATATTTTATTCTTAGTTACCTTTTTCAACTTATAAATGATTACCAGTAAATATCTATGATTTTTGTTGTTTGGTTTCTATTATTACTTTCTATTTTAAATACTTACATGCTAGAATACATTTTGCTGAGACTGCCTTTGTTATTTTAGGATTAAATCTCTCACCAATGAATAATTAATTTTATATGACATAAGAAAGGAGCCACGTTTTCCTTAAATTGTCTTAAATTAGTGTTTATTTATTACAATGTACATTCTTAATGTTTTTATGAACTCCAAAAAGAACTGAAGAAAAAAAATTCTGAGAAGCAATTTATTTTGATAGCCTAAAGACATTTTATAGAGATGGTTGCATCTACCATTCTGTTGCTGAGATGATAAGAAATTTGTGTGATATCTTCTCTGACTCAATTTTTTATATGTAATATGAATAATCAACTGCCTTTTTCCACTAGTTAGTAATTTTAGTTTATCATTCACACGCAATACAAACATTACTAATACTTCAATGTCTAGTTCACTTGGATAGGTTAGATCTAGCTTCATGCTAGTCTGTTTTTTGTTTTAGATTTTATCATGAAAGTCCAAAATAATGGCCTTATTAGAAGGTTTTCTGTCTGGAGTATGGTTAGATTAGAAATGTCACTGAAAATTGGTCTGTGTGGGAGAACAGAATAATTTCTATCACAGGATAAAAATAGCAATGTCCAAAGATATCAAAACAAGACCACAAAACATCATTTGAGTTTTCAATTGGATATAGTTTGGATTTGGAATGAGATTTATTTTGATTTGACTTCAGGATATTTTGATTTTCAGTTGGATTTTAAATTGGCTTCTTATTCGGGTGTTTTAGGAGATTATAATTTCAATGAATTTTTATTTTAGCTTTCTGTGCTACTGAGTTTTTTCTATCATATTAAAGAAAAAAGAGGATGAATCTAACCCAGCAAAAGGAAGTAAAATAGCTTTATTTTTTCTTTTCCAATAAATAGGAGGACTGTTTAGGAATTTGCAAATGGGGCAGATATAAGCTTTATAGAATTGCAAAGGTATTTAAATGTATCTTTCAAATATTTTGTGGTTAATGATGGCAAAGGAAGTATTTGTATTTAACATTCATACTATTTATGTTTTTAATTTTTTAAATCATTTATAAAAATTTAATATTAAGTTAAGAGTAAATGTCTTAAAAGTTTGGAATTTGTGAGGGAACAATATCTGAGATATGAAGCATTCATTCTTTCAAATAAGGGAACAAAACTTTCTAAAATAATATTTTGGAACTCGTAACACTTTTTTCCATGTAGCAAATAGCATTGTATAGTGTTTGAGGATTTTTCAGAGAAACAGAACATAGGTGTGTGTTTGTATATATGGAGAGAGACAGAAAGAGAGAGAGAAAGACATGAATTATTACAGGGAGTGGCTTCCAAGATTCTGAAGAATGAGAAGTCCTATAGTAGTCTGCCTGGAAGCTGAAAATCCAGGGAATTATAAAAAGTGAGATGCCAACTTTGTTCTTCTTTTCCAAGATTGCTTTGAGTATTAAAGGGCCTTTGAAATTACACATCAAGTTAGTATGCATGTTTCTTTTTCTTCAAATTTCTTCAATGTGATTTGAGAGGGATTACAATAAATCTGTAGATCACTATAAATACTATTGTCATCTTAGAATATTAAGCCTTCTAATACGTGAACACAGGATATTGTTCCATTTATTTATGCTTTTTTAAATTTTTAAGCAACATTTTGTAGTTCTCAATGTAAAAGTCTTTAATCTCCTTTAGTTAAGTTTATATTGAAGTATTTCATGTTTTATGATACCATTGTAAGCGGATTTTTAAAATTTCCCTTTTGGATTGTTCATTGGTAGCATGTAAAAATGATTTTTGTGTGTATTTTATATCTTGCAAATTTGCTGAATTTGTTTATTAGTTCTAACTAGTTCTTTCATGAAATCTTCAGTGTTTTCCATGTATATAAGACCATATCATCTAGGGATGGAAGTAATTTTGCTTCTTCCTTTCCAATCTGGATGTTTACATTTATTTTTCTTGTTTAATTGGTCAGGCTAACACTTTCAACATTGTTAAACAGAATATTGTTTCTTTTTTATATAAAGTCCTATAATAAGTATAGCCAAAGTAATCAGGAGGTTGAAAAAAATTTTTAATAGATCTGGTGTTGCATAGGTGTTGGAGGAGCTTTCTCTTCACCCAGCCATCTAGAATCATCCTTTAAACACCAGCCCTGGTCATACACAGGAAAGCTCTCTGGACTATACACACACACACACAAACACACACACACACACACACACACACACACACACAGTTGGTTTTAAAACCCAACACTCCATGATTTCTCTTCTGGTGTACTTTTACATATTTTTAAAATTACTGTACAGTAACTTCTGGTAACTTGGCACTGTATAAGGCCCATGAAAAATGTTAGTAAATATTTGTTGAGAAAAAGTACAAAGTTTAAGAATGTTTACTCATTCTACCCAATTGAAGTTCCTCAAGTCATATACTTTAAATAAGTAGATAAAATAGTTTTAAATTAACATATTAGCAACCTATCTCCCTAGATTTTTAAGCAATTGCTTCTATTCCCTTTCTTTACACTTTAAACTATTTATAATAAAATTTTGCTGAACAAAAATAAACTTTACGTTACTCCAAGAAAACTAATTAGAGATTTGGACTATGCAATCTGAGTTAATGAGGTTTTACTGCATTTAGAATAATTCTAGAATACTATGGCCAGATGAGTGCTTAACCTACACCTTTGTTAATTAAGCAAATCCAGGTTAGCTAAAGAGATAGGAGGGAAAAAGAACATAAACAGCTCTCACTAGACCCTTTGGAGCCTGAAAGGTAGGTTACCCAGGATAACCCAGGGTTCAACTTCCTAACAACTCTGATTGAACATCTTCCGGCTGAAGCCCTCTGAGCAAACTTTCACTATACCTGGAAGTGAGGTTGCCGTATGGAGACCCAGACTCTCCAGACTCTGCTTGTTCTTGGCTTGTCTTGACTCATTTCTTCTGTGGCTATTTTGCCTGCCTACCTTTATCAGACTACTAATGGTCTCTCCAGGCCTCAAATTTCAATCTGCACAAAGACAGGCTCTGAATGCCTTCTACAGTGATCCTCCTTTCTGCCAGGCAGAGATCTTGCACCTTACCACCAGCTAAGATGGTGTCCTGCCTCCAGTAAATCAGTAGCCTTTCAGGCCAGCACCTCCACCTTGGGCCTAGGTGGTAAAAAGGTACTGTCTGTTTTTCTTAGAGGGCCTGTATGTGTAGAATGTGCTCAGACCACACCACTGGGGGCTCATGCCTGATTCACTGGAAACAGAAACTGAAGCTGGAATGAGTAAATTCATCATTCTATAGAGAGCTTCTTGCAAATCCCATTCATTTCCTTTGATGAAAAAAAAATAAAACACTAAAAACATCTCAACAAAAACTAGCAGTTGTCATCTTAATTATTGGATTAACTTTAACCTTTCATAAACCCACATATGTGATGAAATCTCAGACCCTACAGTCCTAAGTGGTTATAGGTTTCCATGACAAAAGCCTCATTATTCTCTAACCTGGTGTTCACTTCATTATTCAGTGCCCTACTTCCAACTCTGATTTACTTTCTCTTGCCACAAATTCATCACTGTTCATATTGTAGTTCCTTGCAAGCACATTAAAACAACCCAAATACAGGCTGATGGACAGAGACCTCTTTCCTGTTACTGCTCTCCTCAGCAGGAAGGGCACACAGTCTTGACAGCAGATTTCTGAATGCAGAGCAAATAGGACCCCATATCTACCCTCCCACTCTTGAACTGGGAAGGGCTGTGATTCCTGGAGAGAGACCCTGTTACCCAGAGGATCAAAATTCAGATTTGGGCCAACAGATGAAGACCACATTGTTCTCCATACCAAAAGGATTCTAAGCCCCAGTCAAACCTTGGTCTGTGCCTAAACAATTTCTATTTATTTTAAACACCACTTTATTAAAATAAAAGCTATCATCCAACTCTTCTTTCATATTCTGACAGAATTCGTATACTTGGCTGTATCAACAAAAGTGTCTTTTCAGCCTTGATCCCAAAACCATTTTCTACATAATTAGTAGGTAACACACATCACCAAGTCTCACCCTGTCTGATCCAATTTAGATAATATGCACTATAATCCCAGCAGTGAATGTGGGCATCATTTTCAGTGACGCAGGGCAGTTTCACTTGGAAAGAGATACTTCCGATCCCTTGTCACATGGCAGATGGACCCACAGTCAATTTCACTTAGGTGGCTTGATGGGTGGTTCTGCTCTGGCCATTGACTAATTCATAGTTTCAGGCCTGCTTGTACAGTGGATATTGGATTCAGTCTCAGGAGAGCGTGCTTACTATGAAGTGAGCTTAAATATGTCATACTGTTAGTTTGTAAAATTTGCAATTGCTTTTCCTAAAGCCATGTTTTACCTCTACTGTGGTAATCTATTCTCACATATTGTCTTAGTTACTTTTTACTCGTCGCTGAGACAAAATACCTGATGCCCAAAGTTAGGGAAGGAAAGGAGGTTTCAGTTCATGCTCAGACTCTAAGGCAGGGTGGCACGGCCAGTCCTCAGTTCATTGTAGCCGCAAACTGCAAGGTGGAACTGGGAAGAGAGAGACACACACCTTCTTCCTGCTGTTACATCATATCCTGGCCCCACCCCTGGGTGGGTGAAATACTCATACCACCAACCTGAGCACTAGACGATGAACCAATCACAAATGTTAGATTTGGTCCAGTCCATAATTCGTGAAGCTTGGGGACCACTGACATAAACCATGACACATATTAAAAGAATAATGTCAATTATTATTAAATTTTGAAAATGATTATACAGCATATTGATACATGAGTATAAACTACTGGGCAACTAAAAGCCTTCATCCAATAATTATTTCACATCAAAAAAAATGAACTAGAGCTTAAAACTTTCTGGTAAATTTGTGATGTATCAACAAATTTACATATTCTCTGATTTTCTTTATGGTAATTTTGGACATAACAATTACACAACTTGGTTATAAAAATATAAGCCTCCAGAATATGTAAATATGGCATATAAATCAATAAGAAAAAGAGATAACCTACAGAAATGGGACAGATTTGAACAGATAATTTACAAAGAAGATATTCAAATTATTTTCAATTTCATTAATAATCATGTTAATACAAATTAAAATCATAATGAGGTACCACCACACATCCAACACACTAGCTAAAATTTAAAAAAATCTGACAGTGCCAAGTGTTATGAGGATGTGAAACAATGAAAAGGACCTCACAACTGAAGGAAGTCTGTTCTGTTTGATATTACATAATAAATATGTAATATATCCCAGATGTTTCATCCTTGGTGTAACAGAAATACATGCACACATGTATCAGAAGGTGTACATGAGCATATGTGATGTCATCATTTGTCACAGAAAAGAAATAAAAAACTTGAAAAAATGTGAACAAAACCATTGATGCCCATCTTGGCAGTCATCAGTCCTATCCTCACAAAGAAAATCACCTAAAGAAACTGAAAACCAACAACTTTTCTTGGCTACATCTGAAGTTGCAGGGCAACCCACTGACAGCAAAATCAGGGACAGGTGAACACAGAGAATTGTACTATGAGGTACAAAAGTCCAGGAGCAGAAACCACTGCTGGAGCCAGTTTTCCTACTGGGGTGGAAAAACTTAAACTGTAACCAACACATTGCTGGGGGCCCAGTACATGCAAGTTTGAGAGTTAAAAATTAAAAAGAGTGTATGTTCCAGTCTTAGAAGACTCCCCCACTTCTGTGAGTCCTACCACCAAGAGCTCTACAGGTACTCAGAATAAACTCAGAAAACTCTCCCTCTTGATACCTGAAAGGGTATTGAAATACATCTGGAGCAATAATGGGAATTTTTAGAGCTTTTGATAATAACAAAGAGTTGGCCACAGCACACCACGATATACAGCATTCTATTCTGCTTTACAGTAGCCTCAGGGGGTGCCACTTTAGCAGAGCCTAACCACCCTGGCTTTCATCAGAACCTCAAAAACCTGGGAGAAAAGAAACAACAATCTCTAGTCCTCTCTAGCCTTTCTGTCTCAAGGATGAGTGAGTGGGACATGATGAAAAGGTCCTTGTGAAGGTCATAGCCCATGTAAAGACACTAACTGAAACACTGAGTGATAGAAATAAAAAAAAAAGTGTTTCTCCTTTCCCCCAACCCTACCACTGCAAAAATAGGGCTCCTATATTTTGACAAAGTTTACAATAAAAATATCCTGCAAGCCTTATCCTTACTCTAGATCAGTGGTGGTAAACTTAAAGACAAAGTGACCAAACTGCAACCCTAAACCTACTTACTTTTTGCAAAGTTCTAGTACCACAATGAGACCTGAATATTGAGGTTTTAGTTTAGAGAAAACAAGTCATATATTAACATTTTTTATCTTGAAAGAAAAAATACAATAACAGAGCTTTCAATATCAAACGGCTTTTTATTGAACGGTAAAAGTTTGCATTTGATGTGCTTTTGCGCAGTTAATGTATTCTTTGCTGCTGTATGCATGCTGATAATTTGACAAACCTTGACCGGGCTGACTTGGCTTGTGTGCCGACAGAGTACTCTGTGCTCACTGCAGCATGTGTGCCATAAGTTAATTACGACTGCTCTAGGTGAAGTTTAAAGGGAAAACCTAAGATAGCAGGAAAAATCAAAGCAAGGACATCATCAGGAATTCTAGCCTTTAACACTAATGGCTCTAGTAAAGAGCAAACATAGCTTATCTTCCAGACAGATAACTATAAAACCTCACCTTAAAGGCCTATTTATGTCTGTCATAGTTACTTTTCTCCTTGAGACAAAATACACAACACATAAAGTTAAAAAGGAAAGTTTTATTATAGCCTACAGTTTATAAAGATTTCAATTCATAGCCAGCTGGCTCCAAGGCAAGGTGGCATGGCAAAGGGGCATCACAGAGTAGAAACAGTTCATGGTGAGCAGAAGGCCACAAAGCAGCACAGTAGCAAAGTAGCAGCTGCAGCAGCCTGCCTCTCTCTTCCTTTTCAGGCTACCCACTCTTTGGGTAGTGCCACTGACACTCAGGATGGATCTTCCCATTATCTACACCCAGAACTATGCCAAGCCAATCAGTGAACTAATTTAGTAACCACACATCCTTAATCTCAGCATCACACATTTAATTCCAACATCATATACCCTAAATCCACCCACCTCTGAAAAGTCTCACCTATGATTGCATTGGGGCGGGGAGGGGGGCGCATCTAGACACAAGCCACAACAACAGTGCATCATGACCAACTTTCCACAAAACCATACAAAGTGTACTGAAAGACAGAAGCGCTAATTGAAGAGAAAGAGAAATTAGAGACAGATATAGCAGAGGTCTTAGACTGGAAATTTAAAATATCTAAATCTTCTGAAGGAAAAAGCAGACAGTAGGCAAAAATAGATAAGCAATAGAACTAAAGGGATGGAAATTCTGAGAAACAATCAAAAGCAAATACTAGAAGATAAAACAATGTAACAGAAAAGAAGAAAACCCTTGATAGGTTCCTCGGTAGTTTGGACACCACCAAGAAAGAATCAGTGAGCTTGACAATATCTCACCAGAAACTTCCTAAACTGCAGAGCAAAAAGAGAGAAAAAAAATATCTGAGAACTGGAGGACAATTTGAGAAAGTGTAATACATTCATAATGGGAATATAAATTCAAAACGAGTAGTAAAAAGAAACCAAAAAAAGGAGTAGAAGTAACGATGGTTGAGAGTTTTTCAAAATTATAATGAACACCAAAGAAAAACTTAGGAAGCTCATCAAATAACCAACTACCAAAAAGCATATTGTGTCCAAACTACAGAAAATCAAAGACGGAGAAAATGTTGAGTGAGACCAGAGGCAGGGAAAACCATTTTACTGATCGAGGGACAAGGTAGAGAAACAGCAGAAGACTTCCATATTAACTTGCTTTCTCATCCAACAGCCACAACTCCCATTTAAAAAGACTGAAGTGAATAGAAAGAGTTCTCTACTTTAAGCAGATGAAATCTGCTGCAAAAAATAGGGCAAAACCATGAATGAGAAATGAAAGTACAGTAATTCCTCGGTTCATAAATGCTTCTGTTTGCAAACTATTTGGTTTGCAAGCAGAAGTGTTTGGCAAACTTTTCTTCTGTTCATGAACTTTATGTTGGGTAACAAACAGCTGTGGTCATCTTCCACAGAATCCTGAAATGGATTAAGTTTACAAACTAAGGTACCACTACATAAAGCTCTCTTCCTCCAGACAGTTCGGGAAAAGCAGCACAAAATGCACAAAGTCCTTCCAACTCTCCTTTCCTTTTTTTTTTTTAAATAAAGAATTGAGACTAAAAAGTGGGGTGAGTGGTAGCCAGTTGGGATAGGCCTATTCTCATGCAGTGCCAAGGGCCTATATTAGTACTTGGCTGAGCCAAATTTTCAGTTTTTCTAGCTCAGGAAAATGTTTTGGGGACCAAAGAATTTTCTCCATAGTTTTCTTTATTGTTTTTTCTTTTTTATCTATATTTTTTATTTATTTTCATTGTTTTCTAAATTTTTTTCTAGTTTGTTTGTTTTTGTCTGATTATTCTATTTTTTTGTTTTTCTTATTTTTAATTTTCTTTTTGTCATTTTCTTTATTTTTTTTAGTTTTCTTTTGTTATATTTTTCACTTTTTCCTACTTCTTATCATTTTCTTTTATATTCATTTTCTTTTCTTTTTTCCCATTCTTTTCCAGTTTCTTTTTTCACTTTCTCTTTTTGCTTTATTATTTTTCTGATCTTCTTTCTTTAGTTTGTTGGTATCATCAGCTAGAATTAGCAGTAAAGGTACTGTGCTGTAAGGTTTCTTGGCTATATCCTAAGAAGGATGCTCAGATTAGCAATTACCAGCTCCTCAAGATTGTTAGAAGACCTTCAGTAAGGTGAAGTTGGCCTGAGAAGGAGGTGACTGTCACAAAGATTACTGGTCAGAGTCACAATAATTCAAGTAGTCTCTGAGATTATCCCACCAAGTCCAGCGGGGGCAGGTGCTGGACACACAGAGCTGTAGGTAGGACTTGTGCATGAAACACATGCTTCTTTGCATTTATGAGCAAGAGGACTTCTTGCAGTACAGGATGGAGGTGTGCAGACTACTGAGGCATCCTCTTTATGGGGTTCAAAACATTGTACACCTACAGTATTAAAAAGCATTATGTCCAAAATAGCTGGATTCAAGTTTAAAGGGCTACCAGGAACCACATTAGAGTCAAAAGAAGAGGCAATAGGTGCAAACCATCCTCTCCACCCTGGCTGGAGTGAAACTTCAGAGTCTAGAATGTTTCCTGGGCACTTTCTCCTTCTACTCTTTTCTGTCTTACTTCATGCTTCCTGGGGGAAGGAAATGTTGCTGTAGAAATAAACACAACTTAAAAAATGTAATGAGGAAGCATTGAGTATCCTATTTTCTGAGTTGTTTATTAATAATTTTGAGTGTTTTTTTTTTTTTTTTACGTTTGTCTTAGAGAACATAAGGTTGTCACTTCCTTGAGCTGGAGTTAGAGCAATGCCACTAACACTAACAAATAACAGTAACAAAAGATTTTCTATACCATTCTATTTAATCTGAGTCACAAATGTTACATTGTAGATTGGGAAAGGAATGTGGAGGAGGGTTGAGGGGTCTCTTAAAAATCACAGAACTGGTTGATAGTACAGCTTGTTTGTGAGCTTGTGCTTTCAGCTCCAGGGCTGTGCAGTCTGCCTTGGCGAAGGCCTCTGTGCCTCTTGAGTCCTGTTTTTAGGAATCCTTTTGAAATTGATTACACTGTGTCCCTTAAATAGATCATTCAAGGTAATATAAGAGATGACACAATCATTCCATGTAGTACTTTTTGATGATCTTTGTAAATTAATTGTATGTTGTCCCATGAATCCTTCTCTATGTAAGTAGATCTCAGTCCTAAAATACAAGTTCTGCCTCAAAAAATGTGAAAGAAAAATGAGTTAAAAATGCAAAAAATGTTAAGGGTAGAAGGAATCCTACACAATGTAGCTTGAGGGATGGAGATTTTTGGTCTAAATTGGCACCCATGGTGTTATAGCTTTAGTAGAAAGTGATTCTAGACCTAAATCAGATGGTGACTGGCAAAGTAGACTTCTTGGTTCTTTCTTACCTCATGCCAAAAATTCATACCACATCAGGATGAGAGAAAATTGGAAGTAATATCCTTATCCTTTGTGCAATTCTAATTCACTTACTAAATTAGATTTCCTTTTTCTATACCTGTCCTTTTCTATTAATGCACAAATTAAACTTTTCATGTCTCCAAAGAGCCAGTGTTGTTGAAAAGCACTGAATCTTTTCTTTCATTTTTTACATTCTTCTCTTCTATTGAGACAATGTGGGGACTTACATATTAAATAAAGTTAACAGCTACTTTTATAGCTGGGCTGTTGGTTGGGGTGAAAATAGGAATTTGTGCTGGGATAAGAGAGTTTGTTTGGGAAATAATTCGATCTATTTTGGTCTTTGACACTTGAGAAAATTGTACCTTCTAGTTTTGCTTTTCAGAATCAAAAGAAGTCAGCTAATTTTTTTTTTTTTTTTTAGCAAAGCTAAAATTTTAAGGTTCTCAGAGAGGGGCTGGTCATTCAGAGAGGATCTGTCCTATTTGTAAACATCAAGGTAAAAAAGTAATTTCCTCTGGTTTTAAAATCTTTTTTCTTGGGTTGAGGATTTAGCTCAGCAGCATAAGTTCCTGCCTGTAAAGCACAAGGTCATGAGTTTGATTCCCAGTACTAAAAAAAAAAAAAAAAAAAAAGAATCTTTTTTCTTGAGTCATCTGTACAAAGTGATAATTGTCCCAGTTACTTTCCTGATAGCATCCAAGCATTAATTTCAATGTTATTTTATTTATATTTGTATAACTTTTATATAAACATTTAAAGTTCTATATGTAGAAAGTTTGTTTCAAATCATAAGTGATACTCTATTCGGTTTGATTGTGCTCTTACATTGTCTATAGCAGCTCATCAACTTTCAAGAGTTTATATTGCGTCTAACATACAATATGTTTGTAAATTGGAAACTCCAGCTACCATCCTTTACTCATCCTTCTAATATAAAATCCCTTTGTACATTGACTTACTGCAGTATTTCTTGTCATGATCAGTAAAGATTGATTAGTTACCTGTTCAGCTATTAAATGTTATTATATACAAAAATAGATCTATTCAAAATTTATAAAGTAAATTACCATTTTTAATTAACTGTAAGAGATGTAACATGGTAATTTTTTGTCTACAGTATGTGAGGCAGAAAAAAAAAATCTAAGAACTTCACTAGTTTTGTAAGTGCCATTAAAAAGTGAACAGACTTCTGTTCACGTAGGTAAGTGATGCATTTTCACTAAAATTCACAAATCTACTTCTGATACACTTTTATTTGGGAATTGGGTAATAATTTGTTTTTTACCTTGGACAAGTCCTTCTGAGAACAAGCACAAAAATGAAAAATGTAAGAAATCTCAGAGTGTTATTTCTTCTTCCTTTTTCCAGAATTGGATAACAATGTATCATTCCAAATTTCTGCTTTATGTTTTTAATTTCTTTCTGCAGATGAACTCACAGGGCTTTGGCAAGAAACTCTGATGACCAGAGCTGTTCTGAACCCACTTTAATGTCCCAGATTGTGAGCTGCTGAGTTCCATCTCCCTGCCCAGGTATGGACTGGCTTCCACAGCAAGTCCTCTGAGCAGAAGCATGTGCTAGGCTTCCATCCCCTCGACAGTTCCCACACAAAGGGGATAGAGATTCCTTCTGGGTGGGTCCTTGAGATCTCTCTGAGGTTGGACTGCTTTGCTGGGCAGTTTTTCTATGGTCCTTGAATAAAAAAAATATTTTTAAACATGTCCTTAAAGATTGAGATGCAATCCTTTGTACATGGACTTTCTTCTTAAATATATTTAGGTAAATACTTGGTACATTATAGAATGAAAAAATAGAATTTTTCCTCTTTCCCAACAATAGAGTTGAGAGAGAGAGAGAGAGAGAGAGAGAGAGAGAGAGAGAGAGAGAGAGAGAGAGAAACAACAGTAAAATTGTAGAAGAGAGAAAGACTATTATTAGGTATAGGTAAGATCTGCGAAGTGTTTTGTGGATGAGGCAGGTCTGAGTCAAGCACTCATTCTTTCAACAGATGCTGTAGCTCACTCACTATATTTTAGGTACTGTTATTGGATGACAATATACAGCAATAGTGACCAAAACAAACACAAGATTTTACCATCTACACTAAAATTATTACAAAGAATTATGTGTGTATAATACTAAGTATCTAAAATGTGAGATATAAAAGTATAATTCAAATTTACAAAAACAAATCCACATCTACCTATGCATAGGAAATTTAATTGTATGCCACATTAAACAATGATTATTGCTGGTGATGAAATTATAGAACATAAGACATCTCTTCAGAAGGAAAATGTTTTTGCCAGGAGGCAAGTGAATTTTTGTTTTCACTTTTTGTATTTACAATTAGATCTTTTGCATGCTTTAAATGAGGAATCAAAATTTTAACAGTCTTTCTCTCTTTTGATCATTAATTTTGGTTTTGATGAGGCAAAAACAAAAATTAAAGTTCCTGAGGACTCCCCTCACGGAATGGGGCAAATATGCTCCTGGTGAAATCCTCCTGGGGGGCTGTGAAAGATATGAGACATGGGTACTAATTCCCTATATGTGCCTGCCTAAGAAGGATTAATCTTCCTTTGCTGTTTGATTTGTTTTTATTCTTGTCTGTCATTTTTGGAAGACTAAAACTAGTGTTCAAAGGGATACTTCCACAATGCTTCCAGGGATGATGACAGGCATTTGATTTATAAGCTAATAAGCCAGTGCATCTTTTTTTTTAATTTTTAGTTAAAGAAAAAGAAAATGAAACAGAAAGAGGGTAAAAATAATACAAAATTTCAAAAAACAAAAAACCACAAATAATAACCAGTAAGTAATCACTAGTTGATAATTACATATTTTCCTCTTAGAAGTAGTTGTTCAAGTTACAAAAGTAAAGCCTACAAAGTGGACATTTAAACAGTGAGACTGCAACCAGTTCTCTTCATCTATCCAACAAAAACTTAGTAATATGGCCATCAATCCCACACACCCAAACAATACATGCAGTTATATCCTTTAGAATACTTTCTTTTCCTTTCTTTTTTTCTTTACAATAACTATAATCCATTCTCACAAACTACTTAGAAGTTCTACACATGTATTTGTCTCTACATGTATACCTAGCCTTTCTGTATTAGAGGGAGAAACAAATCAAAACAAGTCAACAATCCAAATTCCTAGAGAAACACAAAATGAAAAGGATATATAAAACCACAATAGTAGGTGATCTACGGTAGTTACTATGATGTCTCCTGTTATTTTCAATAAAAGAGTTTATATCGTCAGACATAGTATAATTAAACTTAGCAGTACATAACACTATTAATAAAAACCAAACATTGGAGACATTATAGGACTTCAAAGGCAGTTAATAATCAAACCAGAATGGGCATCCTATTGAATCTTGTCATCTTCAGAGTAGTTGCCTCTACCTTCAGCTTTGATACTATCAAGCATACCAGATTCAAATAAAATCAATCAAGACAATACAGCGATATAGCCAATCTTCTCTGCCTCATCTCTGCTATGCTGTTTTTCTGTCATTGTTGTTTACTTTTCTCCTTCATTCCACTGTCTGCTCCTTTCATTGAGGCCTTTCTGCCATTGTTCCTGGAATCCTGGTGATTTTCTTCTATCTCTCTAGAATGTCATTCAATATTCTTTGCAGGGTTGGATTGGTGGTCACAAACTCCCCCAGTTCCTCTTTGTCATGGAAATATCTTGTCTCTCCATTAATTTTGAGAGACAGTTTTGCAGGCTACATCAATCTGGGTTGGAGGTTATTTTCTTTCAGGGTTTGGAATATTTTGCTCCAAACTCTTCTTGATTTGATAGTTTGCATTGAGAAGTCTGCTGTGATTTTGATGAGTTTTCCTTTATAGATAATCTATTTCTTTTCTCTGACTGCTTTTAATATTCTGTTCTTTTGATGGATTTCTGGGATCCTAATTATTATGTGTCTGAGTATAGATCTGTTTTGGTTGTAGCTGGCTGGAGTTCTGTATGCCTCATATATCTGAACATCACTTCTGTTTCCTATGTTTGGGAAGTTTTCCTTAATCATTTCTGTGAATAGCCTTTTTACTTCATTTATATTTGTCCCTGCATCTTCATTCACATTTATTATTCTTAGGTTATAAATCCTCTTGTCGTCAGCCAGTGCATCTTATTAAACTCCTTTGTCATTGATCAAGATCTACAGTGTTCTGCATTAGTTCTCCTATTTCATAGTGATGGGTTCCACTTTCCATTATCTCTACCTTTTACAAATCCTGCAGGATCAGGGTGCTGCACTTATGATCTCATTCAACTTTAATTATATTCATCGCTAAATACATCAACACTGGGAGTTAGGACTTCAGTATTTGAATTTGAGGAGATGTAAACATTCACTGTATAATAGCAGCACTTCTCAGTCTCCCTCCACCTCTCACTCCCACCCCAACCTAGTGTGGGCACAGTTTTTCAAGAATGACAGTCTAGGGAATGGTGATGTGTTCTTAGAGAGCAGTCCTGTTGCCCCATGAACTGTGAACATGATTGATTGATACATTGGTCAGCTTTTCACAGCCAGAACAAAACACCAGTGCAACTTAAAGGAGAAAGTGTTTAATTTGACTCATTGTTTCAATCCATGATCAGCTGGCTCCAGGAAAGAAGCATCATGATTGAAGGGCATAGTGAAGAAATTCTGTTTAATTCATGGCTACTAGGAGGCAGAGAGCAGGAGAAGTAGCTGAGGGGAGGGGTTAGGGGTCATACATATTCCCAAAGGTAGTGCCCTCAAGATGTACCCAGACACCCATAAATGTGCTTTATTAATTTCCTAGGCATCTCTCAGGCTGATCTTGAAAACCAAGATTAACTATCAAAACATAAAAGCCTGATTGCTAGAGAAACCCTTTTCTAAAAAAAAGAAAAACCTTTCAGAGGCCTTGAACAGCCTCTTCACTGACAGTGTCATAGTATGAAAGATTAATAGCTCGACATTCAGGAGACCTAGCTTTTAGCTGAGCTCTTGTCCCAAGAATTCCCATATGACCATGAGTAATCTTTTCCTCCATTTTCTAAGATGACCTGCCTGGTCCTTCACACTCTGGCATATTCTGAGCCTACATCTTTTTATTTATTAGTGTTTGTATTAGTCTTCTGTTTTTTGAATCATAACTGATGGCAGTATATTTATGATGTTTTGTTGCTTCTTACTTTATTGCTGTTGGATTTCCATACTGAGTTAGAAATACTTTGTATTAAAGACCTCTGAAGAGGTGAATGCGATTTCCATAGCAGCCTGAGGGTATATAACCTGGTACTGTGAACCTTACTGTCAGTAATGAGGAAGTTTACTAATTGCAGATGAGCTCAATCCTGTGGTGAAGAACCCTTCTTTCCCACTGCTCCCCATAGACATAACCTAATAAACTTTCGCCAGCCAAATTTTGCTTTGGAGGGAAAAAGTAGTAGAAGTTCCTTCTTTTGACCTTGAACAGAAAGGTCTGCCCTGGGTAGGAAATTAAAGTAAAGCAAGTGTCTAACAGACCTGTCAGTACTTCAAGCTCAAAATATATTTTTCCAAGCTTTTCTGTTTGTTCTAGGACATTGGTAATAGAGTGATGTGTTTAAGTTAGGTGTAGACTGATTGGCTTGTTTGATTTAATCGGAATTTCCAAACACTGTAGATAAACAGTGTTTCCACATGAAATGGGCAGCTGCCAACAAACCTTAAACAAATTCGTAGAAGGTAATTTTTTTCTAATTTAAGGTAAATTTAAAAAAAACTGATCACTTGGCATAAAATTTTAAAGTTATGTCATATTGGGTTTTAATTTAAGTCACATGCCCTCTTAGCTCAATTCCTCCCAACATCAATATGATCTTTGAAACTGAATATAGTGATGCTTGGAATGTACTCACCAGTGTCTCTGATTGACTATGGTCACCCCCTTGCTATATTTGAGGGTAGTAATGCCCTCTGCTGTACTAAATCTTATGCATAAATTAGGATCTCACTTTATTCCTTCCATGAGTCCCCCTTTTTAAAATACTTCTGGGTGTCAAAGAATGTATTTTGGGGTTGGCAGCATACCTGAAAGGTCAAGGAGGAATTTTAGAATACAGGAACTATGAAAGGGAAAATTCAAAGTATGTCTGTAAATATACATATGCAAATAGTTGACAGATTTTTGAATTACACATATTCGGAACCCAGGGGACCAGTGTAAAAATAAAAGTTGAAAGCTGAATGAATTGAATGAGAAATTCAATTGTCCTACCCATAAAGATATAGAAGTTGAAGTACACTTCCAGCCAAGTTAATTCACTGCTAAAAAAATGTCAATATTCTTTAAAAGAATATACTAGAATCTGGGTTATCCAGAACTATCGTTCACAGTTTTTTGAAAATGTGAGATATATAAAACAAACAAAAAAATGTAATCCATACACAGGTCAAAAGAAGGCAATAGAAACTAATCTTAAGATTTCCAAGTTATCGCAATTGTCAGACAAATCTTTGAAAGCAGCTGTCACAAATCTGCTCATGAGAGGAAAAATACTGACATGGTAAATGAAAAAATACAGAAATCAGTATAAAATTGAAATTATAAAATAGAACCAAATAGATACAGAGCTTCAGATTTACAAAATAAAAGGAGTTCTGGAGATTGTTTATACAACATAGGGGACCATGTAAGTGACAGCAGATAGGAGTATGGGGCAGCGTAAGGGGCCACCTGCAGATAGTGCAGCGTAGTATGGTAAGGGGTACAAGAGACAGTATGTGTAGAGGACAATCAGTAGAGGGCATTGTGGAGCACAAGTTATGGATAATATGGGGCACAAGGTAGGTAAAAGAGTGGGGAAAATGTGAGATTTGTGTGGGAGACAGTGTGAATATGGTGTAAGATCTAGAATGTCCAGTGCTGAGTTGAATGGGTGCGGAAAAAGCAGACATCCTTGTCTTGTCTTTCCTTGTCTTAGCCTAATAATATGATTGTGTTATGGTTTGTGTCTAGACATGGTCATGGGATGGGCTTCTAGAGTTTGTGATTAGTTCATGGCCCAGTGCTGGGATTATGGGTGAGATGCTACACATGCCCTGGGACAGGTGGCCTGCATACAAGATAAGGGAGGAAAAAAGGCTTGCTCTCTCTCTCCTCCTCCTCCTCTTTTGCCTTTTTGCCCATTTTGTTCTTATGGCTTTTGCCGTTTTCCACCACCATGAACTGTTGTTCTCTGCCATGAGCCACTCTGCCTTGGAGCCAGTTGAGTGTGGCCTGAAACCTCCACAAACTGAGATAAATTAACCTTTCCTTCCTTAAGCAACAAGAGAAAAGTAACTAAGGCAAACTACAACATGAGTTTATCTTACTGTTAAGCATAGTCTCTTTCATATTGACTTCACCACACAGTATCTAGGAAAATACCATATTTTGGAATGAGACTGCCTAGGTTCAAGATGTACTGCTGTTTCACATGACAACTATGAGACCTTCTCTTTTCTTGGACTCCTCATCTTTAAAATGAGAATTATAGCACTATTCATTTCAAAAAGTTGTCATGTCTCAAAATAGTTGTTAATACATATTCAGGATAGTGCATGGTACAAATAATTACCACATAAATTGTGAAGTGTACTACACCACACACATGCAGAAATTATTTTATGCATTTTTGAACTAGTATAAATATTTTAAGCCAAACAAGAATTCATGTAATTTTTTCCCACCATTTTTGTCAAATTCATGGTAACAGTTTGAGACTGAAAATTCTAGATGTAACTAAATATTTGTGAGCAAATGTTTAGAAGATAAGAAAATTTTTTCCCTCAAATCATATAGTTTTTTGGTTGGATTTATCTACTATTGTGTCCTAAACACAATATAGTAGTATTGTCTTACACTATGCAATAATTATTTATTGTATATGGAAATTGAGCTGAGATTAGAGGTTGACATATTAAACGTTTGGGAAGCAGAAGTCAGTAAAATACTGTCTCTTTTCTAGTAGAGCTTTTATAATTATGTGTACAGATTTCTTTTATATGTCATTTACCAAAGTTTCAGAAAAAAAATTAATTTTAGGTACTTTCTTTTTCCAAAAAGAAAGAGGAATAATATACTTTTAATCTCTAAATAAAACATACTTTCAGTAATCTTATCTATGTAATAATGCATTGAGAAATTGTTACTATCTATTTAGTCTGAGGGAACAAAAGAATGTTTAATTTTGCCTTGGGAAGAACCTCAGTTTTATGGAAATTCAGTTTTGGTCAATTTTTCCTCTGGTATCTGGAATGGATGTGTGACAGGTATTGCTACTGTTCCCTGATCCCCCACTTCCCTTCTGGGCCATAATCAGGGGACTGTGCCTTCCTGACTTCATGAAGTTAGATGTGTTCCAGTGAACAACCTCAGTCAGATTCTTGCTATCTGGAGGTTTTATAAAATGCAGGCAGAAGACTAATCTGTTCTTCCCTGTGAAGCAAATACAGAAGTCAATAAGTGCTGAGGTGACGCTCTTTCAGTTGAGTCCCTGAGTAACTACTAAGCAGAGACCTTTTCCCCTTCCAGTCAGTCCTATGCTCAACATGCAAGGGCAGTGAAAAATAAACCCTTCCTATTTCTGTCACTGACATTTGGGAGCTAAAATGGCTTACTACAGCATAACCTCACCTATTCCTGAATGACATAGTTAGCAACTTCAGCTCTCCTGGAACTAGCTTCCCCTGAGAACAAAACAGCCTCCTAAATATCCAACTTCTCCATTCTGACAAATCTCCATGCTGCTGACACTTTCAATGCACAGTGGAACTTTCTTTTCAAACAGAAGGACAATATTGTAGGGCAGTTACATGAAATGCTGAGAATGAATTCCTTCTGGGATTTCTAAAGACTGTGTATATTTGGTGCCAAAAATCCTGATGACAAATGAAAAATTCAGTCAAACATCTATGTGTTCTCAAATAAAATCTGGATGCCTATTAGACAAAACATTTAGCTGACTGCTGGAATTAGAAATTTTTCATTGGATACTTAGCATTGCTCTCAAAAGAACCTAAAGTTAAAGATTCAGTCTGAGTTGGAACATAGAAATCTTTATTTGGTGAAGTGAACCAGAGATAGTCTAATTAATGAACAACCAAATGCTTTATTAAATATGTTGAAGCTTTAAAAATGAGCTTCCCATCCCCCAAAGATAGTCCTTTAAAATACACTTGGTCACAGACCTCTTGCCTTCTTGAAATAAAAAGTATTCTCTTTTAAAATTCAAGTATGGCTAGGGGAGGTGTAGTATTTTGCATTATACTCAGGGCTGGGAAAAAACAAAACCCCTAAATCTGAACTATGGTGGCTTTTTATTTAAAGGAATCTTCCCTCTCACTACCACACTCTTAACTTTTTGTCTCCCACAGAGAAAGAGACTTCCGTTGACACTCCGTTTTCAGAAAAAAAGAATCCTGTTGTGAACTCTCATTAACCAGAAAAGATTAACCTCCAGGGAACAAAAGTACTAAATGCCACGATCCTCCACTTGTACAGAGTTTTCACGTATTCTTCTGAGGGCAATTCCATGAGATCACCCAGAAGACTTTATCTGGAGAATGAGACCACCTTTGTTCATGTGTGTGCCTCTCTCACAGCTTCCAGGATGCCCTCTCTGTACAAGGCCTATTATTCTCTATGGCCTAGGAAGTTATTTAAGTCTCAACCATCTGGCTCTGTATATGACTCCTGTGCTAAGATTTTTTCCCTATATATATTAATAAATTTATGTATTTTTCTGCCAACTTTATCAGTTAATTCCTGCACACTTTCAGAGGGAAAAGTTTTTTATTTTTCCTTTTCTAAAGATAGAGTTCACTTTGTCTCTTTATTATATACTTAAAAATGGCTGAATAAAGGAATGATTAGGTGTTCAGGTAAAATAGGGTAGGTTATGAAATAGAAAACAGGATAATTAGAAAAAATGAGAGAAAAAGTAATTTCAGGAAGTGGGAAACAATACCTCAATTTCAGTAACAACAACAAAAATACTTCAGAGCTCTTTCCTTCTACATATAAATTGAAAAGTATTTCTTTACACACACACACACACACACACACACACACACACACAGAGCTTTCTGCGTGATCAAAGAGTCTGTATTTATCTTATTAATGAGAAAATGTTCACATTACCTTTAGAAGAAAATTATTTTCAGATATTTATTTGTCCTTGTTTTACACATAATACTTTAGTGCAGGTCAATAATCTCTATGTTTTAATGTTGTTTTTGCATCCTTGGTAAGTTTAGAAAGACATTGCTAATAATCCCAGCTCCATTTTCCTCCTCAAAACAGGGGGTCTCGGTGTTATAACTGTCTTTCTTGTGCCTGCCTGAGGACATCTACTTTTGTTCTGGGAAATGCTGCTTCATTTCTGTTGCCCTCACTAGAGGATCACTAAATACTTCAATATCTGTACAGTGTCCTCTGAAACCAAGTGGAGGAAACCCAATTTCCTGCTAGCATCAGTGAAGCTTCTGGTACAAAAGGTCATTATGGGCTACAACCTTTTGTTTGACTCTGGATCCCATGAAGAGAATTAGGCCAAGCAGACATGGGTGTGGAACAGGACTTGGCTCTGTGCTGATGAGTAATAATGACTTACAGCTCATAGATTTTTATCACATGTAGGCATAAAGGGTTTCAAATCCTCACACTCTCATCACCTACTATACAACTAATTGAAGCTTAAAACACTGGCATTGTTCTATTGTTTCCATATTCTTTAGGAAGTATATCTAACAGACAACATGTACATACATACAGATGCATGGAGATTTCATCTCCACTTACTTGATCATAATCAGATTCCTGTAGTTTAGCCTAGCTGCCTTTAAATCACTGACAATGAAGGTTGAGAATGATAGCTTTACACTGCATTTCTCAGTGTAATTATTCCAACCTCATCCTTGTTAATCAGTATTAAAACTCTCAAATACTTATTCTTTTATCTTTCTACCACTGAGTTTGCCATGGCTGGTGTTTTCTTCTTTTTACCCGAATTGCTGCTGCCTATTGGGTAAATTGGCAACATACATGTTCCTATCATAAGTAATCTTTTCTTCTTTTTGTGGTTAATATAACCATCAATCCTGACCTAATTCATAATTGTCCTGTTATTTCTGATCACCAGACTTCAGTGCTTCAGATACTTGTGTGATCATTTGGATTTTTACATGCTCTGGGAGAGGCCCTCTTCTCTGGGCTTCTTGAGTTCCTCCATAGCTTGCTGATTGTACAAGATGCAAAGCCCTGTGATCCAGGCCATTTCCTCACACTGATCTGTGCAGGTGGCAACCTGTAACATGAAAAATGTGTCCATCTCCAACAAAGATCAGACTAGCTTGCTACTTGCTGGAAAAGCAGTAGAGTCCCCAAACTCTGTTGCTGTTTGCAGTGAAGTGCTTTGTTTCTAACTTAGGATCTCATGTCTTCTGCCAGTCATCCAGGAATTCCATAGTTTGTAAGTGCTTTAAAAGAATATCTTGATCTAATGCTATATGCTAGCTGGGAAATACATATACTTTTTCTCCTCTAATAGATTATGAGCTCATTGAGTTTAGGAGTATAAATTGCATTCTCATAGGTAAAAAAGATTAAATATTCAATTATGGCAATGAGATTAACTTATATACTACAATGAGGTGACATTTTTATATCAAGAAAACCAGAAAAACTTTATGTCAACTTCAAAGCCATAACAGAATACCACTTCTTGCTCATTTCTTACTCATCCTAAATTACTGATCCTGAATTATGAAGATATGTCAAACACAGGTTTTCTACAGAAGACAGATGTAATGAATTAGACTTCAATTAAAGAAATACAGAGAATATTGCAAACATGGTCACTCCACCCTTTTGTCCCCATCATAATGGTAAATATCTTCAAGCTGAGCAGTTACTTGCCATAAAGAACAAAAACTAAGTTGAGGGAAAAGGAAACAGAACTTTACTTCTCTACACCCTATTAGGAAAAAATAAAAGCTTTTTCTCCCTCCTTACTATTTAATGAAAATTAAGTGAAAATTCTTTTAACTAAAAACTATCCTTTGCCTTTTAAAGAAGCTAAATAATGACAAAAATTCTCATGTAGTAACTTGCTTTATCTTTTTGAGGGATAAAAGATTGCTGCAGCAAGGCCAAGCTTCGCATGTGTGGCTTTCAGTCGTGACTGAGTGTGGCAAGAGTGCTATAGCAGGCCCATTTCTGGGACATTCCGGTCTCTTCTGATGGGTGATTTTGGTGGGAGACTCGTCAGCAGCTGGTGTAACTTTTCTAAAAGGTGTTCCTGGAACACTATAGTATGTTTCCACTTGTTTTCCTGTCTTCCTTCTAGTCTTCACCTGGGAGTAGACCTGTGTGATGACCAACTGTCTTTGCTAGCTTTCCTAGTTTCATTCTCATTTCTTGTTGCAAGTATTAGTTAAAAAAAAAAAACTATTATCTCTATGTCTGCTTTTTGTATAGCGTTAGCTAATGCCATCTACTTAAAAATTATCAATATAGTTTGTTGGAAGTGTGAAAATTCTTAAAGAAGTTAGGGAACAGAATATTGCTCTCTGATACCATGAGTTAAATACCCAGCAATGAGATGATTGGGTGGGAAAGTGTGGGTAATTTAGAAGGGTGGAAATGATTAGAGGGTGGACGGGCCTGAAGATGAGACATCAGCCTAGGAAAAAGTTCTCTGGCCTCTAGATAAGGCATTTATTTTTAGTGTCTTCCTCTGTGAGATGTGTTTAATTTTCCTTGGATAATGAAATTTCAATCAGAAGATTGAAGGCAACTGTATGTTGCTTGTTGCTCTATCCTATCTTCTGATAAATGAATAAAATTCAGAGAAAAAGCTCACATTGTTCTTCAGTGGGGAGAATAAGGGAATGTCAGAGAGACCTTGGTTCTAAGGCAGCTTCTTAGATTTCCCAATTTCTTGTAGCTCAAAATGCTTAGTTTGTTGAAACATCATCCTCTGGGATATTGTTTTCTGAGCCCCAATATCTATGAGGTTATGATCTGAAGAGACAGACTTATGCATGCTGCCTCCAGTATCTTATTAACCTCCAGTATCTGCCTGCATCTGCATGTTAAATAACACTGGAGATATGGAAGCCAAATAGAGAATGTAATTGAATGCAACAATATCTCAATTGATCATTTTATGACTTTGCAAATGTCACATGGAAAAATTGGTATTTTAAAAAAAATCAAGATACAACTTCTCATAAATATATTTAACTATATTTAGTTGCCAACTACTGTATAATTATTGAATAATGGCTGAATTATAAATTTTGGGAGGAACTTTTGATCACAGTGTGAAACAAGCCAAATATAGGGAACCCCTATATCTTCTCTATTCCTCCAAATGTAGTAGCTTTCTGTTGGGTGTATAAAACTTTATAGTGTGTAACTTAATATGCTTTGAACTTGATTTTGAAGTCATTTATATTATCAAGGAAATTGGTAATGATTCATACACGAGGTTTGGCAAGTTTCCATGTTCTGTGGATGGAGAGGTTTAGCCAATAATTCTGAGATTCCTTTTTGGACCATGTCTCTGTGCTATGGTACACTGTATAACATCTCCTTTAGAATTTTCATCATGATAATTGATGAAACTTTCAGTGAGGTTTGCAGCTGTCATGGATAGCCAGGTAATATATATCTAATATGTATTCTTCTGCTTACAGGTTCCTATCATATCAAACTGGCTCTCTTCCTTTTGCTAGGAATCCAGAAGAAATTGCCTTTCTGTACATATTTTCTGATCTAGCTTCTTCTTTCTAGTTCCCTCCTTCTATTCAGTTTGAAGCATTTTGTAAAATATGGAAAACAGTGTGTTGTAGATAACAGGAAATGTAAGTTTTACCTAATGGAAACTTCCATTATTTCCTGCTTTTAAATCTTAATCTAGTGTATGCACTAAGAATCCTAATCATTGCAAATTTTAGTCTCTGCTTCCTTATTAGTGAAGATAAATTTGTGTGTTTAGGAAGTTCTCATAATATTCCACATGACGTATTGCAATTTATGTTAAGATATAATCTTCAAAAGTAAAATTATAATTCACACCATATACAATATAAACTCCAAAGAGGTTGACAGCAGATACATAAGAGCTGAATTTAGACAACTCGGAGAAAAGTAAATCTTCATAACATCAGATTTTAACAATGAACTCTGAGTTCTGACTCCAAAATTACAAGTAATAAAACAAAAATAAAAAATTTAATTTCATCAAGTTTAACAATATCCATGTGTCAAAGGACATTGTCAGAAAAATGAAGAGATGACTTACAACATAGGACAATATATTTCCAAATTACATATCTGATAAGGGTTTTACATCCTTGAATATATAAAGATATTTCAAAACTCCTTAAAATGGTAACACGATTCAAAATAGGCAAAACTATGAGTATACAATTCTCCTAAGAATCTGTATAAATGGATAATAAACACAAAAATGTACTCAACATCACTAGTCATGAGGGAAATGCAGATCAGAGCCACACTAAAGCACCAATTCATAATGTCAACTACTGAGAAGCTTGTGTAGGAACAGGCATACTCTTATATTATTGGTGAGAATGTGAAATGGTACACAGCTTCTGTGGAAGAGTTTGATGATTACTCAAAAGATAAGCACAGAATTACCCTTTAAGATATCCACATATTCTACTATTAGGTGCACATCTAAAAGAGTTGAAATAGGAATATAAACAGATATTTGTATGTTCATGTTCATGACCATTCACAATAGTCAAGAGTTGAAAAACAACTCATTATCAACAAATGAGTGAATAAGGAAAATGTGTATGTATATACAATGCAATAATATTCACCCATAGTAAACAATAACATTCTGATATACACTACAACATGGATGAATTTATTATGAAGGCAAAATAGGTTAGATAAAATAGACAAATTTCCAGGTATGGGAATTAAACTTATAATCTCAGGAACTTGGGAGGCTGAAGCTGGATATTCTTAAATTTAAGGTTAAAAGAATGACAAATATCGTATGAACTCACTAATGTGAATTATCTTAAAAAGTCAAGTTTATTGAGATAGAAAGTAGATTAGAACTTACAGTGCCTGTGGGAAGGGAAGGATAGGGAGATTTCCCCATGGTTATAGAATCTCTGTTTGACATGATGAAAATTTTTGGATATAGGTAGGTATGGTTGCCCAATATTAGAATGTAATTAATGCCACTGAATTGCACACTTAAAACTATTAGCAGTTAATAATAAATAGTTGCCTTCATTCATCTGTATCAATAGACTAACAAGATTTAAAATGTGGGCTTAAGTGTTAGTATATGACTAGTGAAATGGACATTTTTTCCCAGGAAGACAATTTGGGAGTGATTCTAAGGTATAAAATGGAAACATCAGTGCTTTATAAGAACCAGGAGAGCAAAGAAGTTTTCTTACCACTTAATGTGTTTCATTCCTAGAATAAAACTCTCTGAAAAAAGGCTCAGGTAGACATGAGCCTTGACATTGATGACTGGCTGGGTCACAGATGCCGGAGAGTAAGGAGTGGAGGAATTTCCACTAGCTTTAGTGTAAGTTTTTCTACTGAAATTTAAAAAAATATAAAAATCACATACACATATATACAGATATGTGCCTGTATTTGTTTATAAACCTTATTTTATTTGTTAACAAGCCAATATCTACTTGTAAACATGCTCTTGTAAAGACAAGAATCTCTGAATCACTTTATTGCTTTTTTCTTTCTGTATAAAATGGTTGATATGATTTCTTGATGCTTTGAAATAACTATTTTGTCCTTAGATAATTACTTGGACTAAGACTAAAATTTTATAATTCAGTAATACCTCTCTTCAGGGAAAATAGAATTCTTAGGCTTTTTTTTCTGTATTACTTTTTCTTGTAACCTTATTTTGGGGGGATAAGTAAGGTGCTGGAAATAGAAAATAGTAAGAAATAGTAAAAAATAGAAATAGTGTGTAACTGAATTTGTATCAGCTGACATGGTGATTGCCCAATACGTTCAGATTATTCCAGTACTGTACTTCTTCTTCTTTTTTTTTTTTTTTTTTTGGTACTGGGGATCGAACTCATGACCTCGTACTTGTTAGGCAGGCATTTATGCTGCTGAGCTAAATCCCCAGCCCAGCACTGTACTTCTTGATGCTAACAAACTCTTTTTTGTGATTTTTCAATTACATTCTTACAAATGCATTAGGTACAAGTTCAGACCTACCTGATCACATAAAACCCTCAAAAATATAAAGTTGAAAGCTAAAGATAAATATATATGTATATAGAATATAGAGAATATATAATATATAGAGAATATATATATAATATAGATGTAGGTGTTAATAGATATAAGTACAGATATAGATAGATATAATAGATACAGACATATCTCAATGCCAGATAGACTCGTAGACTTGTACTCCTAGTAAAGCCTACAAAAGGGGCATATTGTGAGCCAAAAAAAGAAAGAAACAGAAGAGACAAACTAAGGAGGATACAGTATTTCAGTGTTAGGAGTTGTACTAGGATAATCAGAAGAGGGTGACTTTTATTAGTACTAAGAAGAAACCAAAAAGGATGAGCATGAAAGAACAGGTAAGAAAGACAAATAAGTACCAAAATTTGGGAGTTCTAAGAAGAACCATATAGAACGAGAGGGGAAGGGGCCCTGGTACCCACTCGTGATTTCATATGGCCACAACGTTGTGGTAGGTTAGATGATGTGTGTTTTTAGCTCTTGAAGTCTCTGTACTCTGATTTCCCTCAAACTTCAGAATCTACAGACATTCATATTTATGTTGCCTCATTTTCTACTGCAAATAGCTTAAAACCGATGTGAGATCTCCCCTACATCCTAAGAAGTCTAAAATGCTTCAGATTCTTGAGATAAACACACTTGGTAGTAAGTTAAACATTTGGGAACTCTTAATTACCACAACTTACACAGTTTCTTTCTTAGCAGTCATGCAACAGTTTAACCATTGCTTTCAATGAACTTATAGTAAGAGTACTATAAAATGGCACATGCTCATTGATTCATCTATTCATTGGTTAGAATACATGCTTTTCAATATGCTGTGGCTTGACTCCCTCAATGAGTGCTGAATGAATGACTTTCAACATCACAGACCCTGAAAAGTTATTCAATTTTTCAGACAAAGACTCTTTCCAAGATAACATTTTCACCAAATATCCAAATAATATTCAAAACCACTGTACATGCTATGAGAAGTAGTATTTCAGTGCTATAATTTCAAGGAAAGACACATCGTTCATTCAGAATGAGACTTTAGTCAGAGAATAGCATATGGAAGAACTGCACACTGCACACTGTAGTGGATGCACCCAGAATATTTTTCTTCGTGTAGTTAAAACTGATGGGAAACCCATATCCTCAACCTGTTGCTCCCATGGGCTACTCCAAAGTCCTCTGAAACTCTCTTGTGGTTGGTTGTTCAGTGTCTATTTTACCCTAAACGTTTGTCTCTGTGCTATTTCTATATATTTAAATACAGGACAAGAATAAAACTTGGAAAAGTTGACAAATTGGTGAAGAAAATGATGCAGAAAACTAAGTCATCTAAGCCACGTCTTTCTCACATCTGTCCACCACCCACCATCCACTATAAATCTTTTATTCTTTTTTGGCAGATAATTAGTCTTTTATTATATTACTCTTAGGTATAAACTGTTTCTTAATTTATTTTAAAATGTTTACATATTACAAGTAATTTGCATTCAATTCATATAATTTTCTTTTGAAAAACTTATTTTTTAATCTAAGAAAATTAATTGTTTATCTTGAGCTCTAATGGAAAACATCAGAGTCTCACATAAATTATGATCAGTAAGCTGAGGAATAAATTGCTGGAATAAAAGAGATGAGTTGGTTACAGCCAAAGCCTTGAAGAAATTTAAATTTTTTTTTAGAAAAGATGAATAGGTTTGTGCATAACAGTATGTAGTATGTTAAAACTTCATATGTTCTATAACTATGTGACTTTTTTTTTTTTTGTACCAGGGATCAAGCTCATGACCTTGCACTTGCCAGGCAGGTGCTTAAGTTGTTGAGCTAAATCCCTGGCTGTGACCTATTATTTAAGCACTCGGCATATCTGTAGTTTTATTCCAATCTTGTCTCTTTTAGTTTTTTTTGTTTTTATTTTTTATTGTCACTTTCAAAAGGCCTTGTGAAAAGTACAGACTTATCTCAAAATCTTATTTGATTAAAAAATACGTTGCAGTGATCAGGTAAATGGGAATGGTGTCACTGAGAACCAAAAGGATGTAAAATGCCCCGAACAATATAATTTTTCTCAAAAGATGATGATCCATTAAGAAGGTTTTCCAATACCTACTTAGTGGAAAATATTCTCTCTTAAACATTTTCAATATGAGACAATAGCAAAGTTTAGGGGAGCCAGTGTAAGGGAAGCATGTGACTACTGGAATCCCAGTTTAGGAGGTTAGGTCAGGCTCAGATCCCACAGAATATAGATATTTTTGTAAAGATAATCCAACACAAAAGGAAGTGACTTTGAATAACAGAAGAAAGACCATGATATAGAACTCATTCTAGAAGACATTTCTATTCTCTAATTAAAACTATTTGGGGAATACAGTGAAAGGGCAGAATTGGTCTAACACTTTCCTGTACCACAGAAATTAGCATACGCAGAGGCTATACGTGGGCATTTTAAGACATTCAAAACATACATGGCAAGAGAAATAGGACTAATCTCGGTATGTTTGAGCAGGATCTGCAATCAACCACAGGCATTGCAATAAGTAAGTGATCATCAAGTGGGCACCAGATCAAGATTCAAAAAAATGAGGCCAAGGATAAGACAGAACCAGAGTACCAAGCAGAGGTGTCAGAGAGGCATTCTAGTAGGCCTCTGGCTAGACTCTGCAGCACGCCCTGTGAGGATGAGTTGGTAACTAGCATTGCTGCCTTGAGAAACACTCACATTTGTGTTTTTTGCAGTATGCATGTTCCAAGATAAAACCTATACATTTTAAAGAAACTTCTAGAACTGAATGGACATTATGAATAATATTGTGCTTCTGAACTTAACAGACATCACACTGTATATTCTTAATCCTGCTATGTCAGTAAATAGTTACAATATTGGTGTCCCTATAGAGAGAAAAAGCCCATTAAGAACACATTTTTTACCATATTTTAAAAACCTAAATTAAATTTATTGTTTAACTGATACAAATAATATAAAAATCATACACATTGATGGCAGGCAGCATGAAACTTTGATACACATATGCACAGTTATGTTTAAATCTAATTAAACATATATGTATATTTCTTCAAATATTTATCATTCATTTATGGTAAAAATACTCACTTTTTCAGATTTTTTTAAAATTAAACTTTCATAAATAAGCTAACATTTATTGCAGCAAAAATTGCATGGTTAGTGCTTAAAAGTCCACTTTCCTACTCTCTAATACCTTTTGGTAGGCACATAGAGATTTCTTTAACATAATGTTGGCACATACCTCTATTTCAACTGTACTTCCTTCCTAAATTAATCACAGTAAGGAAGGGAAAACTTCCTTGCTTGCTGGAGCTGATTATGGCCGTGTGTATGCACCTACTGATTTATTGTTTGGTCTTCTCCCTGATACTTCTGCTCCAGAAGCCCAACCTGAAAAGATTTCATTCTCCATCTGCCGTACAGTTTCTAGTTGCGTTTGATCAATGCTGTTCAGGAGGTTAGACAGTGGGAAGAGGAACAGATCAGGATCTTTATCTGTGCCGTTCTTCCTTGTTTGGCAGTGGGAGCATAACTTCACTCAACCCTTGTCAGGTGGGGAGTTTCTTTTTCTCCCAGCAGTCCAGCTCCTGTCTGACTCCTGGTCACCTCAATCCTTGCTCCTTAGGTACCTGGAGTGATAATAGGTCTTACTGCCACTGCTTCAACACCCTCTATTGGTCCCTTAACTTCTGTGATTAGTCTTTCATCAAGCCCTCTTCCATTTCCCCATAAAGATGATTCCTTCCTGAAACATGTATCTCCTATACATTATTTCTCATGTATAATTTGATTTAATTTTTGCAACACTCTTGGAAGACATCTATCCCCATTTTAGAGTCGTATCTTTTATAGGCTCATAAAATAGGATCGTACATATAGTAGTTCAGATTTAAATCCATATCTGATGTAAGTCTAAGTTTAAATTCTTGACTATATATACTTTTCTTCTGGAAGATTTTGTTAGCTAATACCATCAATCATAAACTTACTACTATTATTTCCATTTTGTAAAAGAAAAACTGAGAATCAAAAACATCTACCCTTCCCCCTTGACCCACAAACATAGAGCCAAGGATACTGTGATTACTACACATTATTATGATTTTATTCTATCACTATCTGCATCACTATGACTTTAATATTCCAGGAAATTTATTTTACTGGAAGATTTAATATTTTAAAATAGCTTTAATGGGGACTGGGGATTTAGCTCAGCTGCATAAGCACCTGCCTGGCAAGCATGAGGTTGTGAGTTCAATCCTTGGTACCGCAAAAAAAAAAAAAAAAGCTTTATTGTTCCTTTCAGGAACTTCTGGGGAAAAATGATTTTTAAAAGACTCAGGACTATTTTACTTTTCAATAGATAGCATCGAACAACTCCTTGCTCTCTAAGATTGGTCCACAGGCTCACCTCAGAGCTATTTTCTATTGTTACTGCCAACCCTAACATGTTCTGTCACAGATCTCTGCCCAGTCCTCAAGTTCCACTGAAAAATTTGCCTCAAGTCCAATCCTCAAACCTCCATAAAAGCCACTTCTTTGCTCTCTATTCTCCAAGGTGCTACTAATTCATTGTCAAAGTAAGGCTCTTCCTTACTAAGGTAAGTACTAACCTTAGATTTACCTTATAAATGAATTATCCCAGGGATAGTTTCAAGGACTCAGCATCTGACAAGATTATAATTTTAAAGGCAAAAGTGCCAAAATGAGAAGCACTGATATTGCTACTTAGTCATGAGAGTTTTTAATGAAATCTTTGTGATGACTTGAATACCAGAACATTATCTCTTTAGTTATTCTGAAATTAAGCAGATAAATAGATCCTTTCTCTGTCTCTCTGTCTCTCTTCCTTCTCTTCCTTTCTCTCTTTCTTTTCTTTTTTTAATTTTAAAAAAGGGTAAAACTATACATAACAAAACAGAACAACTCAGATCAGAAGCAAAACAATGTAAGTGACACAAATTTCAAAGCAAGACAACAGGAGATCTACAATGGCTACCATAATGTCTCTTTTTTTCTTCTAAATAGCTGCCTATATCTTCACACACAATGAACTCATACAAAACAAAATGCTATAAAACTGATCAGAACAGAGTAATGAAGGCATTACAGGCCTTTAAAACCAGACAATATGAAAATTAACAATGGCTGCTACAATGTCTCTTGTTCTCTTCAAAACTGCTGTCCATACCTTCATGTATGTTGAAATTAAACAATACAAAACAGACTAAAACCACTCTGAACAAAGAATACAAGTATTATTAGATTTCACAGCATGATGATACAGAATCAGCAATGGATACCATGATGTCTGTTTTTCTTCAAAGTAGCTGTTCATTTATTTTCTTCCTTTTCCCTGAGTTTTTTTTTCTTTCTTAACTTTCCAAAAACTTACCATTTTTAGTCTTATATCACTTATATTTTACAAATATGTCACAGAGGTAGTTAACAAAATTGACAAAAATTTTTATATTCATTACGTGGAAATGTTCACTTGTATTTTATCATTACAGAAAAGTAAAAAATGCAACTTTTGGTGGCATCATGTTATTAACTGAAGTATCCATTTATTATTGTTTTCACTGTGCATTACAGGTTATTTTATCATCCAAGATAACACAGAAAAATTTTATTTTTTCAACAAAAACTGTCAGAACAGAAATGAGCAGTTTAATAAAACTGCATGATTTTATTTTGGGGCTATCAAAGGGTATATTTTAGAGAGATTAGAGTGAAAATTAAAATGTTCATGTTATGTATTTAATGACTAAATCATGGAAATAAGAAGTGGCAAGTATCACAAAAAGGAATCTAGAAAATCTGGAAGCAGCTCTTCTTCCTCCTCTTGTTTATTTTGAGTTTCACAGTAATCTGTGTCCTGTAAGGAATCCTGAATAAACTTGAGGCAAACAGATGTTAATGTTTAATTTCCTTGAGTGCAGTTACATTGGAAGCTTTTGGAAAGGAGAGCATGTTGCCCTCCCAAGGCCTGGAGAAAAGGAGGAGGCTCACTGTCCTGTGAGAACTGGGTAACTCCTCCTGCCCGACTCTGAGCTGCGAAATTGATTTTTTTCCTACCTTTGGAGTTGATCAACATATCAGTTCTCTTTGTGTTTTGAACCTGATGATGTTTGGACTGGGACTACATCATCGATTCTTTTGATTCTGCAGCCTGCCGACTACAGATCTTGCAACTTCTCAGCCTCCACAGTTACATAAATTCATTCTTTATAACAAATCTCTTTATATATACCATACTATATACATCTGTTTCTTGGAGAACCCTAATGTACCAACCAAGAATGGGTATAGTTCATACAGGAATTCATTAAATTCACTGAGTCCTGTTTCATCACGTTCTAAGATATTTCTAGACACTAGTTTAAACTAGGTGCAACAAGTGGTTTCACAGTCTGTTGGGAGAAGACAGGAGAAAAAGGCAAGTAAGCAAATGAGTGAGATAATTACTATTTATCATTCAGATTAAGAAAGAAGAAAAAATAAAATGAAATAGAGTGACTATGAAATGTAAGCAACCTCAGATTAACTGATTTTGGGGGGAGGCACAAAAAGGAGCCACACAAAAGGAGTCAGTTTATTTGAAGAAGGAATACATAACTGAACCCAAGGAGCCCAAAACAAGCATTGTACCAAATGAACTTCTAATGCAGGAAGTAACTGAACTGTTTAGAGCCTTGAGGAGCAGGCAAGATGTTGGGATTTTACTCTAATCACTGAGAAGATGAAGCATGACTTAGTTTAGGATTTTAAAGACCATTATTTAGAGTCTAGGAAAAGAAATCAGATGAAAATTATGACTGTGATTACAAAGAAATATGACAAACCTAAGATCTTTTATAGGGTTATAATCAACAGGACTTGCATGATGGATTCAATGGAAATGAATAAAAGAAAAGGAGAAATTGGAAAAGGTTCTTAGATTTGGGATATGATTTGCTATGACATGGTTGAGTGCAGTTTAAAGAGGTGGGATTAAGTTAATTTTTAATAGATTCATTTTGAATGTCGAGTTGAACGCCACCAGTTGAAGAGAACTGTTAGATAGCAAAACAAAAGGGTAATAAAAGTAATTCTGGAGCCAGATCTGGAGTTAATTCGACTGTATTATCTTGAGCATGTATTTAACCTTCTAATGTCTCATTTTTCTCATGTGGTAAAATACAGATATTTACAATTGCTTCATGTCTTAGTCACTTTACTCTTTAATGGTAAACAATACATGAAATTCACAATTTAAAGGAGGAAAGGTGGTTTTTCTTCACAGTTTTTAGAGGTTTCAGGTCATGGTTTCAAGGCAGAACAGCAAAGTAAAAAGACCTGGGCAGAGGAAATGTGTTCATCTCATGGTATCCAGGAAGGAGAGAGTCAAGTGAGGAAATACCCTTCCAGGTCACATCCACCGTGACCTGCCTCTTCTGGCCGACCCTACCTCCCAACACCAAGTCAGCAATAGTGTTCTTATAGTCCATTCAACTTTCATAAGTCACCACCTGAGCACATCAGGCTTTGGGGGCATTTTGCTATAAATAATAACACTTCAAAATCAGGTCATTGATAGAATGAATTAAAGTAATACAAATAAAATCTTAGCTCAGTGCCTGATGTATATAATAAGTACACAACAGGTGGTAGTTATAGTGACTCTTACTGTTTTACAAAAGTTGGAGCCCATAAGAAGGCTTGAACGGAAATAATACATTTGAAAATCATCAGCTAATAGATGGTATTGAAGAGTTACATGAGACCTGTTGTGATAACTCATCTTGAAAGATCACCTTTCCCAGAGTAAGAAACACCAACCTGATTTGTAAATCACAGTTCTAAGTATGTCTGTGGATTGCTTACAAAGATGGATGACAAGTAGGCCAGCAAAGTGAAAGGACAAGATTCATTCTGGTTATGGATGGTATCATTACAATAGACTTGTAACCTGCACTGGATAAAAAGGTGAGAGAAAAAGGAAGTGGGTTCATTCTAAAGAGCTGCACTTTGTTTGACTGGGTCCACTTTTTGCTGCCCTCTCCTTTAGACATTGTATCCAGTTTCTTCATCCTTGGCTTTCAACCTTAGTTAGACTGGGGCAGCGTCTTTTCTCCCCTTTGTTCTGTGAATTCCATCTTCTTGGACTGAGAAGCTTCTGAATCCTGTGGCTCTCCAGTGCAGATGGCCACTGTGGACTCTTCCGCCTCTGAACCTATAAACCTACATAATAAATCCCCTGGCATAATTATGCATATATTTTCTATTGATTTTGTTCCTCTAAAGAACCTTACCCACTATACCTATTGAGAAAAGAGTGTCAGAAAATATGTGACAAGTGTGTCCAAAAACAAGAATTTGAATGTTTTGGAAATGACAAAACAGGAAGCTCTGGCAAAGAAGACTGATGACTGGATGATGAAGTTAAAGAAAACTAGAAAAGTTCTATCAGTCAACCTCAAAAAAGAGAGTTTCATAGATGACTAATTGTCAAAAAAATCAAGAAAGTTGAGACCAAGTCAATTCTCAGTGTGTTTATCAATACAAACCTTAGATGTGACTTTGACAAGACTGATTACACTAAAGTGATAAAAATTAAAGCCAAGTTATAAGAATTAAACATTATGTCTGATTAGTGAGACTAATATATATGAAATAAAAGCATTACTTTGGACCCTCTCATAACACTATTAAAAAGGTAGTAACAGATTTTTTTAAAGGATTGAATTTACAGGACCACAAGAATTGAACAGAAGACAACAGCAGATAAAAGATTTCTACAAGCTTTTGAAAAATGTATAGATGATCCAGAATAAGGGAACTAGCAGTCTAGAAAAAAAATAGTAAACATGAATGCAGTAATGTTAGGGACAAGTAGACAGAAAAAAAGATAATTTATACTTCTTAAACCTGGAAGGACTTGAAAATTAGAGATGTTAGAGACCCTTAATTATTAATTGAAAATTTGATTATGAAGCAAATATTTGCATTTTTTCCTCTCATCTTGAGTCAATGAATATCTCATCCTCACATTAACAAAGGCTAGAATTCTCTGGAAAGGTTGGGTTTTCCAGCCCACCAAACAATCATGAGAAAATTTCCAGTCTCATTTGTGCTCTCAAGACAAAACTAGGAAAGTAAAAAATACAGAAATTAAAAAACTCCAAAAGTATTTTAACTTCTTTAAAGAAATAGGAGATGATTTTATATCTACAAAATAAGAACAGAATTTATCAAAGCACAAGAGTGGTATCTTAGATACTTTTATAATACAACCTAAAGAATCAACAGGAGGGTTGGATGGTAGTTGAGAAAATCTTCCTCAAAATAGATGAAAAATAAGTGGAAAATTGGAAAAGAATGTTAAAACAATTTTTAAAGGTCCAGGTAGAAGGTCAACATCTGATTAATAAGAGTAAAAACAGAAACAGGAAAATGTGAAGGAAGTAAAACCAAAAATACTCTTAGAAATGAAAGACATGAGTTTCTAGATTAAAATGACCCATTCAAAGACCAGGCTATTTTCTAGAAGATTAAAACATCAGGCCACATACAAAAGTTAGGCCTTAAGAGAAAGTAGGAAGGGCATTAGGAAGACTTGGGATCTAGGGTAGGACACATCCAACACAGTGCAGAGCTATAGAGTGTTCCCATGTGATTTTCCAATCCCTGTATGGCAGGTGTATGGCAAGCAGAGAGGATGTGATGAGTCAGGTGCCTTGACTGCTGGAAAACTCGAAGTAAAAATGATTGAAAGGCTTGAAAAAATACCAACAGTAAGGTGGTCCATTGGCCATGGTCCTGACTTTGGCTGTAGTACTAAGTGTTGTGCTAAGACCTGCTTATTCCTGAGCTCAGCTGAGCAAAAAGAGATGGGAAGAACTAATGGACTGGTGTGCTTGGCTAACAGTGGAAGTTCTAACCACCCACAGTATACAAAAGTCTTTCAAGTTTTACTTTTTTTTAAGCATACTTATATGCAACCGCCAATTTCACCAAGAGTTTCTTAAAGTAGAAAGATTCTCTTGTATCTAATACTGATTCAATAAAATAATTGCAGGCAACACCTTACATTACTGTTACATGGCACGGGCTTTTCAAGCAATTAGCTGAGTTCCTTTGTAATAAAACCACTCTTTTCAAGTTCTTGTGTAATTTAGGCACTGAATTTATTTTCTTAGCAATTGGTACCACAATGCCTTTTGGTAAGGAAATTACCTCTCTTTGAGGAAATGCCTTGTTAGTCACAGGGTAGAAGGTGAAGCCCTGAAGGATGTAGTCTTTATAAAGCCAAATTAATGAAAGAGAATGGCTGAGTTGATCTTTATGAGCATGATAGAGGAATTTCTTTTGTATCTAAGGAGGAATAGAGAAAACAAGAAAGTCAAGAAGAGAGGAGTGTTTAGGGAAAGGATGTTGTGATATACTATAAATAAGTAAAAGAGCCAATGGATTTGGGGGAGATAAGGTGACCAAAGTGTTTTATAAGAGGATGATTGAAGACTTAATAGAAACTGCTTGCATTGCTACGGTGAGAGAAAGATGCATTCTACTGGCCCATTCCACAGTGGTCCTTAGTATACCACACTCACAGATGAATGTGTAAGTTGGCCTGAAGGATATGACTTTTATACCTCAGTCAACTCAGTGTTAAATAGAAACATCAGAACTATGAACCAAGAAACAGATTGGTCCTTAAGAAGGCTGCTCTTCAAGCATGGAAAGACTTTGGATTTCCATACTATGCAAAATGAGGATTCAAACCTTTACCTGTTGAGATTTCAAGAAAGTAGGAGAACCCAGCTCTAGCAATGTATCCTTGCAAAACGAAATTTTTTTTTTCTTTCAGTAGCTGATTCCTTCTCATTATTTTAGCCTAAAGCTTACTCGGTATGAGCTACAACTTGGTTTTCATTTAGTTATTTTCAGAAAACCCTGTGTGAAATTAATTATATCTAATGAGGGATATTTTTGTGTGTGAGTTTCCCATGATTCAAAAAAATGAGGCCAGTTCCTTATTAAATAAGGCTTTTGAAAGCCATTATGCACAATGTGTATTGTTTCCTTATTTTTGATGCTCGGTATCATTTAAAGGGTTTATGTTATTATGCAACACATATGTGATAGATTTTTTCTCAGTGTTCTCCATATTATACATTATATTTATATGTACATAAATATGGATATATATTTGTATGTATAATTTTTTCTCACTGTCTATTCATTATCCCATCTCTCTCTGTCTCTGTCTGTCTGTCTGTCTGTCTCTCTCTCTTTGTCTCCACTCTCTTTCTCTCAGTACTGGATTTCAGACCCAAGGGCTTTGCACGGAGCTGTATTGCCAGCCCTCTCTTCTCTTTCTGACATACAATCCCATGAAGTCATTAAATTGCCTAGGCTGGGCCCAAACCTCAATTGTCCTACCTCAGCCTACCAGAGAGCTGGGATTACAATATGTGCTGCCATGCCTGGTCCCATTTCTGTTCTTTATTGTTAGAAATTTCATCTCTTGACAGCTAGTCTTCCTAACAGAGAAGCAAAAATATGTCTTAACTCATTTCTCCCATTTTCTTTCCTACTTCTTGTTCTTTACTGCCTTTTTATTTCTTCTCTCTCTCTGGCTAAATGGATTCTTTTCCATTGTCATAGATTAAGTTAAAAGGTTTTCCTGTGTTAATTTTAAAAATTTCCATATTTTAGTATCACTTTCTTGTGTTTCTGATCAAAATGATTTCTGTAACTAGATGCATCCCTATTACAATTAATGGTTTTAAAAAATACCAGAAGATATAATTTTATTTTTCTTTGATTTCAAGTTTTGGGAATCTTCCTTTAATGACCCATTCATGTCTCTGCATTTATTAGAACACATTGGAGTTTACAGATGCGTCATTTGTTTTTAAGATCTCTGTCTGACTTCTTGACTCGGAAGTTAAACATTAGTAAATCTAGTCCTACAGCAGAATAAGCCATTTCAAACATGGTTTCTAATCTCTGTGTTTTAGGATTTTGTTCATTTGCAAAAGACAATACAAAAATCCCATTAAACCATAATCTGCTAATGTTAAACAGCATATATAATTATTGAAATCTGTACATAAGATAACCAAATGATAAAGAAAAAAGCTACTCTATAGTTTGCTGATTAAAAAAATAAAAAAAGACAAAAAAAAAAACCCCAAAAAACAAATGAAGCCACTAGAAGAAACTCCATCATTTCCTATCAGACTTTGGCCCCAGCCTCTCCTTCTTCCCAAAATTGTTCCTTTTCTCACCAGTGTCCAATGCCTCCACATGTATTTGGGATTTCCATCTTCACATTTTCTAAACAGTTTACCCTAGGCATTGTTTTCTACTTCTGTATTTTGAGTTTTGATCTCTCCTATTAATCTTTAGATGTATTCTAATCTTTCCCATTAAAAAAAGCTTGACCCTATACTGCCTTCCCACAAGCTTCCTATGCTTGTCCTACTTTGTACAGTTAAATTTGCCAAAAAGTTCCCGGTGTTCATTGTTTCTTTGTCATCATGTCCCATCTGTCCCTTAGTAACCTCCATCTGGCTTTCATCCCCATGATTTCACCAAAAGGACTTTAAGTTCATCACTGATCTTCGTCAAGAGACACATGCACTCACATGCTTTCTTTTTACCTGGCTGCTTACTGTTCTGTGTAGTGGGTCACACTCTTGTGTCTGTGGATCAATAGCTCCTGTGGCTTCTGTCACTGTTCTCTTACTTCTCTGGCTGTGCCTTCTCGGCCTCTTCTTCTTGATATTTCTCTTACTTCTCAATTTAGACTATAGATGGTCATGTGACACAGGACTTGGTCTATACCCATTTTTATTTTATAGTCTCTTTCTTATAAGTCCACAAATTTGTGTAAGATTTACTGACATTCTTTTCCCAAAATATTAATTTACATGCTGGTGGGTATAGAAAAGTTCTGGTGACTCCTATTTCTGGAAAATATTTGTGGGCAAGAGCTGATGTCTTGCCATCACTACATGGGTGAATAATCAAAATGAAGACTTTAGTATACCATATCCTCTTCAAACAAGGAATGTTGATAAAATCACAATTTTGTCCTTCCTTAGAACTCCATGTGATAGCATTTGAAGTATATTTGGTTTATTTTTTTAAGTTCTTGCTTTAGCTTCAAAAGTCTGTTTTATACAGGCATTATACTTCAGGCATTATTTATTCAAGATTAGCTTTTGTTGGAAGAACTGTTTAAATATTTACTCCAGAAAAATCTCAAAACTTTTTAGTGTAATTTGGTATTTTGTAATTGAATGGACTAATAGAGTAACCTCAGTCAACAAAGCTACGTCAATTACCTCAAAAAAAATTTTTTTACCTGTGAACAATTCTTAGAACCTTACATATGTATGAATATTGAAAAATAGCTGAACTATGGAGCCCTAGTTTACTGGGACTGTTTGCTATTGAGTCGATTGAAAGTCCTGTGCATGCACTAACTGTAGGTCTTAGTTGATCCTTAAGGAGAAGAAATTTCTTTGCACAATATTGACATCTCCAGTTAAAATCACCTATTATAATGAACAATAGTGTTGAACAGCTGAAAGGCATATACTGTCTTAAAATCACCTATTATAATGAACAATAGTGTTGAACAGCTGAAAGGCATATACTTTGGAACTATTTAATAAAGTCCCAATTCAAATGCTGACACGGCCATTTGTTAACTGGTATGTGGTAGGAGGTGATTTAATTTTCTTGATCATCACTGAATAACCTATAAATTGGTTTTTAGTTATTCCTATATCATAGAATTATGATGAGTATTAACATAGGCAACATGTAGACAATAGCTGGCTGCCATTAATAATAATAATAACTCGATCTCGGGATATGTGCAAAAGCTTCCTGTAGATGACCATGTGTTTCTAAAATAGGTGTGTTTCCAGTTTGGTAGACTGATAAAGTGAAACATTCATAGGATTTTGCAGCTCTATCTATATTTTTATATACTGGTCTTATCCTTGATATAATCATGCTTTGGTGGGACTTAACCCTCTTTTGGATGAAGAGATTGAGCATGGGAGTTGTGGGGGGGACCTTCCTTTAGCTCAGCAAGTTGAGTACTATTGCAGGGGCTCACCAAGCAATGTGCCACTGGGCTAGCACTATGGAGAAGAAATGGGTTTTAGATAAAGTACAATAATATTTAGCAAGATGCTGTACACATAATAAATATCTATGGTTATCAAATAAATGAGCTCTTTTAAGAACATTATGATAGCAGAACTTAATACTTCGTTTACTTTTTATTTATAAAAGTCAAAGCAATTAGGTATTATACCTATTTGAAGCACAAATTAATGGAAATCTTGAACATATTTATAATGCTAATAATGTTGAATCAACTTTATTAGAGTCAGAAATAACTGTTTTTATGAGTTGTTTGCTGTCTCATGATACAGCTTTCATTTAACTTTGATTTTCTTCAGACAGAGCACTTTAGAACTCATTGTAATATTCCAAATTTACATCCTACTGTTATGTTACTGTTTTTAATATTAGTGTATAATCTATGACTAACTCTTTCTACCCATAACACATGCATGCATGCACACACACAGAGTTTACTTTCTCATCAACCTACTTGGTGGTCCTTTAAGTGCTTGTTAGTACATAGTGTAAGAATATAGCAGAAATTAGAATTTTTTAACCATGGACATTTATTGTTTTAATCACACTATTGCAATATGAAGAAAATAATACAAGAGTTGAAATGGATTTGATTAGTTTTAATCATTATGATCTGGAATTATTTTAAAATTATAGTGTTGTATTACAGAATAATTTTGTTTGAAAAGGGTAAAAGCATGATCTCCTTTTTCTTTCTTTGTGTGTGTGTGTGTGTGTGTGTGTGTGTGTGTTGATTATGATCAAATCCAGGGCCTGGCTCAGCCCTCTACTACTGAGCTACATACCCAGCCCCAGATATGATTCTTATACAAATGTAAAATGAATGTGTGAAACACCTTATTTATTTCATTAATTTAATAAAAAACACAAAGTATGACAACCTTTCCAAAGATGTCAAAAAGCAAAGTCATTAAAAAATGATAAATACTGGAAGAAATGTGCAAATAGATGCAACATAACATTCTTCCCTCATCTTTCTTCCACTGCTTTGAGAGTCGAGGCTGTGGGAGGGGAGCCACTCCATTCAACATTATTTATTTGTATTTGTATAGGCAATAATTAATGCTATGCTATCATTGTTCTACAATTTACAGTTACAAAATAGCTCAAAGATTGTGTGCTAAAGCTTTAAACAGTGCAGTTTTCCATCACAACACTCATTCTTCTTTACACATGGAAAGTTTTTGGAACTGAATGAAAAATTATGGTCAGCTTGTGAATATTTTCACTGTTTTAGTTTTAGTACAGCATATATTGAGGTAAAAGTAATTGTTTAATTCTTCTTAGAACAAATCTGTGTACCAAAAAGATTCCTGGAAATTATGTATTGATGTGAGAATATAAGCATGGGAAAGTTTCATACAACTTGACAAAGCCATGTAATATATTTAATAATAATGTTGATCAGAAGGTCTCTTAGGTAGCTGCCAAATTCACTGTTAAAAATTAATTAAGAAACCATGAGATTGAGATGGCCACAGTGCCTTTGGTTCCTGTATAAGAAATCAGAGCCCAAGTCAAGATATGCCATGAAAGGACATATAAGCTTAACCAGTCAGAAACTGCCAATATAACCTTTAACTAGGGATTTTCCACTTTAATCAATCAAATATATTTTCTCTGTCTTTCTTGGGAAACTCTTTTCCTTACTCCTCCCTTTGGTGAAGCCCAGAAAGGCTTGTGACTTGATGATATCTGATTCACAAACTTTTGTCTATGTAAATAAACTCACAAAACTTTAATGCACTTAAGTTTTATCTTATGTAAGAGTTTCTTACAAAGAAGTAATTTTTCTTTACATTCCAATCTAGTTCAAATACAATGCACCAGTGTCTTAGAAAGCTGAGTGACAGGTTTCTCTGAGTTGGGTGCTGTTCTAATCCTTTCAGGGTGTTATAGTTTAGATTTAATGTCCCCTAAAAGTCTCATGTGTTAGAGATTAGGCTTTTGGAATGTGATTAGATCATGGGAGCATATGCTCATCAGTCAGTCAGTCCATTGATGAGTTCATGGTTTAATGTTTGGTTGAGAGGTGGGGCTTGGTTAAAACAAGTGAGGTACTGGGACTCACAAATCAGTTTGCCTTGAGTCTCAGAGATTTTAGACTCTGATTTTAGACTCTACAATACTAGAACTGTTCAGATTTTGACTACTCTTAGAAATGAACTAAACATATTTTATATAATAAAATGGACATGAGACTTTTAGAGACTAGTGCAAAATGTTGTATACATCTAACACGTCCTCCCAAACACTCCTGTATTCAGAGTGTTACCTTAGAAAGTGATTGGGGGCACTTTACTCATCATCGGATTCCATGATGAATTCATGGCTAAATGTGCTGTGTAAGAGGTGGGGCCTGGTTAGCAGCAATGGAGATGCAACCTAAAATGGTGTCTTCTTGGCCCCAGCTTCTTCTTTCTCTTTATGCTGCTTGGCCACCATGGGTTACACATCTTTCTTCTGCCAAGTGCACTACCCTATTTCTACCTAGGATCCAAGCAACCATACACTAAACCCACTAAAACTGTTAACCAAAGTAAACCTCTCCTTTGAGCTGTCAGGTATTTTGTCACAGCAATGAAAAAGTAACTAATACACATGGACATGAACTTGTGATGAGCCGTTCTAATTTACACTTCGCTTATTGCTATTTGCCACCTAGAAGTAAAATCTTGTCCTGAAGCTTAAGGAGAGAACAAGCTCTACTACAATAAGTATCAATCAGTAGATCTGCCAGAGCAATAAGCAGAAACATCCCAAACTAAGGAGTGCTTGCTGTTGGTGGAAAGACCTCCTTAGCAGACTGTGTTCACATCTGCAGGTCAGGAGCAAAGCAAGAAAATGTCAACAAGGGAAGAAAAAGAACATGGAGATTAATTATTTATTTGAGCATCACAGTTATGTTGAAGAATGTTGGTATTTTAATTTGAGGGATTTTAAAGTTGTGTTTGTGTCTTACTGTGATGAGCATGTTTGGATAATTTACCTTCTAGCATCTGGATAAAGTTTGTATTTTTCTCTTGATGAGTACTCAACTCCAACTGCCATTAATGACAATTCCACATTGCTCTTCTCTCCATTTGCCAACTCTTTTTCTTTCTAGAACATAGATATTTTCTTTTTATTGCTTTCAAAGTTTCGTCAGCCTTCATCATTAAGCAAATTTAGCTGTACTTTCATGCCTGTTCCTCTATTTATAGCTTTGAAGTATATGTAAATTTTTTATCTGAGTTACACAAATGAAAATAAATGAATGATTTGAGATTTGTATTAAGTACACAGGCATGCTGGTGCATGCCAATAATTCTAACTACTCAGGTAACTGAGGCAAGAGGATCACAAGTTCAAGGCCAATCTGGGCAATTTAGCAACACCTTGTCTTAAAATAAAAATAAAAAAGATTGGGGTTGTAAGTCAGTGGTAGAATGTTTAGCATGAGACCCCAGGTATTCCCAGTATCACATAAAAGATATTAAGAATTTATTTCTTTAGTGGAGTGATTAATCCATCCTTCATTAAGAAAAAATATGCATTTGCAGCAAAATCCTTTAGTATACATAATGTATATGTACAAAAGTGTGTGAGTGTGGTATGTGTTTCTCTGCATCTGTTGTGGAGCCATGGAATTATTTTAGTCTAAATTGTAATTGTCCTTGTTTGGAAATCAATTCAGAATAACAGGGCATATTTCCTGTAGTTGATATTAATTCTTTAAATGGAAAGGACCTTTGGCCATTGTTTCAGTTTTAGAGGTTCCAATTATTTTAGTATGATTAATGAGAGTACCAGTTCCTTGGCATTCTCAACAACAATATCCTGTTGGTCTAAGACTTCATTTTGTTCCCAATTTATGGTTAAATGCTCTAACTAAATGTAATATGTATCACAGATAGTTCTTGCAATGACTACGGCAGAATTTGGAAACTGTAGTTTTGATCATAGCAGTATCCCCATGGAGATCAGAGAAAAAAAGAAAGCACTAGTTTTGCAGATTTGTTATGTTGCTATAAGATTCTGTTTCACTAAGAGGGATTTAAAGGAGGGTAGGGGAATGGGGAGAAAAACCAAGATATATCATGTATAGGTACAAATTTCCTATGATGAATGTGATCACTATATATACCTAAAATGTACCAATAAATTAGTTAATTTTTTAAAAGATTCAGTTTTACTGACCAACCTGGAGATGTTTTACAGTTTATTTTGAACTGCAAGAGCCTACATACAAATCTCTAATTTCTCCAGTTGTGGTAGCACATGCCTGTAATTTCAGCACTCTGGGAGGCCAAGGCAAGATCTCAAGTTCAAACCCAGCCTAAACAGCTTAGAGACTTACCAAGAAACTATTTCAAAAGAAAAATGTAAAAAAGAGCTGAGGATATAGCACATATGAAGACCCTGAGTTCAATCCCTCATACTGCTATCCCCCATAAAATCTTGAAGTACCCAAATACTCCTGATACACCGAAGGAAAGCGTCTCTACAACTTTAAAGTATCATTTCTATTCTTTTTAACATGGCTGCCTCTGCTACGAAGTTGGAGTAAAGACAAAAATGGCTGCGTATATCCGTGCATGCCCTCTGCCCTTTGTTTGTCTCATTGGTCCTGTTATTCTTGGATCCTTAATTTGGAAAAAAATTTACTGTCCCATTTCAGGCCAACTGCGCTCAGCTTTGTATACTCCTCTAACTTCAATTTTCCTCAAAACGTCAAACTGAGGGGTCCCTGTCCTCCAGCTCCAATAATTGAATTTCCCCCTCAATTACCACAAAGGCCAAAATTAATATTCAGTAGTCTTTCCGCTCCTCTAGCCATTATTTACAGTGCCCAAAATAATGTTTTCAAAAATCTAACTTTCAACTCGTCAAACCCTACTTCCACTTCTTTGCTCTCAGCTACCTGGCAAAGGGACAGAGCCTAGTTTAGGGATCCAGAGTCACTGGTACTATGACTCATCTCACAGTTATGTTCCAATCCGGGAATTAGGGGAGGAGGCTGACCAGCAGTTGAACAGCACCTGGAAACTTGTAGAAAGGCAGATTCTTCGGGGCCTCGCTCCAGGCCTCAATCGGAAGTCCTGGGATACAGCCCAACAATCTGAGTTTAGCAGAGTCCTCTAGGGAATCTGGTGCAGGCTCAAGCTGGAGGGAACTGCTCTCATGCAAACTTGGACGGTTCTAAAGGAGGCTTTCTCTCTCTCACTTCCAGAGCATCTCCCACTCTTCCACATGGATCCTGCAAACTGTGTGCTATCCCATGCTAGCCTTTGCCCCTAAAAGAATTCACTTTTCTCTGATGCTTTATCTCCTCCCCCAACACTAAATACTTTAGGAGTAGGGCAATATTCTATATTTCACCAAATCCCTTTATCTTTGCTGACCAAATGCCTAAAGCAAAATCTGCCAGTAAGTGTGAAACAAATGTTTATACAATGAATGCTGTCACCTTGCTTTACATCAGCTTCTGATTGTTTAGAATGAGTGACAATTCATACATGGGCATGATGTTTCTGTGAGTTGACTTCAAGATTGAAAATAATCCTCAAGAGCATTAGTCATTTTTTGCAGTATATTGCCCACCAACATCCTTTTCTCTCATCTTTATTAAAGCAAAACCATCTGAACATGGAATTTTATTTCAAAGCATTTCTTCAAATGATGTTTCAGAAATGTGCTACCACATGCTGGTCTTTGCCTCTAAAAGGCTATAATTTTCTCTGTCATTCACTAGTACTATAATCACTGATTATCTTCAAGATAATGGTGTGGGATAATGGGCAGAATGGTGTCTATATGTAGGCTGTTTTAAAATAAATCTTAATTACATATAAGGGTGGGGATCAAAATATAAATTGAATGTTTAAATTAAAAATATTTGTTACAGTAAAAAACGCATTGTTATTATTCCCCATCAAAATACTCCACCTTGCTTCAAACACACCATATTGTTCTTGCCACTTTCTGAAGCAGTTCTGTAAATCTTCTTTCATGTCTTTACAAGGTGTGCTAAAAATTGATGGATTCTACTACAAATTGCCATCCAATGAAAAGGCAGGCTCATAAAAACATCATGGTGATGTCCTTATCCACTTAATTCACTGGATCTGGCACATGCTATTTCTAGCTCTTCCTTAAAGTCAAAATCATTGTGAAAGGTAAACGTTTTGCATTGATTAAGCACATGAGGGCAGCTACAACAACACAAGATATACCTGAAAGAAGGCTTTGAGAACTGCTTCAGAAAGTGACAAGAATAATGGGATAAATGGATTTGAAGTGAGTGGGAGTATTTTGAGGGGGATTAATGCCAATGTGTCTTTTACTGTAATGAATTTTTAAAAGTTTAAGGATTCACTATAGTTTCAAATAATACCTCATACTTTCCTTAATACATATTGATGAGCAGTATACAAATTCTTTAGGAGTTTTTCAGGTAAATTGAGTTATTTATACATTATCCAGAATTTGAAGGTATCTTCTCCCATTGCAAACCCTGTAGTGGTTTCTAAAAGTATTAATGCTCCCAAAAATCTTGACACTTAATCACAAACTAGTGAATTCTCTGAAATCAGTAAAAGATTTCTACCAAAATAGTTCTACCCCAAATAGTATACACATGGATAACTGAAAGAGTAAGCATAGAGGCCTCACAGTTTCCAGGTTTATGTTTAGCAAAATCAGTTCATGAATTAGAGTCCCATCTTCTGGAACAGTTACTTAAACTCTATATGAGAGATAGTATTCATTAATTTTATGTGTCAATTTGACTGGGCTAAAAGATGCCCAGATTGCTGGTAAAACAATACCTCTAGATTTTTCTATGGAGTGTTTTTGAAAGAGATTGGTACTTAAATTAGTAGAATGAGTTAAAAAGTCTCACTTTCTCCAGTGTGGGCAGCACCATTCAACCAGCTGAGACCTGAGTAGAACACAAAGGCGAGGCAGGAGTGAATTTCCTCTCCCTTCTTATCCGGGGCATCCCTCTTCTCTCCCTTCACACATCAGAGTTCTTGGCATAATGCCTGTCATGGTGACGAGTCTTATTCATGAAAAGTGTTATTAATTAGGTATGATTCTACCTCTGCCAACTCTTCAGTGTGCAGCTTTAGGAAGGACATTCAAGTTGATGTTGCTGACCTCAGACAAAGCTGGAGTCTGACCTCTCCACAGTAACCACAGTGGTGAAGTTCTCAGCAGATGAGAAGAGCCTTCGCCTGAGAATATCAACCATTTTTGAGACGGCCTATTCTCCTTGGGAAAAATAATGTTTTTGCATTCAATTACTTAAAAATAGGTTGTCTGGGAGGAGAAGAAAGTGCTAAAAGGATCCATTTTCACAAAGCTTGAAAAACAATTGCATAGCTGTCCATGAACCCCTTGGCGCAGTTACCAAAAATGGTGGTTGTTGTTGCATCCCTCAGCCCAGAGCCTCCAACTTACTATGCACAGATTGAAAATAATACAGGGACTATTTTATTCAAAACAAGTTCATTTAGCTTTTCTCCTGGCAGCCCCATCTGTGCTGAATCTGTGTCGTTCTTAACAGTCTTTGTAGCACACTACCTTGCTTGGGTTTTAGTGAAAAGGAAAACACTGTTTTTGTGTTGGGTGCTGAGCCAAACGAATGGTGTTGAGTCAACTGTAAAACTGAAGCCAGGTGGTGGCGTCACACCCAGTGTCGCACCTCACTGGAATCTTCGCTTGGGTCTGCACAAGGCTGCCAGCACCCCTCCTTCTCCCATCACATCTATTGCCCTTCTTGCCCTTCAGTTGTGACTTTCCCAGACAAACTGCACCCCTAGGGCCACACCCCTGACTACTGTCTGCCGTGAAGGTTGTTCTTTGCCCAACTTTCTTCCTCACTCCTCAGAGCACTCACTGAGATCACCATCCTCTCACTGTGCACTTCATGGATATCCTTTTCCTACTCCAAACTTACTGTCTCTCCCTCCTCATTTATTTATTTTCCCCTAGTAATCATTATTAAATAATGTTTTATATGCTTTACTTTATCTTGCTGAGTTTCCTTCATTACTTTGTGAATTATAGGAGACATCTGGTCATTTCTGAATTTTTTGCTTTATTCTCGCTATACAAAGTACTTTAAACTGTGCTTGACCCAAAATTGAATTTCAGTACATTTTTATTAAATAAATGAATGAGTGACTGCTGGCTGTCTGACCAAGGAGAAATGATGCATCAGGATAAAAAAAATCATACACTATAAACTGCCTGAGGAATAAAGTAAGTCTCATTAATTGTCTCCTGCTTTCTTAGAGTTTTATAAAGTACCTGGAATATAGTGAACAAGCCGTAAATATTCATTTTATAGTTGAGTGAATAAACAAATGTTAATTATTACAGCTTGTCCTGGAATCAAACATCATGCTTGGAACATTTGCTATCTTATTATAATTTGGTTATCAATTTTGCTTTAGAAACTTAAATTTAGTGTTTCTGAGGCTCAAACTTATCATCTCTATGAACAGTATTATTTTTTTAAGTATGTAATAATTAGAAGAATTAACGAAGAGTAAACTTTCATTAAATGTTATATTTTACATTGCCTCCTCTTTTAAAATCACTTGTAGCTCTAGAATGACTTTTACTGTCCTTTATATTTCCATTGTTCTCTTTGAGAAGGAATTCAAAATCTCAGCTACAACACAACCACCTGTAGCAGTTAAACAAATAGTAGAGCTCTATTTTTTTTAAATTCCTCTAAATTTCAAACTACACCTGTGCAGGAAGGATTATGGCACATAAACAAAGTCTTAACCATTGACTAACATTAAGGAGAAAAGAAAAAAATATCTACAACTTCCACAGGAAATTCCAAGCACAAATTCTCACAGTTGCCTCTGTTCACTGGCTCTTACTGCTTTGATTATTGTTTTAACTGTGGCTCAAACAGAGCCATATGTTTTATGATATTTTTACCTCCCTAAAGCAAAGCGCTGACACTGCCTACTGATCCTAATGATTGTGACTCTTACTCTGTACTCTCTAGAGGCATCACGCTAAGGAAACTGGGAAGTCAAAGATTAAATTCAGGAAGTCAAATTTAAACTGGAGGATTTTTTTTTAAATGCCAAATGCCACATAGTATATATGTAGTTCTTCATTTCTGACCAGAAATCAGTTCTTGTTGGAAGGCATATTTCACTAACTTTAATCTAGACAGGTCTGGGAGAGCATCTTATAAAATTAATAGCACTATTTGTTTCTTTTTTGCAATTTTTTAAATTTATGTCTTCTACTGAGTACTTTGAAGGTAATGACATGCAATGAAATAATTATTCTTTTATTTGATTATGAAAATTTGTTTTTTTAACAAAATAAAAATTAATAGCATTATGCTTGTAACTTTTCTTCTGGTCAGGAGTGAAATATTTGTAAAAGGAATTGTTTTAAGAAAATCTTGATAAGATAAGTATATAATACTTCAGACAGATTTCTAAATTTATCCCAATTGTGAACTTGCCCTATTTATCTAAATTCCTGGCATTTATTTTTGTTTTGTGCTGGCCAGCCTTTGACTCATTTATCTCATTAGATTTTCTTTGTTAAACTTTAATTAAGTTTTAAGAGAGGTCATTGTTAGAGAACGGCCCTAATTGTAGTGTGGTATAATTAGTTTTCTGTGTTGGTAAAAATGTCTCTATTTTCACCATTTTTAGTCATTAGCTGACTTACTTAAAACTTTAAGCAAGTGATTTTTTTTAAGTAACTAGGGCAATTTTACAATTGGACAAAGTTTGGAAATATCTTTAAACTATTGTACATAGCTGTAGAATAATTTCTTTAGAATAATAATCTTCTAGATCTTATTTTAATCATGATCTATGTAGCCTGGCTTTTAATGGGTAAAATTGTAATATGGTTTTGATTTTACCATACTGAATGTAAGTTGAGTGGATTCTGTGCTACTTGTAGAGTGCATGTTCTGAACAAGCTAATACATTGATTCTCCCATCTCTAATTCTTCAGCTGAGTACAGATACAATGAAGAAAAATAGCAGCTTTGTGTTCCAAGGTCCTCTAGGTTGAATTTTTCTCTCTATAGTACTTTCCCTTATATGCTTGGCTGCCTCATATTCTTAAAAGAAGAGAGCCTAATTCTCACAGAGAATTACAGTTGTGGTTACATTTTCATTTATTCATTCAATAAATATTTACTGAGGACTGTTTCAGTTACTTATTGTTGACTATCAAGCCGCCACAAATGTTTTGTTTTGTTTTTTGGTACTGGGCATCGAACTCAAGACCTCATGCTTACCAGGCAGGTGCTTATGCCGCCAAATGTTAATAATTCAGGATAACAACAGGCTTACTAGTTTTGAAGAATCAATGGGTTAGCAGGGACTCAGCAGGGTGACAGTTGTGCTGAGATTGCTTGGGGCATTTCACATGAAGTCGTAGTTAGGAGGGAGATAAGGCTGATCATCACCAAGATATTGGGCATCTGGGGCTCTTTTAAGTAGCCTCTGTCTCTTTGGCCTGGCTAGATTTCTTATACAGTGGCTCAGGAATCTTAAGAGGCAGATGAGTGGAAGCTGATGCTCTTCATCAGTCTGGTTCAAAGTCCTAGGACATCACTTTCATTATTTTCTATTGTTCAAAGCCAATCACAAGATGTCTGTTAGTTTTCTCGTTGCTGAGACAAAACACCTGACACTTGAAGTTAGAGGAGGAAAGGTTTGTTGTAGTGCAGTTTGTAGAGGTGTCACACAGTTGGCTTGCTCCAAGACAGAGTGGCATGGTGGAGGAGGATTGCAGAGGGGAAACAGTCCACAGACAGGAGATAGCAAAGCAGCCAGTAGTAAGCGTGTCTTTCTTTCATTTTATCTAGGGTACAGGCCTTTTGATTGGTACCAACCATATCCAGGGTGGGGCACCCTTAGACTCAACATCACACTTTTAATCCCAGTATCACAGCTTTAGCCCACAGCCACACATGCTAATCTAGCCACCTTCTGAACTTCCCACCTATGACCACAGGAGACTTTGGAGAGGACATCCAGATACAAGTCATATCACAAGACAATGCCACTCTCAAATGATTTTAAAGAAGGAAAAGGAGGGTTTCCATTCAGGATTAGAGAGCTGGATAAATATCCTTCCAACCATTATAATAAGACAAAAGCAGATTAAATTGAAACCAGTAGCATTTTGTGAACCCTGAGAGACCTATATGCTGAATCTGGAGAGAGAGAAGTACATTAAGTCTCTGACTTGCAAATGAGTTCCTTTCTGGAAGAGTTTTTGTACATCAGATTCTTTTTTAAGTCTGACGAAGTGAATCTTACACACCTTTGACACAAATACACTGTCATGGATTAAAAACTGGTGGTCAATTTAATGCCAGCTGGATTACATCAGCATGGTGCTGAGCGTAGATGTCCCACCTGGGGAGGGTGGCCAGCATAAATAGAGATCTGGAAAAGGAGAAGCTATGCGTTGAGGTGGTGAGGCATTGTGGGTTCTCCTATGAGTTGCTGTTTGAGCTGTTGGTTCTCCTAGAGAAGCTCTGGTCCTTACATCAAGCATTGCTTCCTGACTCCAGAGGGGAAGATGTGTGCTGCTTGGTCTCCGGGATGAACTCGTCATGCTGGCTTCCTGTCATGTACTTGACTGTGCTTATCATTGGAGGAGTTCAGGGCCTCTCTGTCGCTGAGGATGGCTGTGGTGCTTTTCAGGACTGCTCTAGTCTCTGTTGTGAGTTTGACTTCTCGGCTCCAGCGTAGAACCCTCAACATACCAGCACAGCTCCCTCACCCTGGTGGCATAGACTTTCTGGCTTCCACCACTGACCTTTGGGTCTTCCCCGCACTGGTATGAATAATTCTCATGGGCTCTAGACCTTCAGTTGGACTCATGAGGGGCATTGTCATGAGCTCTTGGTTTTCATCTGGACTCATGTGGGACATTGCTGTGGGATTCAGGTCCTTGGATAAATATTCTATGTCTTTAGTGTTGTGGATAGATTTCCTGCATTTTCTTGTGTTAACTCTGGGTGATCATTATAAAAATAATATTATAAACTCTATGTTCTGATTCTAATTGTTCTCCTCACAACCCCTGAGTACAATATACAAAGCCATTGAGGAAAACCAAACATACATGTGGAAAATACTGTACACTGTTTTTACTTTTACAGTTACCTTAGAATGGTGGTAGATTCACTTTAAAGTGAGCTACTTCCATAATTTATTCACCTCTATAATTGTTTGTAATATGAGGTCAGTCCCTATGTATGAAAGTTTGCAACTCAAATGTTCATAAGTCAGGGAACTGTACCTTCAAGGAGAAATAAAACCCAAGGTACTTTGTATACATACCACCAAATACCACATAATCTGGAATGAGTATTTATCTACACACTTTCTAGAAAAGTGTGCATTAGAATGAAAACACTAAGCTGTTGGAGGCTGCAGGTATAGAAGAAATTTCATCGTGGCACAGGTCCTCTTTCTAAGAATTTCAGCAGGTGCTCATAAGGAAGATCTGAGAGAATCCTGAGAAAACTTACCTACTGGAACAGTTCTGCTAAGAAGACTCTTCCTATTTCCAATACAAACTAAAGCCTTGATCTTGAGGGGAAAACACTTATTATAGTGCAGGACAGAAGAACAAAGAAAGTAAAAGAGGGCAGAATGTTGTGTGTCGGATCTAGCATTACATATGAAGAAGATGTGGGGTCACTGGAACAGAGCATACTCCTGAGACCCAGGTTCATAGTGTCTGCCTAACACTGAAGATTAATCAAAATATCAGAAAATGACTTCTCCCTTCCTAACTAGTGCTGAGGACAAGAAACAATGGAATATACAATAGAAGGCAAGCACATAGAAAAGAACTAAGACAAAGCAGGGAGTAGGTGTTAAGAAAATCCACCTGCAAGTAAACTCATACTATAAACACAACATCACTGGAGGAGTTTGAAGCTCTAATCCAATCAGAATAACTATAACAATAACAAACTTCGTACACAGCTCAGTTTCTGATTAAACTAACACAAATTCCTAACCTACCAGAAGAAAGACATGCTCATCTTTCAAAAATTCTTTACTTCAGTACCTAGTATCTCTACAACACACTCCGCTTTCAGTTCACATTAACTCAGGGTGATCTGTAAAATGAAAAGAATAGAAACTGTCTGGAAAGACAACACAGTCTTCATCACTAGATTCATATATAATGTAGATTTTTGGAAATATTAAACAAATTTTAAATCAATTGTGTTTAACTTTTAAAGGGTTTGATTTTAAAAAGTACTGTATCAGATAAACAAGAAAGATGGAAACTGAGAAAGAATCAAATGGAAACACTAGAAGTTGAAAAAGCAGTACAAAAAATGAAACTGATACAAGCTTGTCAGCAGACGGTTTAGCTAGTGGCATAAGCACCTGCCTGGCAAGCGTGAGGTTATGAGTTTGATCCCCCATATCAAAGAGTGAGAGAGAGAGAGAGAGAGAGAGAGAGAGAGAGAGAGAGAGAGAAACAGAGACAGAAACAGAAACAGAAACAGAAACAGAACAGAACAAAAAATTATGAAGAAATAATGACTTGAATGTTTTCAAGATGAGAGACACATCAAACCATAGATCTAAGTGGTTCAGGGAATATTGAGACCAATTGTTTTAAAAACCCTCCAAGCAAAATAATCAAAACAAAGCCTATACTGCCATGTTAAAACTGCTGAAGATAAAAAAAACAGAAAATTTCAAGAGTAATCAGAGAAAATTCATCTACAGATGAGGAACAATAAATATATAGGAAACTTCTTATTGGAAACCATGCAAGAAGAATGCCACAACCTAATGTGGCTCCTGAGGCTGCGACCCAATGAGGCTCCTGAGGTTATTGTGGTTAAGGACTGGTGAGAGGATGAGAAAAATAAACAAGAGACAAAGCTGGGGTAAGGTGGAGCCCTTACTCTCCTGATGGGAGGAAAGGAACTGCTCAACCACTGTAACACCTTTATATGCTGGGAAAGATGGTGTCAATTTCAGCCCCTCTTCCTAGCAACCCATTGCTTGGATTGTCTGGGGGCTTAGTGTTTTCCTGGGCTGTAGCAACTTCTTCACTTGGCTGACCCGGGAGCTCTTTATTTTCTGATAGGGTCACCTCTGGGTCATGCCGTACGTAGGTCAATTTCCAGCTTCAACTGCTCACAACAGAAGCATGCCAATAAATTACATCTTTAAAATGCTAAAGGAAAATTCTATGTCCCCTGAAATATTGGTCAAAAGTATAGGAGAAAGTTTAGGTCGTAGCTCATTGGTATAGGTCTTGCCCAGCATGGGCAAGGTCCCTGGTTCGAACCCCAACATATAGAAAAATTGTGAAGGAGAAATAAAGGTTTCCTCAGACAAAGGAAGAACAGTTGATTTCACTTTTTCATTGGAGGAGTGGCATGTGCATTTATGAAGAAGAAATTGTGATCTGCTCCAAAAAAGCATCAATTTCATACAATGAAAAACTTACGATATTTGGCATAATTATATTTTTTCCTTTTCATAAAATGCTGGTATTGGTCTAGATCATTTCTTTAATTTCTTAAAAGATCAATAAAGAAATTGTTCATTCTTTATCAGTCTGGGGATAGATAGTTTTCTGGGCGATATAAAAAGACTTTTAAATAGATGAATGTACTGAGGAAATTTTAGAATGATTGTCTATACGTAGTGACTATGGTTCATTATGATGAATTTGTGGAACCTCAACCATCTAGACATAAAAGGCCTGATGTTCACATGTTAATAATACCAAATGGCAATCAAGAGTTAAATTGATTAACAAATACAATTCCAATTATGGAATTGTGTTCATTTAACATTATCTTTTAACATTATTCTTGTCTCATACTATATTTTAACAGAAAAATCTTGGCTATTCCAATTGATTGACAGTCAATTGGTTCACTTTTGGAAATGTTAATAAAGATTATTGGAATCACTTCTGGATTTGATCCTCTTACTGTACTACTATGCACAAATATTTGTAAAAAGTTTGGTTTAACTAAACAGCTTCTAGATAGACAATTTACATCATATTTAATAGATTCCTGTGTGCTCAATTATAAAATGATAATACAGTTGTACCTCAGCTTATGAACTTGATTTGTTTTACAATTTTTAGATGGCTGCATTTGTGTTTGTGTAGAAAAGATGGCTGTGGTCATGTTTGTCAACTAATGCAAAGATTGCCAATGGAAGCAAAATTTTGCTAAATGCTTTTGTTTGTTGAATCAATTTGTTTACAAACAGGAGTGTTTGTGAACTGAGGTACTACTGTATATATTACCATATTTCCATGAAGATAAGATCTAGCTAGATAATAAGCCCTAGCATGATTTTTTAGGATGCTTGCAATATAAACCTTCCCCCAAAATTAACCCCAGTTAAGAATGCCAACCAGGCTTGCTCTTTCTTTCTTTCTTTCTTTCTTTCTTTCTTTCTTTCTTTCATTCATTCATTTTTCCCTATCTTTTTGAGACAGAGTTTCACAAAACAGTTCAGACTGGCCTTGCACGCACTTTGTAGCCCACTGTGGCCTAGAATTCACAGCAATTCTGCCTCAATCTCCGAAGTGCTGAGATCACAGGCATGCACCAGTCCTGCCTATAGGCTTTCTTTCCATGCTGAAACTTTACTTTTTTTGGAGTGGGACTGGAACTCAGGACCTTGCACATGCTGGGCAAGTACTCAATCACTGAGCCCCATGTTCTGAGGGAATCAAACTCATGACCTCGCACTTGCCAGGGTCTTCCCACGTAGCCCAGTCTGGCCTTGAACTTGTGGCTGTCTTCCTGCCTGGACCTCCTGAGTGCTAGGATTACAAGGTCTTGGTGATTCTCTGAGTTGATCAGTCTGAGTTTAAATTTGTAATACTCCTGCCTCAGCTTCCAGTGGGTGGCAATTATAGAAAGGTTGTTCCAAGTTCACATCGAGCTTGGTGGACAAGCACTTTCCTGTTGTGGTCAACGGTTGCTACCAAGCTTTTTGAATCTTTCATGAGTTGGTGTGAGACAGGCTGCTTTTAAAAGCCTTCTTGACATGTCAGATGTTTGATGAGTAGCTGCTAGGGATGCATCAGATCAGCAAAGGGTGAAAATGAAAGCACCAGCAATACAAGGATGGTCTACTAATTTCTAGTCAGTGGCAGCCTTTGAAAAGTGATTCAGAGGTTGGAACTTACGATGCCGGGAAAACCAAGCCATCAGCTTACTGCCCTGGTAAGCGGCTGTGACCTGGCAGGCTGCGGCTGCCCCAGGACAAGAACTAACAGTGTCTCCTGAGATCTGCGCCATGTTGGAACTTAGGGTGCCGGAAAACCAAGCAACTACCTCGCCTCCCTCATAAGCGGCTGTGAGCCTACTGCGTACATGGGCTGAGAATCTAACATCCCCCCACCCCCACCACGTTAGTAAATGGGAGCCAGAGGTCTGAGCAGCTCTTGGGAGGTTGACCATATGCAGTCTAGCAAATAGGAGGGATTTCCTTCTACCATCTCTTTGAAGGCAAATATTGTTATCATTGTTTTGCTTTGTTCCAATTAATTGTACTGCTCTATTCAATATTCTGTTTTGATAAGTTCTACAATGTTGTATATTTCCTTTGATTTTGCTATACTTGATTGAAAGAACAACTGTTGTGAAGATAACGAGATAAACTATGGTACCTATCACTGTTATCCTGGTAACCTGCTGTGATGTTCTATACCAATTTCACTGCACTGTCTCAATTGGCTTTGTTCTGTCTTATTCTGTTGTATTTTACTACCTTCAAAATAATTTTTAAAAATTAAAAAAAAGATAACAAAGTAACAAAATACCTCCAAAAACTCCCAACTCAACCAAAGCTGATCCATGGGGCATAGATGAGGAGAAACTCAAAAACAAAGCAACAAAATTATATAAGGTGATTAAAAAGTAAATAACAACAACAAAACAGATCAGTAAGGTACTGAGCAAGCTGAAACATGATACAACTAGATAATAGGTAAAAGGAGGAAATGAAAGTGCTCTAAAGGATGTAACTGCATGTATGTTTAAGTGTGTAGGATTGATAACCATGTTGCTAAGTTTTTGTTGGATCATTGCACAGAACTGTTGCAGCCTCACTGTTTGAATGTCCACTCCATATGCTTTAATTTTGTAACTTGAAAAACTATATCAAAGAAGACAATATGTAATTTTTCAACTAGTGATTTCTTACTGTTTATTTTTTTTGAAATTCTGTATTGTTTCTACCTTTTTTCCATTTTGCTTTTTTTTTCTCTTTAAATAAAATTAAAAAAAAAGAATGCCAGACAGATGGGCCCCTTTAGTAGATCCATTGCAACATATGATGATATATTGAATTATAAAATAATAAGACTAATATAGAATTAAATATAAATGATTCATACTGACATTAACACTTTAATGATAATATAAATTATAACTAAGAATTTGTAAATACCCAAACCAGTGCCTTTCAGGAGAGGTAAATGCCCAAATAAACAGATAAATTAGAAACTTATTGCTGGATGACCAATTGGAGTACAAACATGAATAATGTGTATACTTGATAACAAATGGATGTGGTTGTGTAGTGTGAATCTTCATAATTCACTGTGTCATGTATTGTAACAATAATCAAGTAGAGACAAGAAGTGCTCATTTAAGAACAGCTTTATTGCTAGATATGAGAGATTGGAGTTAATGGTTCTAAAAGAATGGAGTGACAAGAAATTCAGGTCGTAATTTGGGATTTGGAGTGTTATGATGATCCAGAAGAAGATGACATGACTACATTTGAATATAGATTTTTGTACATGAACAAATGTGGAGATTTGTACTTGAATAAATGAATTAATGTAGACTGTTGCACATAAATAAATGTAGATTGTTGTACATGAGAGAATAAGACATAGCCTGAAAGTAAGACCTATTGTGTCTTTTGGAGCAAAAATTAATAAAAGACCCAGTCTGCTTTTCATGGGAATACAGTAGAAATACTATAGACTAAACAGAGAGTCTCAAGTTGGCATGAGAATTGCCTAGAGGGTTTATTAAAAAAATAGATCTTTGGACTCTGCTGTTGTGTTTCTGATTTAGTAGATCTAGCACAGAACCTGAGAATTTGCATGTCTTAAAAATTCCCACATAATGTTAGGTTAGGGGACCACCTTTTTAAAACTCCTTATATAGAGGAATAAACATACTTTTAGGTCAATAAACCCAGCTCTGGTACCAACTCTGGAACCTGGGCATCACTTTTTTTTTTTTTTTTTTGAAACATCTCACTATGTTGCCCAGGTGCAAATATCTGGGCTCAAAAGGATCCTTCTGTCCCAGCCATCCCAATAGCTGGGATTACAGGTGCCTGCTACAGGACTCAGTTCCGCCTCGCTTTATTAATTGGTAAAATGGAGATCTAACTCTTACAGAGTAACAACTAGAAGGGAGATTCTTAGTTGCATCCCGGGAAGTGCTCATCACAGTGACTGGTGCTATTTGGAATATCTGATAGTCAAGGTGTCATCAAAAGTGTTGCACAGCTTCCAATGCATCGCTTTATATCCTCACACACATTGAGCAAACTAAGTTAATAGGTTTTATATTTTGACCCTGACTAGGTCAAAAGAATGAAATATGAGTATTTTAATTCTCTCCCTCAGAGGGATTTTTAGTTTTGCAAAATGAAACCTGGTCAGCCAATATTTATCAAGAACCTTTGTACAAGGTTTCATTTCTTGAAAAGGCACAGAGCATTCACTCCATAAAATTGAGGAAAAGTCAACTGCAAATACTAAACAATGGGATGATTGTAGAATGACAAAATTCATCCATACAAACACACACTAAAATATACATATAAATATAAAGTGACTAAAAATTGACTGTTTGAATTTTCTTCCTTGCTCCTATTATTTTGCCTATAGGTGGTGCTTTCCGTTTGTAGGTTGCATCCCTTTCTTTGTGGCCCCCTCCCCCATGTATCAAAAGGCACATCTTGCACTAATTGAGTTCTTAGAGCAAAAGTGGTTACCATGTGGGGCACTGTTACATTTTGGTACTGTAATTTCCTATGAAAAAAGAGAAATGTCACCAAGGAATCCAGGATTTCTTGCTGGAAATGTCTTTGAAGCTAAAGAATATTTTAAAACAGAGGTTTTTATTTGTAAAGAATAAGGTAATCATGTAGAGAGACACAACTTGAAATATTTTCTTTGAACAATCTGCTTAACCAGTACCGAAAAACTTACTTCCATGGAACAATATTGGAATTCATTTATTTCCCATAATTTTAATTTTATATACCCATAAAGATACAATTTTATTCTTAGTCCTATTTATTACACTCTGCAGTTAGGTTACTTGCCTTAAACTATTCTACACAAACGTTTTAATTTATAAAACTCATCATTTTAGAGATGCAATTTTAGCCTTTAATTGGAGAAAACCATATGAAGTTGCTACAGGTGAGTTTTGGGGGTTAGCCTTTTAGCACTTGAGAGGTCTGAGAATTTCCACTAAATGTTAATTCTGGGTGTGAACTCATCAGACTGGCAGAAAAAAAGCATTACTTCTAAATTTGGCTTTCCTAAATAATCCCACTCATTTGAGGTTTGAATAAACTGCAGTCATCTTAAAAGGAAGATTTGATCGTTATGCAAATCTGACACAGGTGAGTGCAAGAGTTGTCATTTAAGACAGGTGAATCATATTGTTCAAAATTGATATTAAATAGTTGCTACAATTGGTTCATTGTTTATCTCAGTTAGAAGATTAGATTATTTGTCTGGGTTCACATTCCTAAACCATAACTCAGAAACATAGTATACAACTTTGGTCATAGTTTTACATATAAAACACAAACATGGTTTTACACACATAAACAGAGTTATAGAAGTCCAAATACAAAGATATTCTTTAAGAAAAAATCTTCTGAATTAACTATATTTCTTAAATAAAAGATATTTTAAATGTAGTTTATTTAAGACACAATCTCAGCAAATTGATGTGCTGATATCATCAACCTAGTGTGAATGAAATATCTATTAGTAATAAATAGTATTTTCTTTGACACAAAGAGAGATTCTAGGTAAGAAACACTAAAGCAGATAACATAAGTTAGGCAAGGTCCCTTGAGAACTTAGCTACTCTTATGTTTGTGTAAAATTCGTAGAGTGTGAATCAGATAAGGCAAGGAAAACTTGAGGTCATTTCTTGAAAAGGCACAGAGCATTCACTCCATAAAATTGAGGAAAAGTCAACTGCAAATACTAAACAGTGGGGTGATTGTAGAATGATAAACATTATGATTATCATTGAGTTCATACCAAGAAAGGTAAGAGATATAAATCAAATGCTAAGTTTTACTGTTAAAAATAGTATTGTTTTCCTTAGCTAGGAGGTTTGTATGTCAAGTGACTCAATTTTTGAAAAATAAAAATCATCTGGACTTCTCAAATATGCTTTCATCTCTGCTTTAGTGAGAAGCACAGGAAAAAGGCCTGGAGCAACTTCATAAGTCATCTTCATTGTTAGTTAAAAACCAACAAGAGCCACTTTAAAAATAGTGTTTTAGGAGAGACATTTTAAAAATCTTTATATGACATGAATAATAGCTCATATGAAAATTAATGTACAGAAAATTTCTGATCATAACCAAGGACAAATTTTTCATGGCATCTGATTTTTTGAAAAGAAAAGAAAATTTGCATTAAGATATTAGCTATTCCACAAACATTTAAAAAGAAGCTCTCAGACATATTCTATAATGCTTTAAAGAACTAAATTTTCAAAGACTGTGAATCATGGAAAATAGCCCTTGTCTTTTTAGCAGATTATTTTGAATTCCACAAAAAAACTTAAAATATATTCCTTTATTCATAAAGATTACAAATTATTCAACATAAATAAGTATCTTTTCATAATTATTACGGGCATATTATGATTTTGAAGCACAATTAGAACATGTTACTTAACAGGCTAATGTTTTATCTTTAGAATCTGTGGTTGGAAATGTACAGGAATAAACTCAAAGAATACTTAGCACTGAAAGAGCACAAAAACATCTGTTTTATTTTACTTTTCTTGACAACCATTATGTAGTCTTAACGCTGTTCTAATCATATAACTTTAAACTTTAAGAAAATATAATACTGTCCTAGGGGAGCATCTTGAAAGAAATTTTATGGATAATGTATATTCTTTTCAGGAATAATAGTGACTTTAGTGGTATCTTCTAAATTATAGATTTGCAAAGAAGTTGCACAAGTATGCAGAGAAAATACGATATTTCCTTTCACTTGACTATCCTTTTTAACTGGGAAGTCAATAATCATGGTTCTTTAGGAAAGAATAAGCCTTTCAATTAAGAAAACCATAAGTTAGCTCTAATGAGAGTTTTCAATTTGTTCATTACTTTTAATAAAAAAAATTACCACTGAAAATTCCATAGAACCTTCACAGATTCTCAACAGATGTTAAGTGGCATGTGACCACCCACCGTGGTTCCTAATTGATACAGATTCCAAAGCATCCAGATCTTTAAGAAATTTTCAGATTTCAAATATTCCTGTTTGACTCTCCATATTTATCTCATCAGCTTTGATTTCAGAACACTGTTGCATACCCTCTATCCTTCGGCGGGGCTAGCTTCTGAGTCTACTTCTTAAAGTGAGAGTTAAGCACTCAAGAACCTGCTGTACTCTGTAAATTTCCCAGACAGATGTAAAAGAAATGTCAACCTGTGAAGTGAGAGGTCACCCAAAGTCCAAAGAATGACTTTGACAAGCCCAGCATGGTGAGCAAACTTGTTGATCAGGGGTTACTTACAGAGTGGTGGACGACTGGCAGGCTGCAACACTACTAAAGTCAGGCAAGACCCCTTTGCTAGTCTACAGTTTGTATATGGTTCTAAGGTAAATAGCAGAGAAACAGAAGTAAAAGACAAGAGTCCTTGGGAAAACTGCGTAATCTGCTCCCAACTTCTGCTGGTCTCAGCAAGCACTGTCAAGCCATAGCGGTGGGTGGTCTTGTTGTGCTGCAGTCTGGTGCACAGCCTTAGCCCTTGCTGAGGGCCCCCCAGAAAGCTAAACAGGGCCCACTTCAAGATGGTGTTTTTTGATTAGAATTCAGAAGACTATTCTCTCTACATGCTGTAATTTTCCCTTCAAGTATTTATTCAAAATTTTTGCTGAAAATATTTGCTTCAAGGATTAAAGAGGAGATTTCCTTTTCAACTTTTATCTGATCATGTGTTTTCGAATCACTGTGCAGTTCTCTTCTCAGTTTGGAAGTAAAATGTGAATGGTAAGATGTGAACTAACCATCTACCCCTTCTGGATAATCTATTTTTCTTTGGTTTAATTTATTTGGTGAAACGCTCAGAAAAGACCCACAGCCACCTCAGTTCTTTTCTGTGCCTTTTTTTAGGTCATTTTGTTTTGGAATTTCACTAGAATCTGTTTGCCACCTGATGCTTCTGCAAACTAGCAGTTTTAAGTCAATAGGATCATTGCATCTAATTCTGCTAAGTAAGTCACACAAATCTTTTTATGAGTCATACACTAAGGTGTTGGTTCTGGGAATATGCAGACTTAAAATTCATTCTTATACTTACAGACATCCTAAAAGTTATAAAATTGAAAATACACAGAACAGAGAAAGTCCTATGGGCTGTATTAAATAGCAGAAAATTAACATGACCTAAAAGAGAATCTACCTGATTAAATCAACATGATCCCTTTTTATGAAAGAGGGATAGGTAAGAGAATGGGAAGAGGTAAAGCTGAAGCATTCTGAGCCAAGACTGCCCATTGCTGTATATGGGCTTATGTTTTCTTTTTCATGTGGAAACCTTAGGAGTTCCCGATTTCTCTGTTTATTTTTCTACAGTACTCAGGGAACATCAAAACTCAATGAATGTTGATACGTCAGACAGAAGGTGTATAGGGAAGCAGGATAGAGAATACAGTTTCTGCTCTGTCGGTGTAGTTTCTGGGGGGTCAATTGTTCTGAGACTCTCAGGGTTTTCCTGGAGGAAATCATATATCAGCCAGACTGCTCAAATCTCAACTGGGCCCTCAATTTTTTGCCTTCAGTCTGATTTTGTATCTCAACATATGAATTCATTTTCCACTTCATAGATAAAACCTGGCATTGAGAGATGCTTTCTCACCTAGATTCCCCCAATTTCATCTTCAGCATGTTTCTGTGTACTATTTTCTGTTACAACTTGAAAGGTATTCATGCTCTGCTGAGTCCTCCATCTGTATGTTGGATTCCATGCCTCATTTCTCCTCAGTGATTTTTTTTAAAATCACTCTTTCTTTTTCTCTTCTGTCATTTTTCCTTCTGTCATTTTTTAATCAATTAAGTTTACTGGTCACTTTAGGTATTCATAATGATTACATTCATTCTAAGGCCTTGGCCTGTACTTGATTCTTTTTTCCCCTATTCCCATCCCCTCTTGTCAACCTCTTTCCCCTCCTTATTTACAAAACTTTGTTTCCATTGTTTCCATCTTCTCTCATCATATTTTTTTTCTTTTCCTTTCCTTCCTTTCCCCCTGCACCATCCCTTCTTCTCTTTACCATTTGAACATTTTCTTCTTATTTTACAATATCTACTTTACATTTTGGTCCTTATTTACACTTTCAGCTTCTCATGCAGGAAAACAATGTGGTATTTACACATGTGTCCAATATATTTCACTTAATAGTACAGCCTCAAGATGCAGCCATTTAGCTATAAATGTCTTGTGTGTATCCTTCTTTATGGCACAGTAGTAGTCTGTTATATAAAAAAACCCCACATCTTCTCTAGCTATTCATCAGATGGCATTTGGGCTCTTTCCAAGATTTAGCAATTACAAACTCTGCCCCTATAAATATGGGTATGTATATCTTACTGTGCTAGTTCAACCTCTGTAACTTTCATGCCTCTAAGTCCCTTTCCCAATATATTACAAGCTTTAGTTTTAATCTAATACATGGCAAAATTTTGTTTCCTTTTTATTTTAAATCAAGTGTTTATTATTTGGTTTTTGAAAAGATAAAAAATGAAAGTACTCAGTTTTCATACACAAGTTGCTTAAAATAAGAGACATTTCCACTGCATATGTGTTTAATTAATTAATTAATTTGACTGTGCTAGAGATCAAACTCAGGGCCATGGACACTTCAGGTAAGTGCTTCACTGCTGAGACACACATTTCCGTCCCTTTATCATTAACATGCATGAAGCAGGTTACTGTGATACTGTTACACATGCGCACAGTATGCTCAGATCAAATCAGGTAATTAGCATTCCTCCTTCCTTATCATTTCTTTGTTTGGATCCTTCACGCTCCTCTCTTACAGATTTTCATACAATACATAATAGGTTACTGTAAACCTCAGTTGTACCACTGCTGCAGAGCACAAGAACTTACTCCTTCTACTGAACTGAGCTCTGAACCCATTTTCCACCCTCCTCTTGTCCACCCTCTTCTCCTTTACCCTTTTTTCAAGATGTTGTCCCTGGTTGAGTCCTTCTTCCCTCTCACTCTCAACCTTTCATTTGTTAGAACTTTCTTATCATTTGGGTATGGTGCAGAAATTTCTTTCCCGACACCTTGGAAGTCCTCTCACTCTGGGTGAGCTGTCAAGCAGGTGTGTTCACGGCACTCTGTGCGGCTCCCTCTTACCATTTAACACAAAAGTCAGGATGTTCAGAGTGTGTGGTCACAGGAGTCACCTAAACAGACTTCCCAAAATTATGCCATTCAAGACCCCAGCTTCCTCAGCTCGTAGGTCGTATCTTTCTCCTTTCCCAGGAATCACTGCTTTGAACTCCTTGTAGTCCAAGGTCTGAAAATTGTTGTTCTGTATATCAGATCTAGTTTTCTGATTGTTCAAGATAAAAGAGAGCTAAATCAAGTCCATATGACTCTATCATAGCTTGAAGTGGAAGTGTCATTTCCTCTCTATGCTTGAATACTGATTATTGTATATTTGCTGCTTATTCTGTTACTCTGATGTATTTTCCTATTTATGTGCTAATATATTATTTTCATTCCAGTGGTTTTGCATTAAGCTCTGGTGTTTGCAAAGTGAATATCTCCTGCCTTGTTCACACTTTTTTCAATTTTGAGATTTTTCTCTATGACCTCTAATAATAGCTCATGGTTATATTCAAATCAGTACTTTACTTACAATAAATTTATATATATATATAATAATTTTAACCATATTATGAATAAGGTACATTTTCTATTTAGATTTTTTCAACATTGCTAATACACAATAATACTAAACTTCATATATTTACTTTTTAAAAAGTATCCAAATATCCTTAATTAAACCATACAATCATAGTGACAAAAGGTAGTTTAATTTCTGTATCTCTTCTTATCCAATGTAGACTAATATTTTGTTTCTTAATCCTTTTGGGTTGTCATAACAAATCACCTTAAGCTGGGTAAAATATAAAGAGCAAAAATTTATTGATCCCTATTCTGGAACCCAATATCAAGCGTCAATGGATTTGGTGTCTGGTGAGGACTCATTCCTCATAGCCAGCAACTTCTCACTGTATTCTCACACAATTGAAGAAGTAACCAAGCTCCTCAGGCTTTTTGGTAAGGGCACTAATCACAAAGGCTGAGCTCTCATGACCTAACAGCCTACCAAAGGCCCCCCCTCAATAATATCACAATAAGGGTTAAGTTTCAGAATATGAAATGTGAACTTGGAGAGGGCAAGAAATCAGACCACAGCAGTTACTGTACAGATAAACATCAGAAATTTAAAAGGTTGTTACCTACTTTGATGACCCTAGTGGGAAGATGTCTCCATACTATGTTACAATAAAAGTCCTGGAATAAAATTGCTGGCATTGCCACCAATTGCATGAGGGCTCTTTTGCCCAATTCAGATAGAAATAATACATAGGCAAAGTGGACCTCTTTTAGTTAATGGATCCCTGAGTTTTGAATGTGAATGGGTATCAGTTTGTAATGGTAATAGCCTTCTACTTCTGTCCTGAGAGCAAGAGCCAGTGGCTAGCAGCAACCTAAGGGAACTCTTCTAGTGACCAGAGATAGCAGCTCCCAGAAGTCCTCCCTTGCTCTGTTTCATTGACTTCTAGCCATACTCAGTGTTGTCTACCCTGGCCACAGTACACATTTGGGGCTACTGATGTTCAGTGTTGCCAACGCAGTGTTCCCAGCTCAATCGGCTTTACTTGAGGTAGAAATGATGAATAGGCAATAACAGCTGAACAAGGCTTAATAGGGTTTACACTGAAGTATAAGAGGGCCAGTGCACAGACTAAGTGCCCATACTCATTAGGGTATGGAAGAAGTTTCTTATATGGAAGAAAAAGGAAGGCTTGTGCATGCACAGTGTCAGACTTTCTACTTAGTCATGGACAAGAATGAGGCACCTTGTAGACCTGATTAACAATGGCAGGATCCATGTTGGATGGCTTCACAACTAAAGCTTGCTACAGGTAAAGCAAATGCCTTCCAGAATGGCTGTGGGACATCTGATGTAGCCATGGCCAGCAGCAAGGTGTTTGGGGCTTGGGAACCACCAGGCCCTTCTCTCCTGTCTCATTATTGTCACCTGGAGCTTTAAAAAAGTTTCTTGGTGAAGAGATTGTTCACAGTGGTGTGGACAAGGCTGCTGGAATCCACAGAGGGTGTTGAAGCTCAAGAGCTGATACAGCTAGAAACTATCACCACTTGTTAGAGATAGCACAGGAAACTATTCATTTACTACTCCTATGAATATAAATGCAACCTATTGGAAAGAAAATATCAAGTAGATTCATCACATTGATGCCATATTTTTAAAATGAAGTATGAGTTGACTATAAAAAATATGGAAGGAAAGAATGTGAGAACTCTGACAAACTGTTCGTAATGTATCTATTTGCAGCTGTTTTATGGACAACATCCTCTCCTTTTCCATCATCTTCCTAAGCTGCTACTAGTTCTAATGTAAAGAATGTGAGGCCTGTTCTAAACCACTCAGGAGTTCTTTATCTTAATAAGTTAGTTGGGTATTTCCCTTCTTTTCCCAACTTATCCCTTATTTGTGCCTCACATCATCAGATTTATAACTTCACTTTTTTTGTGTTTGTTTTTGTTCAGACATTCTGTACATACTGTGCTCAGCTCAGGAAAACAGTCCAGCACCTTTCCAGTAGTTGCAGCTCACTTTGAAAGCCCTAGTCATTCAAAATGTTGAGGACTTAATAATATTAATAGCAATGGATTTGGACCATGGCAAGGACTGTGGCAGACGTATAAGAAGCAGTTTTCACAGAGCAGGTGATGCAAAGGTGAAAGCTGCCTCCATGGATAGAGTGCTAAATCTGGGATGAGTAAGGATGGATAATGATCAGGGAAAATTTTTTCCATGGTCAATTTCAATCTCCCCCAGCTGTCATACAAAGCACCTGTCCACCATTCACTCTAGTCTCATTACCTTGGGTGAGATTAGACTCATTCTCAGCTCTAAGAGCGGGAACAGATTTGACCTAAGCCAATCATGGAAATTTCTTGTTATAACAATAAATCCAAGGATAGGTAAAAACCCAGCTCTAAACCTATCAGTATGTAGAATTCTTTTAAGTACAGTGATTACTAAAGTGATGGGCACATGCCATTAAATGGTCCAAATAAAGACAAAATTCAGAACTTTTCCTAGATAATCAGTAAACAACTGCTTGAGAACAAATGCTCCAAAACTTAGTGTTTTAAAATAGCAATGTTGATCCACGACATATTGGAACTTAGGGCGCTGGGAAACCAAGCAGCCAGCTTGCCACCCTGGTAAGAGGCTGTGGCCTGGCAAGCTTGACCACCCCAGGGCAAGAACCATCAGTGTCTCCTGAGATCCACGCCATTTGACACTTAGGAAACTGGGAAGCCAAGCAACCAGCTCACCATTTTGGTGAGCGGCTGCGGCCTGGCAAGCTGCAGCCACCCCAGGGCAAGAACCATTAGTGTCTCCTGAGATCTGGGTCATGTTGGAACTTAGGGCGCTGGGAAACCAAGCAACCAGCTCACCGCCCTGGTAAGTGGCTGTGAGCCTACCAACATGTGGGCTGAAAATCAAACATCTCATCCTCCCATTCCCCCACCCCCACCCCCACCCCCATTAGCAAGTGGGACCCAGAGATCTGAGCATCTCTTGGGAGGTTGGCCATGTGCAATATAGCAAATAGAGGAGATTTCCTTCTACCGTCTCTTTGAAGGCAAATATTTTTATGTTTTGGGTTGTTCTGATTAATGTTATTGCTCTATTCAATATTCTGTTTTGATAAGTTCTATAATGTTCTGTATTTCCTTTCATTTTGCATTACCTGATTGAAAGAACAACTATTGTGAAGATAACAAGATATGCTATGGTATCTATTATGGTATCTATAACCTGCTGTGTGAAGTTCTGTATCAATTTCACTACACTGTCACAATTGGCTTTGTTCTGTCTTGTTCTGTTGTATTTTACTACCTTCAAAATAATAAAAAAAATCTTTAAAAATAAAATAAAAAAATAAAATAAAATAGCAATGTTAACCTTTAAAAGACACAGGTAGCTTCGGGAATAAACTCCACCATAATGTCCCTTCGAAGTTCTTCCCCTCCCCCGCTTTTTGGTCCTGTTCCTGTTAAAACTCTTTGGAGAAACTTGCAGAGAAAGGGCCAAGGTTATCAAGCCACTCTATCTCATATTTTAGGAGTCTAGGGTAAATTTGACTTTTTATAATATTAAACTGTTCATTCCCATAAGCATTTGTGTCTGGCCCCCAATACCCTTCCCAGTGCTGGATACTGAGGCCAGGGCCTTATGCATGATAGGCAAACACTCTACTACTGAGTTATGTCTCCATCCTTTTTTATTATTTTGATTCCCCCTCCCTCAGCCTCCTAACCAGCTGGAAAAACAGGCGTACATCACTACACTCAGCTTGTGTCCATCATTTTATAACCTTTAACTGAGCACACCCAGAAGTGTCTGTGTTTGTTGTCATAACCTTTTGGATATATGCTGTAGACCCTGAATACAATATTCTGAAATATGTCCACCATCTTTCTTTGAATAAGATTAAAAGGTGCCTGCTGAGAAGCGTACGCCTGAGAGCATGTTTAGGAATATGTCTGCCCCTAAAGCACTTTCTTATAAGAATACACGTAGGCTCCCTGAATAAAATCTCCATGTGTTTGTTCCTCAGAAAAAGTGTTGCTTTGACAATAACTCTAGTCCTCCCTTTATAGGCAGTCTTCTTCCACTCTTCGATCTGTTTGTTGTACTTTTCGGTGTTACACTCTCTACAGTACTGCTTCTCTTGTTCCTCCACATCTGTGCATATGGACACATGTTTAGGTATATTTACCAAGGTATGAAGATACTGCTGGGTTTAGTTTTCTTCTTTTGGCTGTCATAAATCCTGTTATATAAATTTTTCATTGGCTCCTATATTATATTTCATTTGAATCTTCGAGTTAAAGAAGGTCAATACAGCTGGCTGGGGATCCATGTTTTTCTTTAACATCTTCAAACTGCTCCTCACCATTTGGTAACAGTGAAAGAAAAAAGATGTCATGAAGAGAACAAAAGAGAAATATGCAAAAGAAAAACTTCACCAAATTTTTGCAAGATAAAAACAAATGGAAGCTTAGGAAAAGAAATAAAGCAAGTGCTATAATAGAGAGAGAGACACACACACACACAGAGAGAGATTGAGAGAGAGAGAGAGAGAGAGAGAGAGAGAGAGAGAGAGACAAGGAGGCTGCAGCAGGGGAGAGTTGGGAATGTCAAGGTAACAGAATTGAAAAGCTTATCTGCAGAGTACATTAGTGCATTCTTCCTGACATGATTGACTGAATCATCATTATGATGTGAGCCTACCAACATGTGAGCCTACCAACATGTGGGCCTTTTCTTGATGTATTAATTCCTTTGAGCAGCCCAAGGATCCTTCTCTAATAAAATCTAAGGATCCTTCTCTATAAAATCTAGTATCTCCATAGGCAGAATCAGAACTTCTGGTGCCAGCACCTCAGAGTGAAGTTCACTCAACATGGAAGTGAGGACCTTCAAGGCTAAAGTTCTAGTCCCTGACTGTTTCTATTGCAGGATTCATCTTACTAAAGAAGCTCTACACACACACACACACACACACACACACACACACCATTCTCAATCAGTCTTTTTGTCAGTGACAGAGACCAAGCAGGAAAGAGGTCCAACAGAGAAAATAGAAATTATTCTATTCCCCTTTCTTAAATAGAACAATGTCCAAAGACCACCAACAGTATGAAAAAAAAAAAACAATTAAAAACAAGAACAACTGCCCACAGAAGAAACAGCCATGTAAGAGGAAAAACAAAACAAAACAACCAAAACTGAGAAGATAGTGGTCTCAAAGTAGGAAAACAATGCTATAAGAAAGGAAAATTGGAAATTGTGTCAGTCAGCTTTGCATTACCACAACAAATACCTGAGATTAGCCAGTTTACAAAAAGATGATATTTACCTTTATCACAGTTATGGAGGTTTCAGTCCATGATTGTTGGTTCTGTTGCTTTTGGGTCTGTGATAAACCAGTAAACCTTAGGAAGCACATGATAGAGCAAAACTTCCTGGTTAGGAAGTCAAAGAGAGAAAAGAAGGAACTAGGTTTCTGTGGTTCCCTTGCAGGACATGCTCACAATGACCCAAAGAACTCCTACGAGGCCCACTTCCTAAAGGTTCCACCAACTTCCAGTAGCACTACGAACTGGGGACCAAGCCTTTACTATATTGACCTGCGGGGGGCTTGCCAGATCCATATGATAACATGGATCAAATGATAACATTTGTGACATGTGTAACTTTAAACCAAATGAAATATGCAAGGAAGGGCTAGACTATGAATTAAGTCTTTCACAATAGAGGAAAAAAACAGAAAAGAAATTGAACAAAACAAATGTAACAGAAACAAAACAAAACAAAGTGGTTGAACACTTGCCATAAATAAGAGAATAATTTTGGGAAGTTCAACTTTAATAATAAAAGGACTAGAAAACTGGGAACATGGTGACAGACGGGAAGAAATTTTAAAGAAATAATACTAAACATTTACTCAAAGATCAGAAATGATTTTTTTCAAAAAATCTATTAGATTGTTAGAAAATAATGAAGGAAGCCTCATGTGTAAATATAGTCTTGAAATCTTTTTTGTCAGAACCCAAAAGTAAAAAGAAGATTACTAAACATTTTTGGACTGATGAAATAGATGATCTACAAAAGATAGTCAAGCCAGCATTGGCTTTCATTGCCAACACTTAATGGTAGAAAAAAATGAACAATGCATTCAGAATTATCATGGGTAATAACTTCGACCTAACATTCTCACACAATCAGACTACAATAGCAGATAATAAAATTTAGGCACATTAGAATTCATAATTTATATTCCATGTGCCCTTTGTAAGGAAGCTATTTGAGATATAAAGCAAAATGAGTATAGATATGAATTGTTCTCAGTTGAATTATGTCCACTCAAAAGATATTTTTGTCCTAAACCCCACTACCTATGAATGCTATTTTACTTTGAAGAAGGTCTTTGCAAATTTTCAACTTACGATCAGATAGGGGAGACTGTATTCAGCATGACAATGTCTTTATTAAAAAGAAGAATTTGAACTTGGAGACAGGCATATAAAAAGAAAAGATGGTGTAAGGGCAAAGGGAAATCATCATCTGTAAACAATAGAATTTAGACACCTGACTCTTAAACTTTTAACCTGCAGAATTGTGAGATGATAGTACTTTGTTATGGCTGCTCAAAGGAATTAATACATCAAGAAAAATGATTGCTGACACAAGAAATGATGGAATTTCCTGATAGGCCTTGGGAAAATAATGCTAAAATGACAGTTAACTCTTAGAATCTGAGATAGTCATTCCAGATTGAGCATGAAATCAGAGAGCTCAGAGAAAGAAAAGACTAAGAGAACCCCCCAAAACAAAATCTAGCCTAAGAGGCTAGATAATGTTGACTTTGAGAAGAAAGGATTTTTTTTCCACTTAGGCTTGCTACTAAAAATAGAAAACAAAAACAAAACAACAGGCCATGTGTTAAAATCATGCTTCCAATAATAAAGGAATGCAAGGGATGTGATGCATGTTTTTAAACACTTAATGGTGTGTTATAAAACAGAAACCTATTGACTGTTAAGAAAGAAACACAGTAAAGAATACAAGGTAAACATTATCAAACTTAATAATAAAAAGCTAAAAAATATCTAGCTCAGAAGGTTGAACTAGAAGGTGGTGAGAGGCAAAGAGGATAGAATTACTATGGTCTCATGTAATACAGTGAGTAGTCCCAAGAAGTTGTCTAAATTAAAAAAAAAAAAAACAGTTTGAGCATGTTATGTATTGGTGCTCTTCATGATTATTAATGTGAGAATTTAAATTATAAATACAGAAATAGATACAACCTCCCTCAACTTGCTAATCAGCATTTATGAAAAACCTTCATTTAGAAGGTTTGATGGTGAAAAACTATATACCTTCTCCTGAATATTAGGAACAAGTCAACTATGCTCATTCCCATCTTTTCTATTAAATATCTACTGGAAACCCCAGTCAGTGATTGCGAGAAGATAAGAACAAGAAGTAGCCAGGGATGATTTAGCTGAGCGGCGTTAGTGCCTGCCTGGCAAGCGCAAGGTCATGAGTTCAATCCCCAGTACCAAAAAAAAGAAAAAAGAAAAAAGTAAAAGAACAAGAAGTAAAAATTATATAGTTTGCAAGAAAAAAAAACTAGTTTCTTTAATAGCTGACATGCTTGTATACCTGTAAAATTTCTTCCAAAACCAACTCCAATAAAACCTCTAGAACTACTAAGTGTAGCAAGTCAGCAATATAGAAGGTTAATACAGAAAAGTAAATTTCATTCTACTATATTAGCAATGAACAATTGGAATTTAAAATCAAGAACATGAGGCTATTTGGAGTAATATACCACAAGAAAGAAAAGAAAAATAGAAATTCTTCAGATATAAATCTAGCAAAAATGCAAATCTCTAAGTGGAAAATACAAAAACACTAATGAAAAGGATGAAAGTGAAATTAAATAAACAGAGAAATATTCCATGATATTGGATAGGAAGGGTTATTGTCAAGATATTAGTTCTTCCCAACTTGAGATTCAATGCAATCTCAATTAGAATCACTGTGAAGCATTTTGCATATGTCAACAAACTGACTCTAAAGCTTCTATGGAGAGGCAAAAGATTCATTTCAACCAACTCACTATGGAAAAAGAATGGTGTGGGAATGCTAATAGTACCTGACTTCAAGACTTACCATTAGGCTTCATGTACAGAGGAGCAATAGTTAAAAAAAGTGTGTTATTTCCAAAAGAATGGGAAAATAGATCGAGGACCAGAGTAGAGATCCAGAAATAAACCCACACAAATATAGTCAACAGATAGTGCAACAGCAATTGGCAAGAAATGAAAAGAAAAAGAGAAAAGGACAGGAAAGAAAGAGAAAAAAGTCTAGATACACCTTTCACATATGAAAAGGATGCCAACCGCATAACTCCAATTATATGACGTTCTAAAAAAAACCAAATTAGGGAGACATAAAAAGATCACTGGTTATAAGAGGTTTGGAGAGAAGCAGGAAGGGAAGAATGAAAAATGAGCAGAAGTTTAGGGCAGTGCAGCCAGTGAGGAAGTACTCTAATGATATATGTCATTACACAGTTGTCAAAACTCACAGAATGGACAACACAATAATTCTAATATAAACTATGGACTTTAGTTAGTAATGTACTGCAGCAATATTAGTTCATTGTGATGGCTTAAAAACAGTTTGTTCTTCCAAATGAATTTAGTAGCTTAACACCCAGAATTATGTTAATGGTATTAAGAAGGAAGGCACTCAATCCAAGTATGGTATTTAGAGGTAGGGCATTTAGTGAGTGAGTACATAAATTATGTCATTAGGATTAAGCCCACCTAATTAAATCTTGGTGCTTCTATAATAGGGAGAGAGAACACACAAAGATACATATCTTTTCCTGCCATGATGTGATAAAACCAAAAGGGATTCCACTTCAGAGTCTACTGCATATTGCATAAGTCTGTTGCATGTTTTTTGAACTTACACCTTCCAAAACTATAAATCAAAACAGATTTTTTAATAAATTATTTTGGGGTATTTTGTTGTAAAAACACAAAGTTGAATAGTAAACATCATTTCTAGCAAAAACTGCACTCATGCAAAATGTTAATAATAGGAACTGTGAGGTGAGTTATATGGAGGATACATAGATGCATGATTTTTCTACTCAGTTGTTCTGTAAGCTTAAAATTTCTCAAACAATAAAATTTAATAACTTTTACAACATATAAATGCTATTTCATGTAGTTCTATTTCATAGTTGCATAATATCTGAAATATTCTAGGAAAAAAGAGAGATTCTTCTTAATAAGGAAGATCTAATATGTGAAATATCTATTTATGATAAACCTATTTTTGTATCTTGATAGCTGTGATATCTTCCTGAATTTATTATCTTGTGTTTCTTTCACTTTGTTTTTCATGATTGGTTTCAGAATAAAATAGATGGATTTGATTAAGTGATCAGCACAGTTTAGGTGAGATGAGTGACACTTCTTTGACAACACAATTAAATAACTATGATATTTTTATTTGTTCTTTTGTTCTAAATAGGCTCACATTTTTCTGTGAAGATATTTTACATAAAGAACACTATTTTCTGAGGCAACTAAAAGTCAAATCAGACTTATCATTATTTTAAAATGGAATAATTTAAGCTCTGGGACATCAACAGAATTCTAGTACTTTCTATTCTTCCACCCATTGATTTATATACTCTGTCTTTGAATGTTGAGCTGCAATTGCCCTTCAACTTTTAGAGAGGATGTAGGTCTTTTTATTCAATATATTAGAGTCTATAGAGAATCTAGTCAATTGATCTGCAATTATGATGAAGTGTAATTTGTATTTTGATGTGGAAAGAACTGTAATACACTATGAAGTTTGGCATTGTAAGAATTCTGAAAGTGTTCTAGGTAGGCTGGTTGTATATTGCAAAGTGGGGAGTTAATACAGAATGAAGCCAGAGAGCTTGGGTCGTAAATAATATTTGCTTTTATACTGAAGAATTTTTTAAAGTAGGATCATATTCCTCGTATATTCTAGGAAAAAACTTTCTTGATGGCTTCTCTTTTTCCTGATGACCATAGAATCAGTTCTATAAATGCTTTCATTAACCTCATACAGCCTGTGAGTGAGTATCCTTCTTGATTCCTCATTCAAATCTTATCTATGTAAAACTTCTAGGCACTTATGGATGAGCAACATGGAAGTATGGGGACAAATTAATGCCCAATGGGACAATCCTTGATCACCTAGGAGTAAGAGATGATGAATAAATACCAAGAAAGATGAGTTAAAAGAAAGCCTAGGATTAAACTCCAAAGACCATCAGCTCTTAGAAAAAGATCATGAAAGATGCAAGGAAAAGTCAGAGATATCAAAGGAAAATCAGAAAAATGATATCACAGGAAACAGAACAAGAAAGCTTTGCTTGGATCAAAACTAGTCAACACTGTCAAATGCTGTAGGAAGGTCATATAGACTTAGGTATGGAAAGCATACTTTATAATAAGAAACATAAGAATATTAGTGACCTGTTCAAGATCAGTGTCATTGTAGTCATGGGACAGTAGTCATGTTTTGGACATATAAGGAAAGGTTAGGAGAGATAAAATAGTAAAGAAAATATATTACATTTTTATTATTAAATTACAAATGATCACAAATTTGGTGTTTTATGGCAACACACATCTATTTATCATGTAGTTCTGAGAGTTAGAAGTCCATTGTGGGCTTCATGGGTTAAAATAAATAGTTCACAGGGCTGAATTCCTCCTAGAGTCTCCTAGGAACAGATCCCTTTCCTTTTGCAGCTCCTAGGGCCTGCCTAGGAACCTTAGTTTATGGGCCTCTTCCTCCACTTTCAAATCTAGAAACACTGCATCTCTGACCACTACTCTATAGTCATCTCTGCCTCCCTGGATAACAAAGATAATGCTCAAAATTCAAACTTCCTGCCCAATGTCCCACTGAAACTTCTTTCCCTGCCTATAAAAGCATTTTTGTGAATCTGAGTTCACCCAAAATGGTGTTTTGAGGACAAAATTCCCCTCCAACTTAACACTTACAGCCTTGAATAGGCCTGATGTTCCTTCTACCAACTCTTATTTCCCAAGTATTAGCTTTTGAGTGGTGAGCAGATGGATTTTGAACTGACAACAACCAAAACTAGCTATTAGACTGAGACAGTTGTAGATGGAGTTTTCATAATAAGGCAATGATTTCCCATTACATATTAGAATATGACTAAGAGGATGGTTTGTTCTTAATCAAACTAATCTGGATGATCATATCTTTAAAAACTTGCTGAACTAATACCATGCAAATGTTTATTTAGCTTGCTCTGCTATAAAATGTTGTATAAGAAACTAAAATATAATTTATATAATTTATATATAACCTATGTTATACTCCTGTAAGCATTACAGTTCTAAAATCCTTATAGTCATCATAGGATAGAATTAATTAATGGTCCAGAACCCACTGTTCTTGTTATGACCAAATAGCCAACAAAATCAAGTTCAAATAACTGAGGGATTAAACATGAATCATAAACTAAATTAAGACATTTTCTTCAAACTACTTAAGATTTTTAAATATATGTTAATATTTTCAATGTGTTTGTAATATTTTTCTATATTAGTGCAATGTAAGTCTGTCTATAGCAGGTCAGAACAATAAAGAAAATGACAGAATCAGTTTTATTTGTGGATAATAAACAGTCTGACTCTTACAGTTCTCTAACAAGGTGGTCATGGAAATTTTTGAGCTAAATCTTCTACTTGTCTTCAATATAAAATTTTACCAACAATTACTCTTTTGGAGAAATAGTAGTACTGAAATGGTAAAGAGGTTAAAATGACCTCTCACTCTGTCATATGTCCAGGGAGTGTTTTGTTTTTTGTTTTTGTTTTGTTTTGTTTTTTGCGAAGAGGCAGCCTTGGATTTTTCAGACTTTTAGTCCAGGAGTTGTCCTTCTCTGGGGCTGATCAAATGAAGCCTACTGTGCACTGAACTGTGGCTCTTTGAACCTTGTGATAATGGATTCTAACCACACCAAGTTCATGCATATGAAATATATTTAATGGGTGAGCTAGTTTAGTACTCAGCCATTTCTCTCTGTCTTTTCTTCCAACCTTTTTTTTTACTGAAAGCTTCAACCTCATTAGGATTTCAGAAAAAACTGAATCTTGTCCATCATTTTGGATTTTGCTTTTCTTTTTCTGGCAGGCAGAACCTAACTTTTCAATAGAGGAAGTAGGAAGGGGTACAACACATTCAGAGTTTATGAAAGACCTTATTTACCATCAAAGCGAAAGCTTCCAGATACTCTTGCCCTGTTTTCTTATTCTCTTATGTCTTTGATGAGGAATTAAAAATTCTAGCCAGGGCCACAGAGACACTGAGAGGTATCTGGCAACAGATGCTACATGGTGTTCTGGAGTTGTAAATTAATTACAAATGATATTGAGGAGTTGACCAAGTAGCTGAAGAGTTGTCATAAACAGTAAATATGTCATAAATCATAATAATATTGACACAGGCATTTCAGAGAAATTAAAATAAATATTTTTCAGCATAGCTTTCATTTGTTTTTCTTTTTTTACAAAGCATTCATTGTGGTATGTTATAGGGGACCTGGCCTAGGTCCCCAATCTCCCAAATGAGTATACAGTGAAGGCTTAAATAAATGAAATTAGTGGTATGATTTTAGGGCTCCAGGAGGATCAAAACCCTCTGCAGAGTTTGAGGACTCTGGTGGCTAAGGCAAGGAATGCCTCTGGATATTTACCCATATTTATTCAGGAGGTTACAGTGGAAAATGCAGGAAATTGAACAGACCTTAAGTGGTTCAAGGACTTTGCAAGTAACAGATTATGTTAACAAGGAAAAGTATCCTGGGAGAAGATCTCCATGTTGCATTTCACTACAGGAGTGAAATGCCTGCAGCTACAATCTTCATTGGAGTTCGAGCCAGGTATCAATTGTCATCTTATCTTGCCTGGACCATGCAGGAGCCCTGCACGTGTATTCATTTACCAGTTTCATGGCTCCCAACACATTCCTCCCTTTTGTTTAGTTGTTGCATGGGATGAGTAGTCAGTTGAAGCTTGGAGAAGCTGTGTTAGAAAAACTCTTGCAATTTAAATCTTGTACAGTTCATCAGTATATAACAATAATCAGTTACTAGTATAGCCAATAATTGTCAGGTGTTAGTGATTTGAGCCCTCTTTACAGCTAACATTTTACTATAGAATTGCATTATACCTTTTGAAGTTATACTTTTCTACAGGAGGTTCAAGACCAAGTTAAGGTGAGACCTGTATTAAATACAATCAATTTTTTGTTATCTATCAAGGTCAGTTAGGTCTCCTCAGGAATTACTTTGGAACCATGCATAGCATCTCTTGGTTTTATAGTAAATGTCAGCCATCAGGATGAATCACAGCCATTGCTTGACAAAGTTGCTTTCTATGAAAGCTTGGAGGATTTTTTTCTCCTGGTGACTCTCCTTAGGCACATTATTCATCAAAAATCATTTTCCTGTGTGGTCTCATAATTTTCTTGATCAGAAGACCAGGGACTCATTGAGTATCTATGGATGACACAAGCAGAGGTTCTTTTATGTCCTGGGTCCTCATTGACCTTGAAGGGCTGAGGCCAAAATATTGGTTATCCTCTTAGCCCATCTGTCTCTATGATTTTTGGTCTCTAAACCTCAATTGTTGAACAACAAGAAGAAAAGATTGATAACAATACAGTGTTATTAAAGGCAATAAGCTTAACAGTGCTATCTTAGCTAAATATGTAACACCTCAGAACATTAACTGAAACATATTTTCTATTATCCCTGGATATTTTAACATTTGAATACCTGTAGAGTGTTAACAGTTACACATATTACACAAAAAAATCAGAAATCAAAACCATATATAACATCATAGTATGACAATCATGACATTTTGTAACAATCCAAATTTCTGTTTTGAAATAAAATATCCCTTTTAGTCAATCATGCCTATCTGATACATAAAAACTATTTAACTTATTGGCCTTTAGTGGAATATGACTCTCATAAATTTTGGTACCACCAGAGGTCTGAATATGAAATAAAAATTTATTGCCACAAATAATCTCCATTTTACAATTTGGAAAACCAAGTATATCTGGAAGCATGAGCACATTAATACACCATGAGTTTAATAACAATCATTTGTCATAGCCACATGAAACCTTTGCATAGGCATCTTTATTGTATTATTTCTTTGGATGATGACCAATGTGAACATATTACAATAATATATTTTGCAACTTTAGTTGGGGTATCTCCTATAAGGCTGTGAAATCACTGGGTCCTCCAATCAATAAACAAGAACTTGTTTAAAATGTTACCAGGCAGCTGCTTTCTTATTTATCTATTGGAGTCCTGTCCAATAATCCCAAACCCGAGAGATTTTGTTTACTCATCTTAATAAAATATATGTCTATATATATTTTAAATTTTTTGATGACTGATGAAAAACCCAATCATAACATTTAACCAATTAATTTTTTAAACAATGAGACTCTCAAGTCCATACATAAAACACAACAATATATATTATATTTATATATCCAGTCTTTGTGTTTTTTGGACTGGCTGGCAACCCAGGTGGCACTTCAACCAGGTGGAAGTATGTTTTGTAATTTTATAACCCAAATAAACCTTTGATCAAATGATCCATAAATGTAAAAGAAAAAGGAAGAGAAAAAATTGTTGAGTTAAAAAATAAAAAGAACAGTTGTTTACAGAGCAGAAAAATAGACAAACATGGACAGATGATCTGATAGATTATCTATACAGATTCAAACAAATACAGAAACAATCACACAGTTTGTTAGGTTTGTGAGAAGACTCTAAGTTCCCAGGGGGTTTTGCTGAACTAGCTCACTTCCTAAACACTGTGTTTTTGCGGTTGGAACACCTGTTCACCACCAGTATCCCATGCCCTCAGGGCATTTCTCAGGTGCTCCATGCCACTTGGGCATTCCTGTATGGGCACTTGTGTTTTTGGCTCCATATGTGTGAAAGATCACTAGCTCATTTGACTCCCAACAATTGCTTACAAACAGACTGGACAAATAGAAAACAGATACACAGACAGACTGACAAATTTCTTACAAATCAGAGTGTACTCAAATATATAATTAGCCAGATTGAATTACAATAATTTTTTACAAATTTAGAATTTATAACTATAAACTGACTAGTCAGATTTGTTATATATTTTTATATTTTATCTTAAGAATATTAGTAAGTTGTGTGTCCCTTTCTTTCATTAAACTTTCCATTTGGTTATCTTTATATACTCATCACCTATTCAGACTTTTGGTTTTGTTTTTGGTTACCATCTCCTGGGCATCCTTAGTCAATTAAGGCTGTTTTTAGTTTCACCCTTTTCCATCAGTTGTGTAGTTTCTGAGGCATCACTGTCATAGGACTGAATATCAGCTTCTGGAGAGGTGGAATCAACTCTTTCTCTGGATTTGGGTCCATCATACAGCTGGATAGCATGCTGTGGCACCCAGATAGGCCATTTATCATTTTCTGGAAAAACATAAGCATACCCCTGACCTCGCATTAGCATTGGACTGGGTCCTTTTATTGTCCAGTATGAAGATCTTTCCAACAGACTATTTTTTGCCTTTATTTGATTGCATTATCTTTCTGCTGTGGTACTTTCATCTTTATTAGAATTTAAAATTTTTTAAATAGTATTGCTAAGTGAAATCCATTATGAAGTGAACTCTCCATTTTTTTTTTTAAATTTAAGTTGTGAGCACATTTAACTATTTTTAGATCTGAAGATTGTAAGGAATTTTGTGGTAAGGTATTAGAAAAAAATAAAACTGAGTTTTGTATTTAAGCTTGCTGTGGTGACACACAGGTTGTTGCTTTTGCTCTGACCTGGAGGCCCCGCTATTGTTGGGGAACCAAGAACTGGTACAGTGTAAACTTTTGATGCACAAGGCACATGCACAGGTGATGTGGAAAAACCAGGCACTTCTCCAAACTTCATCTTGCCTTTCCAGCCCTGGCTCAGCATTACAGCATTGCTGGCAGCTGGCCAGCCACTGACAGGCTTGGGAGGCCCTAGTGGAGTTCGCTCCTCAGCATACCCGAGGCAGGGCTGCAAACCTTACCTCTGCAGATAGGTCCAGCCTCACCAGGGCAGGCCAGGCCCAGGGAAAGTTCTCTGTGCTTTATGCCATTCATATGTACTTTTAAAGGCAAAAGTCTGGATTCTTTTTTGACACTAATGGCTAGAAATAAAATCTTGGGATGTCTGTCACCCATTGAAGGAAGTCTCCTCCACACCCTTGTGGCTACTATTCTAAATTGATCATAAATTGGTAACTCAAAAGCAAGTCAATTGCATTTGGCAACAAACACTCTTTATATCCCTCCAGGTTAAGTCAATTTAGCACTTTTACTAGGGTGAAAAACATTACTCACATCTGTAGATCTGTAGTTGTCACATGCAGAGGCCATGGCACAGCTGATGGCATCGGGCAATGAGTGAAGCTTTTGTTCCTGCGTCTAAAAACCCTTAAATGCTTTTTCATTAATTATCACATTCTATCTTAGGGTGGTCCTGCTTAATCTGTTGAACTCAATAAGTATCAGAAGAGCCAAAATCTTTAATTACCTTTTCTTTATTTATAGATTTTCCAACTTTTGTCAAGAGAAGAATAACCGATTGAGCAATGCAAGAATCTGGGGAGATTCTAACAGTGTTTTGAGTAGATTGAACTGTAACCTTGATTTCCCCTTGCAGCTAAAACAAACCACATTATTTCTTCACCTCCCTTGTCTGGACCAAGCTCCAGGCTCAGTGGAGCTCTTTCGTTCTCTCCCCTACTTGGGACTTGATTTTAAAATTTTGCTCCAAGTTAGTTTCCTTGTGGCCATCTCAACAAGCCCATAACCATCAAGACATTTCTTAATCAAAACCTATAAAAGAAGAGTAAATATTGAAATCAAGCATACAACAAAAAGTTTCATGTACATTTGTGATTCTTAAGAATGTACTTGTCTCGTGCCTAACAATTGGTAAAATCCATACTTTTTTTTTCCTTTTGATTTCCTGTAAACCAATTTTCCCTTTGAATTTTCTTAAGCCTTTTTGTCTCTTCAGCTTCTCTCAAGCCTATCTGTCTTTCACTACCTATTCACTTCTTTTCCCCTGTTGCATGCAAATGAGAAGTGTCCCCTTGATATAAGAGAATGAAATTCCTGTCCTACCAAATGTCCGGTATGAGTTCATGTTCTTTAAAATCAAAGAATGAATTTTAGAAACAATGGAGGTTAACAGCAGAAATATTTATTGAGAGAAAGAAAGGTTCTGTCTGAGAAAGAGAGAGAGAGAGAGAGAGAGAGAGAGAGAGAGAGACTGGAGAGGTCCTAAGTGGGTTGCCAAAAATACTGTAATTTCTAGGGATTTTTTATAGAGTAAAACCATGAGGTGAGATGGCTCTAAGGTGGGGAAAACTGGGAACTCACAAGGCAGTCAGGTATGAGGTGGGACAGAACTATGATCAACCAATAAGATTAATTGTTCAGATAGAATTGACCAAATTAGGGACAAATGGGAAAGTCATGTAGCAAGTGGCATTCTTACAGATCAATGACTCTTCCTGCAGGGGGTTGGAATGGTGACTCTTAGCTTCTTAAGGTGATCCATACCCGATCCCTAAGCTTTATTCTTAAGGATGAGGTTGCATTTGTTCTGCCTTCTGTCTTGAGATCTGGCCCATAGCAAGGGGTGTGAGTCCCCTCCAAGGTCACAAGACATTTGTCCTCTATGCTGGCTTCCTTGAGGGCCTAGCCCTGTCTGACCGCCTATAATATTTCTGACTAGCTCAGCTGCCTGCAATATTCCTTCCTCTGGAGAAATATCCCAAACTGCTGTGAGGGAGAAATGGACAATAACTGATCTGGTTTCTTCAGGCTGGAAGGGGTTGTAGTTGTTGATTGGCAGTCAGAGATACTCTATAGAGCTTCTAAATAATGGCCTTCAGTAGATACAAAACACATTCATCTTGGGTGGGTGTACAACTTTAAGTCTGAAGGGAACAAAGTCAAAGAAACAAGTATGTATGGGCCAAATAATAGACTCAACAGGATTATTATGAGTGCAGTTAACAATTTTTTTTTAACTAAGAGGAGCTGGTAATGGCTTTCCATTAGGAGAATGAGGACAAGGTCCAGGAACTTTTAGAATTGACATGCCATTTATTTGTCATCTAATATCTTGAACAGTTAATCAAGATGTTAGAAAAAGTCTTTATAATTGTATAAGTACCTCCTATGCTGTTAGAATGTCTAATTCCATCTGATTTGAGGATGGCCTGTTTTATTAATTTTATCTTTTTACTTATGAGAGACATCAGCTGCAATGTCATTTCAGGTCTGTTGAGTATAATTACTTAAGGCCTCAATATGAATCATATAACCTTTTTCTGGACAAGATCTGGTGGATCCCAGTAAAAGAAATTTAAAAGAAATCTAGCATATTTGTTATTGGTTTCATCTATATGATGCCTTGGGGTTTGGCATCTTCTAGGTAAGAACAAACTTTAGTCAAAGCATGTATAATCAAAGAATATATACAAGGTCATATATAATCAAAGCATTAGCATTATAGTTGACAGGAAGGTTTAGAAACTGTTTCTAAGTTATAGCAATTGTAACCCATTGACCCTTAGGACCTTTTATTGATGGAGTCTGACATTTTGTCATAAATCCTTCTAGCTGTACTTATAATTATCTCTAAATTTTTGATAATGTAGAAGAACCAGATCAATACATTATTTTGACAAGTGAAACTCTCTTAAGTTTTTATATATGAACAACATTATGTACTCTATTTGTAAAAACCAGTCTCAACATCATTTTGATTAGTTGGCAACCTGGATATATATTACAGAATTTAGACAGGATAAAATCTCTCCAGGATTGGAGTCAGGCTTTTAGGCATAACTAAAAGGAATGAGTGAAGAGAAAGTTATCCCAGTTACAGTTTAAGCAACCTGTATTTTGGTGACTGTATTGAGGTACAGTGTCTGGAAAGAAGACCAGAGTTGAGAAGGACTAAGTAACATGTGCCAATGTCCAGCAATTGGCTGGTTTTTCTTGCTTCTTGTCATAATTACTCAGAGTTCCTCCATGGAGATGACAGGCAGAGATGACAGCCTGACCAGAGGGAGGAGAGTAATGCCCCGAGGCCCTTTAGTTCTGCTGGACCAGCTGATAGGTTGGGTCTGAACTCTGGGGCCTTGGCCTCAGAGAGCAGTGTGACCTCCAGTGGTCATATTTCCAGTTAGGGCATGGCTTGGGAGCCTCTTAAGGCAGTCTCTTTTCAAGTGTCCTGGCTTATGGCAGTGATAATAGGTCAGTAAAGTCTTCAAGTTCTTCTTAGAGCCCCAAGAATCAGACTTAAGGTGTGTTTTTAAGGCCCACAATAAAGGCAGCCATTTTTTTGGTCTCTTTGTTTTCTCTCTTTGGCTTTCCCCAATGCTGATTATAGAATACTAAGGAAGCAGTTTTTACTATAAAGAATCAGAAGAACTATCTGGAGCAAAGGCTATTGTTTGTAGCTTATTTCTAATATCTGGTGTTGACTGGGTTATAAACATGTCTTTAAGCAAAATCTGTCCCTCTATTGAATCAGGATCTATGGACATATGTTTTGTTAGTACCTCTGATAAATGCTCTAAGAAGTCAGAGGGGTTTTTACCTTTCTCCTGAGAAATAGCTGACAATTTACAGTAACTAGAAGGCTTGGTTTTTGTCCTTCTTAGACCTTGGAGAATACACACTTGAAAATGTCTCCTGTTCCAATCTCCTGTATTGTTGTCAGGCCACTTGGAGTCTTGGGTGAGAACTGCTTTTGCACCAGTGGGAACTGGTAGTTCCCCTGGCTGTCTATCTTCTGGCCTTTTCAAGTTAACAATATGGTATTCATCCCCAAAGGTAATAGCAGCTTGTAATGCTGCCTGTCTCTCACTAGAAGTCAATGTTTGATTTAAGAGTAACAGTACATCTTCCCAGCATAGCTTATAGCTCTGAGTAAATCTTCTAAAGACGTGGATGTACTTATCGGGGTCATCTGAAAATTTTTTTAGTCCTAGTTTAATTTGCTTTAAGTCACTGACAGAAAGAGACCTATGAATGGGAGTGGTCTTATAAGGATTATAATTATATCTGGAACATAGATAAAAATTATCTCTTAATGCAAAGAAAGTTTGAACATACAGCAATTCTAACCATTTTCTCTCTTTTTTACAGTACAATTTTAGTTGTAAGAGAGCATCATAATTAATACTTCCCTCTGTATTCCATTTTGGCTCAAGGGGGTACATAGGATATGAACACATTCAGAGAAATACCAGTTGGCTCTTTTTTAACATGGAAAGGTTGAATATCTTCCAGTGCTGAAAAATGCATTCCAATGAAGTAAGAGGCTTTGGCATTGAGTTGTCAATGTTTGTAACATAAAAGCAATATTTAAGGTCATGAAACCTTTTTTGAACCAGGAATTGAACTCAGGAACTTCCTCTGAGCTATGTCTCTAGCCCTGTAATGCAAGAGACTTTGATATCAAGCTATCTGACTATGCAAAAAGAAGATAACTAAGGCATCCCTTATTATTCCTATTTCATAAATGTCCTTAAGGCGTGCCTTGGGTTGATTCTGCTCCAGGGCAGGTGGATGCCTTTTGGAGACAGTAGAAGATAGATTGGACAAGCCTATCCACCCTTGAACTGGTGAATAACTTTTTCTTCATTAGTTTTGTTTCCATAAAGAATGCTTAAAGAAGGAAGTATAACTTTATAATAAACTATTGCTTTTTTTTATTGTTAAAAAAAAAAAAGGTGGACTAAAGCATTTCTCTGTTTTGTGAAGGAGATTCCATGGGAAATAGAGACAACAAATAAACTTGAACAAATCCATCCTGGGTCCATGGGAAAAGTCTCCAAGGCATTTGTGTCCTCTAATTACCTAGGTAATCTTTTCTAGTGGAGGGACCTGGCTATGCTTTATTTAAATTTCTGTATCTTTGAAGCTCAGAGGTTAAACTTATTATCATCTAGCAATCACATTTTACCATCTAGGCACACAGAAAAGGATTGACTATTTACTCTTAATTAACATATGTAAGGCACAAATGTAAATCCTTCCCCTACTAGCTGCTGTGGAATGTAAACAATGGTTGCAAACTACCTCAGCTTAATTTCTGAAGAGAGGGATAGTCTAAGTAATCTAAAAATCTACTGAAAGGTTTAGTGAGAGTTTCTAGTCTACTAGCAGAGAAATAAAGATGATAGATAAGTGGAGATTTTAAGCGGCCAGGTGCAAATGTCCACTGAGGAACTTTTGGGTGTCTACCAGAGAGTTGCCCTGGCCAGGAACCCTCAATTGTTCTGTTTCTATTGGCCCAAATAACCAAAAGTCAGTCTCCAGATAAGAATCTAGCTGTCTGGTCAACATTACATTGATTCCATTGGCCACTAGCTTCAGTGGCGATTCACCAAATAGATACTAGGGAAAACTGTCCTCTGCTTTTAAGGGTGGCCACTGCTATAGGAGCAATTAATCAGCTGGCAGAGTAACCACTTTTCATCAAAGTTCTATAAGGGATAGTTAAAAGCCTGAGCAAGATAATTAATTACCCAGTGCTCTGTAAATTTACAATAAAGGTTTTAAAGTCCACAACTTGAAAGGTTGGAGAGCCTCCTTAGTCTAAAATGTGTTTAGGTCCCATAAGTGTGCTGCTTTTGGGAATAACTCCTTCCATTGTCACATGGAAGTTGATTCTCCCCACTGTCTCAGGTTTGACTTATGGAAGAGATCGTGGCCCAGAACATTAAGTCAGGACATGGCTTTTATGTATGTTCTCCTGGATAGGCACAATTCTGATGTCTCTGACCCAGAGATGGGGTATGTGTCCTTCCCTCATCTACGATGACTTCCCTGTCTTTGGCATTAGCAAATGCTCATTTTCTATGGGCTTAGCTTAGAAGGAAAAAGTTGGAACAACCTAGAGTTCTTTCTGATTTTACATGCTTCTATAAGGAAAGTACAAATAGGGGAAATAAGCAGAAGCAAAGCCAGAGAAAGGAAACTGAAACAGAACAAGCTTGACATTTCCTCTAGAGTATGGAGGAATATCAGAGCCAGTCTGTCTCAGTGAAACCTTGCCTCCAAGTTTTGGAGACCAGCCAACAGCATAGTGCTGCTTGAATAATGAAAGGAGTCCCAGTTTTCCTATAGGTATGTATATTTTCTAAGTCTGAGCTAGACTGCATTTAAGAAGATCCATTTTACAGAAGTTTAGATTAAAGTGTGTAAAATACAGTCAAGCAACGAGCACCAGTCAATTTAGCAGCTAATTTAAATGCAACATGTAGAAGAACAAAATAATAAAAAAGTCCCCCTAAAGAAATATCATGATCTTATAACTTTCCCATGTTTTAACTTAAGTTAATCATTATTTTAAGAGACAAGGCAATTAAAAACAATAGGCAAATCACAAGCAATTATCACAAGTAATTATAAGCAATTGACAAAGACAAAGCAAAATTCGAATCATAAAAATTTGTTACCTAAACAAGTCCCAGTCCAGAGTCTATAAAACAAAAGGCAAACTCTTATCTCTGTCCAATGATCTTGGTGGGACCTCCAAATGATATAGGGGAATGAAATTCCTGGTCTACCTTATGTCTGGTATGAGTTTGTGTTCTCTAAAATTAAAGAATGAATTCTAGGAACAATGGAGGTTAAGAGCAGAAATATTTATTGAGAGAAAGAAAGCTTCTGTCAGAAAGAGAGAGAAAGAGAGAGAGAGAGAGAGAGAGAGAGAGAGAGAGAGAGAGAGAAAGTTCCCCAGTGGGTTGCCAAAGATTCTATAGTCTGTGTCCAAATCAGAAACTATTGACTGCAAGCTCTGTAATGGACTCAAAACTAAAGGAATCAGATTCCAAGTTGAGAGTGTCTCAGGGGAAATAATTTTTCCTGCACTATGTGCCTTTTTAAGATTCTTTCCAACTGTTTCCCAATTATCAATATCTATAGTGCCTGTCTGAGGAAATCATGGATTTTATTTAGTTACCTCTTTTAACATTTTTGTTAGGTCTTTCTTTGGCATGGTCTTTCAGTTGACAAAGCTACCCTGACATGATTTTTCACCTTCCACTTTATCCTATGACATGAAAGCTAAGGCCCAAACTGGGATTAGATACCCCATTATGTTTAGCCATAAACATAAAAATTTACATGGCAAGAATTTTCGCCTGAGAACTACTAGCAACAACTTAAAACTCAAAGGACTTGGTGGTGTTTTATATCCACCTAGAGGAGCCTGTTCTATAATAAATAAACCCTGATCTACCTCACCACTTCTTGCTAATACAGTTTATGTTACACCACCTTCAGCAAACCCAATCATGGAAACAAAGTATGCATAAGTATATTATATAAAAGTGTTAGGTCAAGATGTAGCCGATGAAGTGGGAAGAAATTACATTTTAAACCCCTGAGCCTTTAAGCAGGCCTTGGAGTGGCCATAAATACCTTTACTCCTCAGCTAAAAGGTTTTGCTTCTTTTTGTTGTTGTTGTTTGTTTCTAGGAATTAAACTCAGGACCTTGTTCTTGCCAGGAAGGCACTTGTGCCCTGAGCTATACTTGCAGCCTTATTATTATTATGTTTTTTATTTTTTTGGTTCCGGGGATCGAACTCACAACCTCCTGCTTGCCAGTCAGGCACTTATGCCACTGAGCTAAATCCCCCGCCCCTCCAGCCTTATTTTTACTACAGGATAAAATGGCTTGTTCACAGTGGGAAGACTCACTTTTGTTCTTCCATCTCTTTTCCTGGCATTCCTGGTGAGGTTTTTCATCCTGTGAAGACCTCCTTCTTATCCAGATTTTCTGTATACAAACTTTTCACTCTAGGCAGACTTGCTTGTTCAGGCTAAAATTCCTAATTGAAGGATTTCAGTTATCTGGGTCCTGGCCTAGAGCCTCAATCTCCTGAACAGGTAGGTGTACAGTGAAGGCTTAAATAAACGAGCTAAGTGGTATGATTTTAGGACTCCAGGAGGATCAAAACCCTCTACAGAGTTCAGGGACTCTGTGGCTAAGACAAGGAATGGCTCTGAATCGCCCATATTTATGTGGGGGGGTCACAGTGGAAAATGCAGGAAATTGAACAGACCTTGAGAGTGGTTCAAGGACTTTGCAAGTAACAAATTATGGTTAACAAGAAGAAGTATTTTAGGAGAAGATCTCCATGTTGCATTTTAATACAGGGGTGAAATGCCTGTGGCTACAATCTTTATTTAGTTAACTGAAGTTGTTAGCTTATCTTGCCCAGGCCATGCAGGAGCCCTGCAGGTGTGTTCAATTACCAGTTTCACTGGCTTCCTACAGTTTGTCTTTTAATAAATATGGATGGCTTACACTTCCGATCCTCTCAATAGCAAGACCTTAGATGATGGTTCTTAAGTCAAGACCTTGTTGAAAGAAACCTTAGTGTATAATACATTCAATAAATTTGGGGTGGAGCCGAGGGATGTTCATTTTAGAAAGCTCTCAGGTGATTTTAATACAATCATCCCTGACCCGACTTAAGAAGTATTTATCTAGAGATCAGAGTCTCTGTCGTTTTCAGCCTTAGCACTGTGCCAATTTCTTAGCAGTCTCTCAGGCATGTATGCAGAGTTGAGCCAAATTCTTTGGATGGATAAAACCCTACTAGTGATTCAAACTGAAGTACAGTGCTCTCAGAAGTGTGATAGCAGGCCTAAAGGATTTTACATAGACTAATGTTTTGATAAAGGGAAATGCATAAGCAATTTTTTTTCCACTGGGGACAACTGGTAAAACAAAAATTCTGGTTTTTTTTCTTATTATATCTGATGGAAAATGCTTTATTTTCTTATCCTCCCCCCCTTGGGAATAGGCAGACCTTGTAGGAAGAAAAGCATTCATTCCTTGCTGCCTGTAGTGTTTGGAGAGAAGGTTCAGTCATGTTTGAGTTTCCTAGTCATTACTGGATGTGCGTTTCCTATGACTTCCTTCTCTGTTTACAGGTGCTGTTGCGTCTGTTCTTTAATGTGTGTTGCCCTTTGTTACTTGGTCACTCCTTGTGAAGTCATCTACATTATTTGTTCTTTGTTCTTGGCTGTATCTAATCATATACAAAAGAGGAAAATCACAACTTTTACATCATTCAAAAATTGTATTTTTAATGTAAGAAGAAAAGTACAATCCTTCTTTGTTTCATTATATATATGATTATATATGCTTTGAAACATACATTATCTAGAAAACCAATAACTTTTGTTGTAAATACTGAAGAAAGAATCTGTATTTTAGAATTCTTGGAACAAGTTAACATGCCACTTTGTTGCATCAAAACTATACATTCAGTTTATTTAAATGTCATTAGTTGTGGACTGTTACAAGTTGTTTGAAGTAAAGTATATGTGGATGACATTTACATAAAAATGTACATGGATTATTGTTTTTGTTAACTTTATTGGAAATAATCAGTACTTAGTAGGTCTTGACTTTCTTTACAAGAAAAGGCAATAAACTTAAACATTAAATCCAGGAATTCTGTGTCTGGCTACCTGTCTACCAGTCATCTATTTCTTGATTAGCATTCAGTAACAAGTTTATGGTATGCAGCTCCAAGAACAAAACTGGCACAAATATCCTTGCTTCTCCTTGAATTTATATCCTACAAAGATGTTGGAAAAAAGTTACAGCAATGAAAAGATGTCTAACTAGTCCAATGCCATGGTGATGGTTATTGTTTCTGGAGTTTATTGTATAGACTGGCTGGTCACTTTCTTATTGTATCCTCGTTTATTATGGTAATTGACTCTCCAAGAGCAGACAGGAGGGTGTCTGTCTTGTGAAACAGTCCTGGTTGGAGAGGGGGAGGGGTTTGAAAGCAAACCTGTTTTGTGCCTGAATAAAATCAAAGAAATCAATGTGCTTCTTTTCAAAGACAGGACGGTCAATACTGTGGTTGTTTTTGTTCCCATCGAGTTATATAACCGTGGGGACTTGTTTCTTTGCTTTCAGGATTTGTGCAAAACCCATTAATGCTAAACAATAGGCGGGAGTGTCAGGAGCAATTCTGGAGCTGTCCTGGAGTGTGTCCTCTAGGTTTGGGAACCTCCAATTAGTTCCATCACAAGGGCCAATTGTGCGTGTGTGTGTGTGTGTGTGTGTGTGTGTGTGTTTTAGTTAGCTGGCACGACACATTTCCCCAGGGTTGTGTTTCCTTTTTCCTGAGATTTGGCGAAGGGTAAAGGGTCGGAGTCACATGGACAGAAAGCATTTGATTAATGTCCAAGTCACCGCGGTGGCAGCAGGGGCCGCTCCCCTCCGGCTCAGGCCGCGTGAGGCAGGAGCGGCGGGGTTCGGCCCGCGGGGCAGAGGCCGGAGCCCACTCTCGGGGGAGTCCGCTGAGCGAAGCCCCGCGCCGCCCGCGCCGGAGTCCCAGCCCCTGCGCCCTCCTCTGCCCTCCGCCCCAGCCTCTCCTCCTCGGCATGTAAAGTCCCCCGTCCCTCCTAGGACTTTGCAGAGGCGGCCGCTTCCCCTTCGCGCCGCCGGGGACCGCGCAGCAGCAGGCGCGCCGCGCAGCGCGCAGCCCCGCGCCCAGCATGAGCGAGGAGAGCCGCGGGGACGGCCGCGCCGACGGCGCCAAGGACACGGAGAAGCAGCTTCGCCTGCGCGTGTGCGTGCTCAGCGAGCTGCAGAAGACGGAGCGGGACTACGTGGGCACGCTGGAGTTCCTGGTGTCGGTGAGCGCCGCGCCGCGCCGCCCTGCGGCTCCCCGGGCGGCCCGGGGGGCGCGCGCATTGTCTGACCCGGCCGGGGCCGCGGGGGGCGTCGCGGGCGCCGCGTTCGCCTGGGGCCGCTGTTCGCGGGCGCCGTGACCCTCGCGGGGCTTTTAAAAAGGCGGGAGGCGCGGTGGGCGGCCAGGGCCTTGGAGAGCTCCGAGTCAGGAAAGTGCGGTGGAGAGGGAGCGCGCTCCTGCCCAGGGAATCCTAGCTGCCCCGTCTTTCCTCACTTTTCCGCCTCCCTGTCCTGCGTTGTGTCCGTTCCGTTCCTTCTCTCCCTTCCCAGAATATTTTGTCTTAAAGCGTTAGATGTGGTGGACAGGGATCCAGTCTGCTACATTTAGGTCTCTGTAGTTTAAAAAAATCACAGAATCAGTTGGAGCTGGAGTTTTACTCAGATACATGGCAGTGAAATCCCTTTAGTCATAATCATCTTTGAAACATGGGCTGTGTTTTGGGAGGGTGCATAGAAGGAGCGTCAGGGTTATGATCTCCAGCAGCTGTTGGGTATTGAAGCCACATGTGTGCTGGCCCCGACCTAGCACCACAATCTCCTTCCTCCGGGTTTAACTTCGGCCTCTGCTCAGTCCCTGGTGCCCTGTGTGCACGGAGACCATGAGAGTGGTGTACGAAACTCATGCTTAACAACATCGGGGTTTCGTAGAACTGGGCATGAACTTTGTTTCCAGGTTTTGGCTTGACTTAGTGGAAGTTGACTTTGAAAACATTTCAATCACTTTACAGAAGTAGGGGCAAGTAACTTATGAGACATCACTCAAACGCCCACTTTTTCGCTGTTCACTGCTGAAAAGACAAAGAATTTGAGGATTGGCTCCTGTCTACCCAGATGCCTGGGAAAGCATCACTTAAAAAAGCCGGGCACAGTCTCACTCAACTCCCCTAAAGCTTGTCCTTCCATGGCTGTGTTCCTCTGGTCGGAAGGGAAATGTTTCAGATGCCAAACTTCCTGCTCAGTTTTGTGAAATCTGAAAAGTTTCTGCTGACAGTCAGGATGGAGGAAATTTATTTCTTGGCTGTGTCAAGAAGGAAAGAACAATGTCTCAGGAGTTCTAAAAATTCCACCACAATGCACTGGTTGTCTTCTCCAGTATACTTGAGCTTCCAGGGACCAAGTCCTTCTTTGGAAAGGTGAAAGTATTTCAGAATATCCTAGTAATTGGTGATATATGGAATTAATCGAATATGTCCAGGCAGCAGTGACTGAAAAGAGCTTGCTTGCTTATTTATTTATTTACTTACTTATTTATTGTTGTACTGGGGATTGAATCCAGAGCCTTCAAATTGGGCTATATTCTCAGGCCTTTTAATTAACTAATTAATTAATTTTTAATTTTGAGACCTGTTCTACCTGAATTGCCCAGTCTGGCCTTGAACTCATGATCCTCTTGCCTCCACCTCCCAAACTGCTGGGATTATAAGCATGTATCATCACACCTGGCTAAGAAGAGCATACTGTAAAGGAGATTTAATTTTTAGTAGCTTCAAATGAGGTTATTATGAAACTTTGTGGTTGACGAAAAAGAACTGAAGTAATTTCTTAGTTACTGCTTTCTGAAAATACATGAAAAAAGTACAGTGCAAAATGCTTAATTGCTGAAGCAGACCACTAACATAATCTACCTGAACAACTAATTTGCTGATCTTTATTTGAAATGGTAGTTTTTCCTCTCATGTGAACATCAGAATATCATAACTGAAAACTGTTCATACTATGTAGATGAGGAATGAGCATGTGGGAGGTATAAAAAATTGTATTTTCCTTTTTACAAGCAGAAAATCATCTTATGATTTTGTTCTTGCTATCTTATTCAAAAACTGTGAGCTCTTCCACTTTTCCTTTGTTCATTATTTGTGCTGTATTTGCTTATACATACAAATGCACTTATTGGCTTGAATGGCCTGTAGACAAAGATTTACTATGGCTTCCATTGGGTCAAAACCACTAAAAGTGTAAAGACTATTTATAACCAAATACTGGTGTTTTCTTTGGGAATTAGAGAAACAATCCCTTCAGAGTTTTACTTGGTGGCCTACAGCTGATGTCATCTGTGACGTTTTCATAGTAGACTATGCTAATATGAGAGCCTTAAAAGTACTCATGCTCCTTGATCTAATAATTTCCCTTCTCAGAACTGATTCTGAGGGAATGATCAGAACTAGTGACAAATAATAAAAAAATATTTTTACAAAATAAGGTAATCAGAAGTAGAAAAAAATAATATTTAAAAAAAATAAGGTATAATAATTTAAAAAGTTGAGTGATAAATTTGTTGGCAATAAATCGATATGCATACATAAGTCAGATTTAAATCTTTGTTACATTGGTCATTGTTTTTGATTTCTGCCATTCATTTAAGCCACTGTTACAGATGAAGGGTAACTATAGGAAGAGGAAGAAGAGGTAAAAAACATTTTTAGCTCTACCAAGAACATATTTTGACTTATAGGTCCATGTATAAGCAAGCAAAATTGAAAAAAAAAAAACAGGATCATGAGGGAAAATTTTTTACTCATATTTTATTTGCAGTCCCCTCCTCTCAATTCTACATTTTAAGAAAAGAACATTGTACCTCCAAACCCCAGTCAGTCCATAAGCATTACCATTTTTCCTCTATACCATGTTGTTATTTAATTTTTTTTTTTTGAGAAAGGTCTAGCTATGTAATGTAGGCTAGCCTTGAACTCACTTATGTAGCCCAGGCCTGGGAAATTATGCAGGCAAATTTCAGTGTGGACCAGTGCCAATGAGGCAGCAGGGTAGGCAGCATGTACTGTCTAAACTGGGATACTTGTGACAGAAAAAGGAAATGCTGTTACTAATTTCACTGAGAAATAGATGTAAACTGGTTTGTTCCTGGCACACCTGCAGCCATGGTTATTCCATGTCATAGGCACATTAAGACACACATTTTGAGCTATATGCTTTTGCATAAAAGATTTTGAAATTTGTTATCTATCTGGGCTCAGATTTCAGACACTCTTGAATTTGAGTCTTGTCTCTAGTTCGTGGTGTAACTTAAGAGTCCTAAACTCCTCAAGCCCCATTTTCCTCATCTGTAAAAAGGAGAAATGACAATCTTTCTCAAGATTGCTGCAAGGACAAAATCATGTATTTGGGTCTCTGCTTAGTTTCTGACACATAATAGGACCGTGTAAATAGTTACTTTTGTTTCTTTTGATGTTATAAAGAACCAGGAATACTGGTCATCATTAGATATAACTTTAATTTATTGTTCTTCAGTCTGCAGTTTTGTCTGAAACTGATCCTCTTATTTCCCAAGTCATAATCTTTTCCACGGTATTCTTATAATACTCAGTTAACTTTTAAGACAGTTAGGAAACTTTATATGTAACGAACACTGTGGTTATTATGAAGCTTTAAGGATTTGCGTGTTTAGTCTCTGATTGCTTTAATGTGATTGTGTCTCTCGGTGCTTTAAATGTTGATGGGGCTTTAAGGAACCCCAGATGGTGAGCTAAATTTTATAGTTTAGGACTCCCCACCACAGCTTTTCTCTTCCTCAGATTTGTGCTTTTTCAAAAACAGTTAGAAAAACAAGTTACCTAGATGGTAAATTCCCAGAAAACAGGGATTGTGTATTTACTTCCTGTGTGCACTTTTCTTGGCCCGAACATAGTGCTTTGTAAATAGCAGGTGCTCATGAAAATAAACAAACAAGGAAACAAAGCAAGTGCAAACAAAGCACAGTTTGAATGAATCTGAAAACAATCTCTTTTCAGTCAAGACCTTTTCAGGCAAAGATGAATTGATGCAGTGCATTGTGTGTAAGACATATGCTCCACTCAGTATTGTGCCTATGATTTATGTTACTGACCCACCAATTCATATGTTGAAGTCCTAACCCTCAGTACTTCAGAGTGGGACTGAATGTGCAGATAGACTGGTATGTTTAAAAGAAGAGGAGACTTGAGTCCACAGAGAGATATCAGGGATGCATGCACACAGAGGCAAGGCCGTAGAAGTCAAGCCAAAGAGGCTCTGGAGAAACCAAACCACTGACACCATCATGATCTTTAACTTCTAGCCTTTAGAACTGTGAGGAAATTAATTTCTGTTAAACTCACTGAGCCATTGCATTTTGTTATGGCAGGCTGAGCAGACAAACAACTTATGTTAGGCAATGGAGATGCGAAGAGAAGTCTCTTGTCCATGATAAGCTCATAATTTATTGAGGGGATAAGAAAAGTACATAGGTAGTCACAAGACCATGTGGGAGATGTCACATGTGTCAAAAGCCAAATGGTTTGGAGGCATTAAGGGAGTCTTTCAATCTAGGAGTGAGGGGAGTTTTGAGAGGCTTATCCCAGAGCTGATGAAGGAGCAGGAGGAATGTGGCTGATAGGAAAGAGAACTGTACACCCCTCAAAAAGCAGCACGCGGAGTGGTGGAGCTTGCCCCTCTGAGGGCGCCAGCATATTGTTCGTGACTGGAAGTAAAAAGTCCTGTGTGCTTTTTGGATATTGGTAGGAGATAAAGTAAGTATAATCCAGTTTGAGAAAAGTTCCATTCCTGACAATTCTGCCTTTAACTCTATGGAGTAGAAAGTCAGTTGTGAGGGAATACTTGCTGTCAATAATAAGAAAGTCTCAGATGTCTACGGCTAAGATGGGATATCCAGAGGGTCAGGCCAAGATTTCCTGCATCCTTCTCCGAGTTTCATCTTGAGATCCCTGTTGTGGCTCTCTGCTTCCTACATCTCTCTGTCCTCATCACAGATGCCCCTTCAACCAGCCAGCCGCACAGCATGCAGAAACACTTTCTTGTTCCTCTCAATCTGGGACAGGATATTACCTTTGAAAAGTCTTTGCTATTTGCTCAGGGAGTACAGATACCAGTAATAATGGAAACTACATGAAACATAAACACAGCCTAGCTTCTGTGCAATGGATTTCTTCTCCTACCAAAACGATTTTGCTCTCAGGGTGCAAACCTGCCTTGTTTTTCTCCTAAGCTTTAGGACACTCTCCCTTGATACGCCTGGCTGAATACTGCTGGCTGAATACTCCTGACTGGCTTTGGCTGGGTTGCTTGTTTACTCGCCTAATGTCTCAGTATGTGTCCAAGCAGGATGGCATCAGGAAACTGCTTTAGAATGAAATGACTCTCTTTTGTAGTGAATGTACCATGAATTAAATAGGGTTCTTTCTTGATTCTGGTTTTTGGAATATGGCTAGACTACTCTATACTTAGAGAGATGTGTGTTTAGTCTTATGATTTCAGAAGCTTTCAAAGATTGAAATACCAGGAACAAGTGGTATCTTGGGAGCCAATGATCTAGTTTCCAAAAAGAGAGGTCTTTGTAAAGTTCGGAACTTTAGAGAAGTAGGTAATATGAAGACTGCAGAGGTTTCTAGATTTGGTGATTGGAACACCTTTGAGATTTTAGTTTTAGTAGTGCATGTGAGCAGAGGCTAAACTAATAATGGCTTGGGACATAATGCAAGCTGAAGACCAGCAGAAAGACTCTGGGAGGATTTGGGTTTCAAAAGGAAAGGCTTAGTACCTGAAGAGGATGACTTAAGGAAGATAAGCATAGCCAAGGGGAAAGAGACAATGAAAAGGAAACTGAAGCAACTACAACAGGACATAGTAGAGGGCAAATGGCATCTTCATGTGAGCAATGTGAGGGCCTCCATGCCACTGGGAGATGGTAGGGATTTGCTATCATGCCCAGAGAATATACTCAAAACAAAGTATTGCATAGACCAAGAACAAGCAAGCTGTCTCCTGTGTTACCTTAGGTAATGGAGATGCAGAGTCTGTAGCTTTTAAACCTGTCTTGGTGGTCTGTGTTCCTCTTTATGAATACTCCACAATGTGACAATAAAGTGGCATGAATGTGTCAGAGCACGAGTTGGGGGAATTTCATGACTTATAGACCATATTGCTTTGGGTGAACCATATACCCTTGTTATGCCTCAGTGTCTCGTTTGGAAAGCACGCCTAGTAATACTTCACAGGGCTGGCTTGAAATTCAAATCAGCTTCTGTAGGTAAAGTCTTGGCAGGCAGTAAATACTTCCTCACTTTTCCCTTCCCCAGACTCCCAAGTTTATCTCCTCTCCCTTGATCTCAGAGAATGAGCCAGCATTTGCTAAAGTCTGCTGAATAATCATCTCGCTTGTTCCTGACCCCTTTCTCTTCCAAGTCTGGAAGGAAAAGGAGACTTTAATAGATAGAAAAAGGTCCTGGCATGGCAGAGGGGCCTGTGGAATGGAAGGGAAGGCATGGTCTTGGAGCCTGGGAGGCAGAAAGGTACACCAGTAGTCCTAAGGTCAATGCCACGTGAGGAAAAGGGAGGTCAGGGGAGAGCGAAGTTGAAACTTCCTACTGATGGCCTTTATTTCTCTGCGATGTTGATCTCTGGTTTTCTGTCTGGTGTTGCTTTTGTTTTTGTTTTGTTGTTTGTTTTTGCTGGCAGTGAGGTTTCATAAATATTTCAAACATGATTTCAAGGCATAGAAAAGTGAATTGTATGTAGACAGCTGAGATCAAATGTTTTACAATCTTTGTACAATTATTATTTTCAAATATGATTGTCTTAAACGTAAAATATATATTTAGAAGTTAAAATAGAGAACTAAGTTCTTCTGATTCATTACGTATCAGTAGGTCCAAATTGTGATATAATTACAGTCATTTGAACCACAATGTAAATTGTATGAAACTGTCATTTTACATTTATTCACACTTAAAAAAAAAAACCATGTATATATCTCACAGCACTTTGATGTGATTTTTCTTTCAAAATTTGTCTTTTTACAGTGTCCTTTTGAGTGTTCTTTTACTTTTTACCTGGTATTAATTCCAAAAACATGTCTGTCTGTGTTTTGAGTACATTAATTTGATCTAACAATTATTTTTATTTGTATTATTTCTAGTAACATCTTATTCATAATACTTAATTTTCATAGACATTTATTATTCTTTATTGCAAGATATTTAAGTTTAAAATTACTTAATTTTTAATTTATTAAAATTGTATTAGCTGTGTAAAAATCAAGATCTTATTTGATTTACAACATTATAGTTACTTTGAGTAATCATAAATCCAGGAAACATATCCTTAGGGGCTGTTTATTGCTGAAAATTATAGTTGGATCTCTTTTTCCAAGAGCATAATCATTTGACTCCTGGCACTCTAATAAAAATATATTTCCTTTTTCTTCATTTTCATGAACCTAATGCTTTTGATCCAGTGATTGTAGTTATAAGAAAATTGATAAAATGAATTTATGGCTTTAAACCATTCTAGATAGCATAGATGACTCCAGATTTTGATTTCTTGAATAACTTTGCTGTCTTCTAGTATTACAATGTAGTTAAATATAATAAGTACATTACCATGTAGTTAAATATAATATAATATAGTATAATAAGGAATCTAGTTTTGCAAAGAATAGCTAAGCTAAGGACATTGTGTTCTCTCATTGTGAAACGTGTATTTTCCATTAAAAGGCAAGTCCTTCTATTTAAAATGGTTTATTTATATAAAACTTAACAATGACTCCAGCTAGTTAAATTTACAATATTATTATAAAAGTATTTTCTGGATTTTTAGCAAGAATATAATAATATAGAATATGTATGAATAAATATTTTATTCATTTCAAAACTTTGTTTTTCTGAGAGACTCAAAGATCAATATCTGTTTGACTTTGCTATTTTAGCTTTCAGTGATCTTTTGAGGTCATCTTGCTAGTAGAAGCTTTGTAGATGGTGACAAATTTTCAAAGGTTGTGCAACAAACATTGATGTTTTCCTTAATGCCTTATAATGCTTCAATTTGGCCTTGTTTCATACTCCCTTGGAATTCTTGCATTTTCTTATTTGTGACTGTTTCTCTAAAGAAAGAGATCTTAAGATTCCAGAAGTGACATCTCTTCTTTCAAAGCTTTCTTTTTGTTGTTGTTATTGTCAGTGGTATAAGAATAGGACCTGTGGAAAGACATTATTATACTCCATTAGTTCACTGGAATATTGGTCTCCTATCTACACATTTTTAAGACCACTGTAATAATTCATTATTGTCTCAGAAAATTCTGAAGAGGGTTTTCACTTATTGCATGGTATATCTGTGTCATGGTTGACTTTTTATAACTTAATGTGTTTTTTAAATTATATCGGAATATATTTATGTTTGCATATTTTTACACAGTTTATTTTGAATAGCTAGACACAACTGTATTTTTCCTGTAAATCTTAACAATGAAATTTCTGACAGAAATTTCCAGTTGTCCCCCAGTCGATAAATTGAATTGAAATTATGATTTTGAAACAATTTTAGATAGTGTAGATTATTTCAGATTTTGATTCCTTGAATAATTGTGCTTTTTTCTAGCTTTACTATACAGCTAAACATAGTATACAAAGGACTTATTTTGCTATTCTTTCCTATAATAATAAAAGTTTTAGTTCTATACATGATTGTGAAGCTTAAGAGACCATTTCATTTCCTAGCTTTCTTTGTGGAGGAGCATGAGCCTATGTGTAGGTTTTGACTGAGGGAATGTGAACGGAAGTGGCCTAGGTAGAGTCTTTAAAGTGAGCCCTTAATAATGAGGTATGCACTTCTTGCTCTCTCTCTCTTCCTCCCTTTCCTTTCTTTCCTCCTTCCCTCTTTCCCTTCCCTTTCCTTTTTTTCTCTCTTCCCCTTCTTTCTGTTATCTCTTCTTCTCTTCATCCTTCGTATGAAGATATAATGGCAGGTGAAGGGTTAGTCACTTTGGACCCTAAAATAAAAATTATACATTGAACACAGAAGAACAAGAAAATGGAAGACTTTTCCTTAATAAAGTCTCATCTATGGTCTATTAAAAATAGGCTGATAAAAACCAATATTAACTAACTCTGTCCTAAAATCATATTGTGATTCCAAGTTTTTATTGACTTATGCAAATCCTTAATGAATTGGCAAACTTTGATTTTTTTTTACACTTTTGTCCTGTCAAGCTGAATTTTTTTTTTTTTTTTTGGTACTGGGGATTGAACTCATAACCTCATGCTTGCCAGGCAATGTTCATGCCACTGAGCTAAATCCCCAGCCCTAAATTCAATACTCTTTAATACTGTTATCTTCTCTTTAATGAATCTTCTCTGCCATTATTTCCTTGGATCATGCCAAAACTGTACTCTTTCCCTCTACATGTTAGGTTTACATTTAGGAAAAGGACAGTGGCTTTTTGTTTTTTTGGTTTTTTTTTCATACTTAAATATTCTTTTTTTAAAAGGCTATATGTTTTGTGTTCATTATATATATTCTTGAGGATATTTGTTAGGCAGCTTTTACTGCATAAAATACAGGACTGTTGGGAATAAAGTAGCCCTGTGTAATCAACAGGCCCCTATTTATATCCTTTTGTGAAGTCCTGGCTATTTAATTTTTTTAAACTCTTGCCCAGCTGTGTTCCGGGGGATTACTCCTTCTTACCAAGTGCAGCTGCATCAGTATTCAGAGACCTTCTTCCTACTATTTTATGGCTCCACCATCCCTTAGGACAAATTCAATCAGTGTCTGTGAGGGTGGAAGCCAGATACTTTGCGTAGTTTCTGCAGGTGACCCCGATGTGCAGAAGAGGGGGAGAACCAGCACACTAGGGTGCTGCTCTTCTCTGTGTGCTTGAAGCTGGCTTGCTGGTAGCACTTTCACAATACAGTTCTGGGATGGTGGGTGTGGGGAAGGTGGGAGACAAAGTTCAGGATGAACACTTCCTTTAAGGATGTGACCTGGAAATCATACTCATCTCTTGGACTATCTTCTTTATGGTCAGATCTTAGTGACCCACTCCAAGGCAGATGTGGACTGTGCGGACTAGGTGGACATCCATATGCCCAGCTGGAGACTGGTGGGGTTCTGAACAAACTAAACAGGTGCAGAATATTATTTATGTTCTCAGAAAATTATTTAGATTAATTCTTAGATTCCTTTCCTGTAAGATTCCATTATATTCAGGGCAAGTATTTGATAGTCTTTTTTTTTTTTTTTTTGCTGCCTCTGGGATGGAACTCACAACCTCACGTTTACAGAGTGGGGCCTTAGCCAACTAAGCTAAACCCGGGAGCACTCCATTATATTCAAAACACAGTGAAGATTAATTCTCACATATATTTTTGCTCACATGGAAATACATCTAATATTTGTCTGTCTCCTATCATAAAATTTATAAGAGCTCCCCTCTCCCAAGCTTATAATAATACAGGAAAGCCTTGGAGGATTTGGAGTTCTTATTTAACTTTAGAAATTTCTGAAATCTTTAGACAAAATAGTGACCATCATATATTACATGTTTATTATATATCAGTACTAAATATTCATATACTGTCATTCACATTACTCCTTTGTGTAATTGTAACTCTTACCTGAGGATGTCTGAGGGGAGACTGAGGATTCCGAGTAGATGTTGTGGGCCTCTGCCAGGACACTCTTCTCATAAATCACTGGACTGGATGGACCTTTGTGGATTGTGGAAATGGTGTGATTTATCAGGACTAGGAAAAGCAAGGCAGATGTTAGAACTGAACACAGAAATTGTTGACTCTGGAAATACACAGAAGCTGGAAGTCAGGAAGGAATACTAGTTCATTTCAAGCAAACCATGTACAGCAAGAGAACAGCAGAAGCTTATGGTCAACTCAAGGCAGGATCAGCACCAGGGAGGCACTTAGAACCAGACATCACCTTCAAGCCAGGGTCTGTTTCCTTCGTGGAAGTAAGGCAACACAAAAAAAGCTTTTAAAAATAGGCATCCTACTTTTTTCTATTGGTATATCTGTTGATGAAATTCCTTATAAGCTAGCTACTAGTTTCAGTTGAATTTAAATCTTAGATCATTTTGGATCTCTGTGTAGTTAGAATTTGATAATAATATCAAATCCTTTGTTTTATGTTTGAATAAAGCCCATGTATTTATCCAATATGTGATTAAATCATAAGATATTTGAGACATGACCTAACCATATACATACATAATTTAAAAATATATAAACTCAGAATGTATATATATATATATATATATATATACTTTTTTTTTTATTTTGACACAGTCAAACTGTAGTTCAGGTTGGAGGCTGGCCTCGAACTCACTATGTAGCCCATGTTGGTATTGTACTCACGGCAATCCTCCTGCCTCAACCTCCTGAGTCCTGGAATTATAGGCATACACCACCATATCCTGTTGTGTTTATATACTCTTCAACATGTGTGTATTGTTAGGCATTCAATGAATATGTCATAAATTGTTTGTAATCTGTTGAATGTAATTTAAACATGAAATAAATCCATTGTTAATTATTATTCCCAATTTATTTTGCCAAGATTTCTTCTTTTGATAGGACAGGTGAGGGAAAGTATGTAGTAGTGTGATAGTCATAGAACAAAGTTTGAGTAGACTGTGTTATGTAGATAGGAATATTTCCCTCAGTTTCTAGCTAGGTCACACAGCACAACTATATAATGTGAGGGACCAAATGGAGGTCCTTTTATGGATAGGTGAACCTAGGCTGGCTTTCACTTACAGTGTGAGAAGTTGATGTTTCTCCTGAATTAATTTTGGTCACCTTTGTATGGTAAAATTTTTTGAGGATAGCAAGTATCTTTTGTGGGTTAAGGGTTTTTTTTTTTTTTATGTGATTCTGGAAATTGAACTCAAGTGTTCCACCACTGAGCCACACACTCCGAGCCCTTTAAAAATTTTATGTTGAGATAGGGTTTTGTTAAACTGACAAAGCTACCCTGAAATTTGGGGTCCTCCTGCTTTAGTCTCACCAGTATCTGGGATTATTAAGCGTGCACTAGAATGTCTAACTCAATTAAAGAGTTTTAAAAATTTAGATGATATAGTTGTTTCAGTTATAAGAAACATGATTACTAGGGCTGGCAGAAAACTTGAGAACTTATTCAGTACTTGAATGTACCCTGTATTAGCGTTTCGTCACTGTGACCAAACACCTGACATTTGTAACTTAAAATAGAAAGGATTAATTTTGGCTCAGCATTTCAATCCCAGGTAGGCTAGGTCAAAGCACAAAACTAATAGTGGAAGAGCAAAGGTCACGTCATGGAGGCCAGGAAGCCAAGAGATGGAGGAAGAGCACCAGAGAAAAAGAGATCAGGGAGCACCTATATTCCCAAGGACACCCCTTCATCCATGGTCTATCCTGATACCTCCAGAAATGTGCTTGCTAATCCCCTGGGCATCTCTCATGGGACTGAAGTTGACAGGATTAACTATCATAGATTCTCAATTTTAAACATGTATTTCTCTGGTTGAGAATTTGGATCATGTTCAACTTTAATGGCATTGTGGAAATATAAGCAAACTTCTTACTGGGAGATATAGGAGGTCAGCCAGAGGAAAAAGAAAAAAGTCAGCCAGGATATTTGAATACATTTTTTTTGAAAGCCTGCTAATTAGATTTACAGAAAAAAAATTGCATATGGGTTTTCTACATTGTGCTAAATATCTTCCCTACAAATTATTTCTCCTGTAGCTTGTCAGAATTTAAGGCTTCAACTCTCTGTGACATTCTGTACTTTTCCTTAGTATTTAACATGTGATAAGTGAAATTTATAGTATGTTTCATCAAATAATGTACCACCAAAAAATCTGTAATAAAAAGAACCTTACCACAAAATAGAATCAGAATGTTTTTGTTCATATCCCAAACCAACTTTATTAATATATCAAAAACCTAATTGTACTGTTTATAGTTAAGGCAGTCAAAGTAACATGATCTCTAGCCATTGTTTTAAAAAAACATGCGGTCTGGCAAGTGGTGTGAGGTTGTGAGTTCGATCCCTGGTACCAAAAACCAAAAAACAAAAAAAATGTGGTTCATATATTTTGATTCTTAATTTTCCAAGGCATATTTATTGAGCACCTACTCTGTGTGTGCTAGTTATTGTTCTAGGCTCAGAAGACACAGGACCGACAAGGATTAAAAACCTTTATTTCACAGAGTTAAACTCTAATCCAAGAGCTACAAGATAAATGAGTGAAATAGATGATACTGTTTAGCTAGTCTAAATGCTCAGAAAGAAGAGGGTGTCCCTGTGTGTGTGTGTGTGTGTTTATGTGTATATATTTTGGCATTCTATGTAGGACGAGAAAGCAAACACTTACTCCTTTCTGTAAACCTCTAAAAATATGTGAAAATACTGTGTTTTCACTGCTAACCTTAGGTAATACCTGTGTGGAAATGCTAATCAAGTCTTGTTTAATTCTTCAGTTTAATTAAAATTCCTAGATGAACTTGAACCCACATACACCTTGCTTATAAAGTTCATAGATTGGGGAAAGCTTGGTAATGCTAAGACTTAAAGTTCTATCTTGTTAATTCTTCTTTTTTTTTGAGATGTGTCACCTAGGCCTCAAATTCCTGGGCTTACCTGTCTGCCTGTGTGTCCCTAATACTTGGGACACACCCAGCTACCAAATTAATTCTTCAGCTGTCAGTTTTCAGTGTATTGACTTCACATAAGTGGAATATTTGTATTTTTTGGAGGTGCAAACTAAAAATACACTGTCTCACAGTCGTGTTTATATCACAAAGGAGCGTATTCCGAAGTGCTTTGCTAATGAGACCTCTTGTCCCAGCAGTGGGAATTCAGTACCTAGTGGGAACTGCAGTCCATGTTCAGATTCACCACCACTGGGAACCCTGCAGTCTGCCCAGTAAACTGTGGCAAGGAAAGTGTTCTGTAGCAGTGGGGGGACTTCAGCCTTGACCAAATAGCATGGGAGTGGAGTTTGGAAATCTTGAGTTTGTGCAGAACATAAAGGCAGTTTTCCTTAGATCATCACAGGCATGAGTTATAAGCTACATTTTTCATACATTTTCATGTTGTTAAAGGCCTTTTCCTGAAAGAGAACTGAAGAATTGGAGTGGCTTGCACCCCTCCCCCTTTCTTCCTAATGTATTGTCTGTTGATTGCCCTGTGGAAACAACTCCCCAGAGTCTGTGAACAGCTGGATTCCGCCCCTTTGGGGCCTGTAATAAAGTGTCTTGCAGAGCTGCTGTCAGGGATTGTGAGAAGGGGAAAGGCCACTTAAGGACTGTGGAAAACATTCCCATTTCCTCAGCATCCTGGGGCCTAGTCTCTGGCTTTATTGTTTAATAGAGTCTAGAAGGTTTGTGCTGAAATTCTTTTGAGGGTTAGTTGTTAATTCTACAAATGATATTTTTAAAGCAGGCTTTTGTGGTGTGTCATTCTTCAGTTCTCTGAAGAATAGTAAGTTGATATATTACTATTATCATGACCAATGTCAGACTAGAAATTGATAAATCCTTATACTTTTAAATTGTCTAACTGAAGGGGATTTAGCAGCCTCTTTGCTAGGTTATATAGTTTCCTCTTCCATTTTTTTTTTTTTTTTGTTTAAGGAAACCTTTCTATGGCTAATTACATCATTAAAGTTAAAAAGAAGTAGAAACACACCACACAAAGGTGGAATCTTTTCTGTTCACTTTTTTATGCTAGATTTGTCTGCTTGATTTTTTTCATAGTGAGGATAAATTTAGATATCTATTCTTTATTGGTGGAACCGATTTTAGTTGTGGTATGATCTGACAAAATAGGAACAAAAATCAGTCTAAAGTCCAAATAAACCACAGATGCAGTTAGGTTGGTATAGATTATATGGGGGAGCTTTAAAGGTGAGATTTGCCTAATGAAATAAGCAAAATATGGTGCCTATGAGGGAAATAATATATCTAACATCCTTTCAGCTTTGAAACAAAACTTACAATTTTGTCTGTAGCGAGTACTTGCAGGCTTTGGAGTTTTCATGCTTCAGTCTGCTCAGTGCCTTATGCTCTGCCTGGTCATCAGCCTGTGGTATGACTGGAGTCACTCTTGCTAAAGCCTGATGAAGAGGCAGTGATTGCTGAGGGTGCTTGTTAATCAAGAGTTCAGGGGGTGTGATGGGGTTGTCAGTGTCAGCAAGGCTGGATTTTAGAGTTCGGTTTAAGATACTGTCTGGACATGGCAAAAGGTCACAAAAGAACTGAGGGCCTTGGTTCAGCCAGCTGAAGTCTGCAGCCTGAGACTGCCAGAGCCAAAGAAGCAGCTTCAGAGGATCTCTGCCACCTTTCAGAGTTGAGAAACATAGTTCCTACTGTTCTACCCTGCCCTCTGTCCTCTGTCTTGGACATCCTTTGTACCCTCTGACTTAAAGGATCCTCTGGCAGAGACAGTTCTGAAATGATCGTGTAGCTTGGAGTATGGGCTTTAGGCTTCTGATAACTTCTGAAAGGTGAGTGAGTCTGTAATAATAAGCACTTGGACTAACGATTGTAACCAAATAGAGGTATAGTTTCACTGCTTTTGTTACCCTTATATCCTTAGATGATTATTGGAGAGAGTTGGTTTGTAGTTCTCCTCTCAGTATACTTTCCATCCAGGAAAGTTTATTAATATTTTATGACAATTATAAAATTTCGAATACTTAACAGCCACTAGAACCTTTAATAATAACACTGGTCTCACTTGGAGATAGAGCCATTAGGAAAGCTTGAAATCTTCCCAATAGCTTGTTTGGAAGTTGCTAATTATTTTGGTCCTTAGCTTGATCTTCTGTTTCTACTGTGTACACATGGAGAAGTTTTCCTTCAGCACAGCATACCTAGGTGTGCACAGGTGAGATGGGTTAGGCTAGAGTTAGATCTTTTGCCTGGTATCTGAGCCTGACTCCAGTCTTCCTCTATGATTAAAATTTTTATAGCCTGTTTTAATTCCCAGCACCTTGTTTCTTCCTTTTGATTATTTATATTCTTGTTATGATTTGTTTAGAGATTCTGTAACTATAGAAAAAGTAGTATGAGGGAAGCCAGTTATCTTCCTTTTGGAAAACCAAAGTGCAAAGTGATTTTGTTCATTACTTGGGTGGTGTGTGTTTGTGTAACAGTTGTTACTGGTGAGGTTAAGATCCGTTTCTTGGAACCATGGCCCCTAAATTTTTATGTAAAGCAATAGAAAGCCTAGATATACTTTAGTCATCAAATTTCCACCCTATACCAAGAAGAAAAATAAACAGAAAACTCCAATCTCCAAAATCCCAAATGAGAGCTATTTTTATTTATAGGAAGAAATACTATAATGGCCATCAGGCCTTCAACAACATGGGATTAATTATCCCAGCAAAAATAACAATACCTCTAATCTATTTTCATGGTTCTGTGTCTCTGATGGAACCAATTTACAAATAAAGCTTGATATTTTACTTTGCAGTTCTCAGCCCCACCAACCTCCTACTGAGTTTGGACTGGGTTACCAGTTTGGGAAAATACACCCATAACTCTTGGAGCTGAAGTTTCTCACAGCAGTAGAGCTCGTGTTTTCTTGGTCCAGAGGTAATCCTTATTTGACTGTACACTAATTTAAAATAAATCAGGTAAAAACGATTCTCCCCTTGTGCAGTTGTAATACAGTTGATGTCATGCCTGAGCCCAGTGTGAATGTGTGTCAGGAGCTCACTTCTCCCTGCTGAAACACCAGGGTGGTCCTCACCAAAGCCAGCATGCAGTTATTATTCTTTGACTCATTTACCTAAGGAAACATTCTCTTCTATCTGCTAGTCTAACACAAAGTGGTGCCCTTTGATTTTTGAGTAGATTATACTTCTGATAGGAATTGTTGGAGTTATGTCTCAATTCATAGTTTTGCTTTTGTAGAAGAGTGTTTTAAATGGTCTGACTGAAGACTGTAGGGGAGATGTGTGTGGAGTGGGATGGAGGTGACCAAGCTAGACTATGGCCAGAGGGAAAATGGCCTTGAATGCTAGAACTGGCAGATTAGAACTGTTTTAGTAGGAAGTGGGGAGTGAGGTAAGGTTTTTGAGCATGGGAGTCTCCAAATCAAGCCTTAATTCAAAAGTCATCCCGTAGGGAGGATTTTAGTAAAAGAATGTAGGAACAACTCTAATGGGCACAGTTAAGACTAGAAGAGAAGCAGCCTATGAAACCTAACAAGTATAAGAAAGATCAGCACAGCAGGGAATATGGTAATGTCGGGGGCCATTCCAGGCCAGCTTAATTCCAGTCTCAGGACGAAAGGAACTGGGGATAACAGGTCTTTCACAATGAAAAAAATGTAATTGACACATGATAATGGCACATATATTTATACGGTACAGTATCACACACACACACACATATATGAGACTAAATCAAGGCCATTGGTATGTCTGCTACCTCAAATGTTTTTACTTTCTTTGGTAAGTGGTAAGAACATTCAGTATCTTCTCTTCTAGGTATTTTGAAGCAGCTAATGAATTCTTATCTGTAGAACCCTCTTTTGCTATGGATGACAAGAACTCATACCTCCTATTATAACTATAATTTTGTACCATTGACAAATCTCTTGTCTCTCCTCCCCACTTCTTTCCCCAGCTTCTGGTAACCACTATCTTTTCCTCGACCTCTAGATTAACTTTTTTTACTTTATACATGTGAATGAGAAGAAACAGCATTTTATAAACCTCTCCAGGTGATTCTAATTTGTAGGTAAGGTTGAGAAATTCAGACAAATGAACAGCATGTGGCTTTCATGTACATATCAACCAAGAACTGTGGTAACTAATGTTTTCCAATCTGCCCCTAACATGTTGATCTTTATAGTTTAAATTGTGTGCCTGTTTCTTTGAAAAGTTATAGAGCTCTGAGATGGCAAAGAGGAGGAAAATGAGCTGTGAATTGGAATGTTTATGGGGTTGTTTAAAATACATCGCTGGAGAGAAATACATTACTGATTAGCCAAAATGACAGAAAATGGAGCAGAGTGACCACAGTCAAGAGAAGAAGAGGTTTCTTTTTCTTTTTTTTTTTTTTTTCTGCAGTTGAATATGCTTGGGGATTTCTTGATTCTTTCCTGCCCTGGTTTACTCTAATTCTCCCAAAACATAAATCTATGAAAACGCAAAATATGGGGTATAATTAAAAAATACGATGAATATTTAAATTAAAAAAAGTTACAGTAAAAGACACATTGATTCCTTAATCTCCCTCAAAGTACTACTCCTCATTTTGAACACACTTATCCCATCTTTTCTTGCCACACTTTGAAGCAATTGGAGAAGTCCTTTTTTGTGAATGTTTTAGTTGCACAGACATGGCTGCCTCAGTGTCCTGAATCAAGTCAAAATGTTTGCTGTGCGTGGTCATTTTGATTTTGGGAAAAGCCAGTTGCTTGGTGGCAGAGCCAGTGAATATAAGTAGATGAAGACACACCACACTGGTCTTACAAGCCTGCGTTTCTTGGCAGGGACATTTACCAGTTTTTAAATCACATTGTATACATGCTCATGAAAGAGAACTTCCAAAATTGCTTCCAGAAGTGGTAAGATGATGGTATAAATAGGTTCTAAGCAAAGGGGATTAATGTCAATGCGTCTTTTACTGTAATAAATTTTAAAAATGTAAATATTTACTATATATTTTGACCGTATCTCATACTTTTTCTCTTCTTTTTAAAAAGTACTCTGGAGTGGAAGAATTATATTGGCTATTTGTTATAGTGACATCTGAGTTCTGGTTATTCCACTGTTTATTAGGGAGGGGAGAAAGTTGCTGATTCATATCATGTAAGTACTGTATGATGAGACGTTATCTACAGTATTAACTTGTACGACTGTCTTATGATGTAGGAACTAACCTCCCAATTTCATAGCACACATTTCCTTTTGCTCCAAAGCCTGTCTCAGCACAGGTAAGAAATGGAAGTAAACTTGGAGGGCTTTGTCATAATGGAGAACACAGGTAATTTCTGTCTTTATTAGCTATTGTGGTGATAACCCAGATGAATGGCCCATGCATATACCATGAGGGTAGGTGACAAAGGAGATGTGCAGAAGGAAGCAGTGTTCTATCTTAAGGCAAAGAGTAGAGAGGCGTTAGGCTGAGAGATAGGAATTCACATTATGTTAGTCTCCTCAGTTGAGTGGGTTTTTTTTCCTTTCTTTCTTTCTTTTTTCAGATGAGCTCTCACTAATTATCCAGGTTCTGAGCTCACATTTGTGGTCCTATGCTTTAACCTCCCAAGTAGCTGGGACCACAGGCATGTGCCACTGTACCTGTTTTTACATTGACCATTTTAGTTCTGCCCACTGGCTTTTGTTCCACCCCTCCTCAAAAATGCCTTTGTCAGTCACCAAAGCTATTGATACTGCTAAATCCTGAAGTTGGTTTCTTTCTCCTGGTTTATTTGACCTAATGGAGTGAGTTATTCGACTGTGACCTCCCTGAGACACTTCCTTCTAGGCACTATACTCTCCTGATACTCTCCTTACCCATGCTCCACCTTTGCTGTTTCTTATCTGGTTGTTCTTTTCTCCTTGAGTTACGGCTGTAGGAATGCCCAAGATTTATTTATTCTTTTCTCTGCCTACGTTGACTCTATTTATCGTGAAAATCTGTCTTTTCTTTCTGCCTCTCTCCATGGATGTCTGGAAGGTGGCTCTAACTTACCCTGGCCAACATCAGTATCCTCCAACACCCCCCAAACCATGTCTTCCTGAGCTCTTACTCGGACAACTTAATCTTTAAAAAATACATCCTGCATAGAATTTATTATTTTTTTTACATACATTGTACATTGATTACTAGGAAATCCTCCTACTTTTGTCTTTAAAAAATATTCAGATTTTGACCACTTTTCACCACTTTGTCCACTACTGTTTCCCTGATGTAGTCAGAAATAAGCTGGTTTCTCTGTCTTCTTTCTTGTTTCCCTGTAACTACAGATTAATCCAGTAACTTTAGTGGTTCTTTAAAAACTTGTCACACTATTTCACTTTGCTCTAAACTCAAAATACAATTGTCTCTTGGTGTTCACAAGGGATTGGACCAGGACCTCCCACAGATAGCAAAATCGCAGATGCTCAAATCTCATATAAATTGGTGAAGCGTTTGTGTATGCCTTATGCACATCTTCCCACATATTTTAAATCATCTCTAAATTATTTTTGATACCTAATACAGTGTAATAACTCTATAAATAGTTTTTGTACTATATTGTGTAGGAAATGAAAACAAAAATGTCTGTATATGTTTAGTACAGACACATTTTTTGAAAGTATTTTAAGTCTGTGACTGAATCTATAGACGCAAAACTCTCACATATGTAACACTGACTGTGCTTCTTATTTTTACTAGTAAAGGCCAAAGCTCTTCTGGTGGTCTTTCAGACTAGATGATTGGCACCCTTCTTATTTATCTTTTTCATCTTTTATCTACCACTTCTCCAAAATGCCTTTGTCAAAGTCACCAAGGATATTGACACTGCTAAATCCTGAAGTTAGTTTTTTGCTCCTAGTTTATTTGACCACTCTCCACTTACCTTCATCTAACCACAGTCTTTCTAAGGCTCCTCCCTTAGGGCCTTAGCCTTGCTCTGTTTCTAGATGCCTTCATGGCCAATTCATTTAAGCGTTTGCTAAAGATGACGCCTCTCAGGAGGCCTTTGCTGACCACCGCATTCTAAATTCCAACCACTCTGTCTTCAGCCCAACATTCCCTTTCCTGCTTTGATTTCTTTATCATACTTTCTGACTTACTAATTATCGTAATCATTTTGTTTATGTTAGTTTCCCCTCACTAGAAAGTGAGCTCTGTAGGGAAGGGAAGGGACTCCTGTCTAAATTGCTCTTTGCTCAGCCTCTAGACCAATGCCTAACATGTAGGTTCAACAAATATTTGAGTGATTTACACACTGGTACTCAATATCATATCAAGTTGAAAATATATTTTGTGATAAATATTCTAGAAACACTCATTGGAAAGGAATTGGAGGTCTAGTAAAAGTGTTATAATTTTGAGTCAGATCCATAAATGTTAAGGGTTTAATGAAGTGGATAATACTGTTAATGAAATGAATGTTAAGAGATGGAGTGACAAAGTTAACTTCTACGAATAAGAAGTAATTAATCATTGAAAAGGAAGCTACAGAAAAATGGAATTAGAAAGGAGACTGTATTTATAAAGGGATGGTAAATCCAGTGATTACCCAATAATACAGTATTTTTCAATAGTAATGAGAAATTCTAGTAGTGAAAAATATATTGTTAAAGTTTAATATAACTTTCTATCTAAAGAAGCTAGCAGATTGTTTTCTGTGTATCTGAGTAAAACAGTGAAACAGCAATGATTAGTGGAAAGTACTCTTGATGTGAAAAGGAAGTAAGCTACTTCGGGAAATATGAATGTTGCAGAAATTAATATTCTAAAGTCGTCTGAGAATTCTCACAGGGGACTGATATATTTTCCAAGGTTCTTTGTTGTGAGGAGATGTGGAAGATTCTTTTAAAGTGCCAATTTGTGAACATAAGGATGTGCATACCAAAGGGAATTTGAAATTCAAGAAATGTGTGCAAAGTCACTTGTTCTGTTCTGTGTCCTTAATAGTTTTGTTTTCATCTCATCCCTTTTTTCTAAGGGTATAATTACAGTTCTTTTTTGTGAAAAGTTCAGATACCTTTACTGTAAGATTTCCAATTGCTCTAATTCTTGTAATAAAGAAATTGATTCCAATGGCAATATCCATTAAACCCATTGCATGCATATATATATATATATATATATATATATATATGCATAATGAACAAAAATATAACTTTAATTTGTTTGTGGCTGTACCATCAGATATGGTGAAATGTTTTGTGTTAAAAAGTATGCATAAAATCTCTCCTGAATCTCCTTGTCTCTTGTAGCTCCCTTGTAAATTCTCTCTTGAAGCTCTCTAGCTCCCTGACCACATCATTTTTTAAATTCATTCTTAACATCTTTTAGCCATTCCCCAGCCTTGCTTCCTGACCTTTCTCTTTAGAGAAAAGACTCATGAAGTCTTCCAGTGATCATCATTTAATTATGTTTCTTAACTATATACTGATTTTGACCTCCTTTTGTTTCTCTGCAATTTGGCTTTGTTCATTAACATAACTTTTTTGAAATTCTCTCTTGTGGGATTGGCCTTGGGCTCACTGATGAAATTACTTCTACCCTCCCCACCATTTTCATTGCTTGGCTTCCCTTTTTACACAACTTTCTGGTTTTTTCAATGAGCTTATCGACTTATTGTGGCCTCTGTAATTACCTTTACATGAATAAAATTCAATTATGTCAGCCCACTCAAGATCTGGAGTCCCAAGGTAATGTCTTGTAGATGTAGAACATTGAATTGTCTTTGTCACTTCTGTTCCTGACTCAAAATGTGCAAAACTGAATCAATCCCTTTCCCTTAGGAAGCATCGAACATCTTTTACTCCCTATTCCATTTCTATAATTCACATTCTCAGGTCTCCTAGACTGGAAGACTTGGTATAATATTTGTCTCCTAATGTTTCATCTGCTACTCAACTAGTTTCAATGCTCTATTGATTTTCCTTTCTAAATATCTCTAGATTAACTCCTTTTTCTATCGACCTCCACTGTATATTCTTGAATTATTCTGTTTCCAGAGGAAGTTTGACAAGGAAAGAATGGGAAGAGTGATACCCATCCAACAAACATTCCTAGATTAATCTTCCTGTAGTCTGCATTTACTCATGAAATTTTCCATGGTTTATCTACTGTCCTTTACAGTTGCGCAACTCATAATTGCTAAATCTTGGAAGTGGCTTGTATGAGCATCAACAGATAAATAGATAAAGAGGTATTTGTATACAATGAAGTACTACTGATTCAGCCATACAGAAGAATAAATATTAGTAAGAGTCTCAGAATATATACAAAGAGTTAAATGTGAAATGTGGAAAACGTAGAAGTTGAACTTAAATATTAATGTAAAGAGCAGTGCTATTTCCATGATTGCAAACTTTTAATATGCTTTTATTTATTGTAAAATATAGCTCATATTTTTCTTGATGTTTTCCACATAAGTTAACATATGTATTGTGCAAAGTAAGGTGGGCTATTTTGTAAACTGATTAAAGTATTTAGAGTAGTCTTTCCTATAAATAATCAAACAAATACATTCTCAAATTATGAAACTATACTTACAATTAACTTTATGCATTTAGAACTGGTTGAAAATTGGGCTAAAAATGAATTAATGCCAAAACTTGCTTTGATCTGCTCTAATTATAGTTTTCTTTTTCTCTCTGCCTTCCCTGAACATAGTCTTATTATATAATCCCAGGTTGGTCTTAAACTCACAGTGAGCCCAGGCTGGTCTCAAAATCGTAGAAATCCTGTTGTCTTAGCCTCCTGAGTACTGAAATTGCAGATGTGTGGCTCCGTGCCAGGCAGAAAAAGTTTTCTTAAGATAAAGTATAGGCACACATGTTCTAAAGTTCCTCTCTCAATAGTGTTTTGATGACACTGCTTCAAATTTAACTGACAGAATATAATTTTATCAGTATTTAGATTAAGAAGAAATAGCATGATTCCTAGATTTAAAAAAAGAGAAAGAGAAGAAAATCTGTAGGTTTTTTGGTGGGGGCAGTGCTGGAGTTCAAGCCCACATCTTTGTGATTATTAGGCATATGCTCTACCCTGAGCTATACCCCCAGAGTTTGTACAGTTTTTAAAACCATTCTCCCAAAGTGAATTATAAAAGCAAACATTTTCATGTTCTGGAAACACATTGTAATAGGTATTATATTTTATACATGGCCTTAGTCAGTTAACTAAAATGCTATCTAGAAGTAACCCAATTTATTAAGTTTTGAAGTTAATTTTCCCATGAAAGCGATAACAAAAGGGTGAATGAAAAGGAGTTGACATTTTTATGGCTTTTGGTAGATTAAAATAGTGAGGTTTGGCCAAGTAAGAGTGTGAGAAAATTTTCCTGTTATTTATCATGCAAATTCTAAGAATTTGCTTGGAACTCACTGTACAGAACTAATGCTGAGAAGTTACTTAATTTTATTGGAGTGCAGAGTAACAGCAGGTTGTTCTAACCTGTAGATGATAGTGATGTCATTCTCAAATCTTGGTGTTTTTCAGTTTTACTATTTTTTCATATAAGGATATTCAATGCATTTCATGTATTGCACATTCAGTTAGTTACAGGATAGAAAGAAAACGGACAGTCTTTGTCTTTATATCCAGTCTTGTCTGCATCCTGACAACTGTGACTCAGAATCAGCTCCTAAGTCCATTCTTGCTGATTTTCTTTTATCATCTCTGTCTAAAGAACTCTGAACTGGATTCTGACTTTATTTTCCACCTTCTTGAGTCTTCCTGCACTGCCAAGGAAGTAGTTTTCCTAATGAATGCATAACTTTACTTCATCTTCTCTCTTTCTCAAAACCATGACCTGGCTCACCCTGACCTACTGAAAACTAGTTCAAAGTTGCAGCCATGTCACAGCAAGGCCTCCTAGTGTTACAAGATATTCTGAATCAGTGAATCTGTTTGATGTTACTTCTCCATAGTCTCTATATTTCTGTCTGTTTTGCTTATTTTGTTTTTATTCAAGAACCTATAGGTGAAAACTGTGGCTTTTCCCCATTTTTTATTCCTTATGGTTAATTCTTAATGGAGTACCAGATCCTTAGGTAACTGAAGAATGGATGAGTGAACACGTTTTTTAAGGTGAAACAAATAAATGTTACCGTTTCTATCTTCTACATTTCCTAGCTCATAACAATCTCTTTATAAATTGAACATTGGAAAAAAGAGAGAGCAGAAGTCAGCAAACAGCTGGACAGATATTACTGTGAATACATGGTATGGCAGGGAAGCAATACCTTGAGATTATATTTCAGCATGCAGTTATATCTTTTCAACCATGTCTTATTCATCCCATATACTTAATATTTACTAGAAATTCAGTAACTCATTTTTGATTGAACAAGTGCATGAATTTTTCTTATATTTTAAGCTTTTGATTAAATTATTATGCATTGTTGCAGTTGATCTTCAAAGCTGTCTTCCCAATGAACCAACCCTCTCAGTACCTTGTATAATCACCCTTTCTTTGATTCAGGGCTGGTTGCAGTTTTGGTTTTCCAATGATTCCCAAGGATGTTTCATGAGAGGTATTAAAGCTTCTCTCTAGGTCTTAGGAGAGATTTGCTTTTGGAGTGCTGCCTCTTGAGTACTGCTTTGTAAGCAGTACTACTATACTGGGAGAAGCATGAGCCATGTGGAGAGGCCCTGAGGTATGAAACATGATTGGGTAGCTGGGAAGAGGCCAAGTGCACCAAGGTGCCATACATGAGAGGGATAAGATAAAGCCAACTTAGAAATGCATCCTCCAGCCATGCCAGCTGATGCCACAGGTAGCAGTGATGAAGTGTCCAGCTGAACTGTTCAGATTCAGAACCCACAAAATTCATAAGCAAAATAATGATTATTTTACTACTAAATTTTGGCATAGTATTTGGTGTGTTTTTATTTCTTTTTCTTCTGCATTGTAATGGATTGAATGTTTGACTCTCTCCAAATTCATATATTGAAATCTTAACTCCCAGTAGGGTAGTTATAGGAGTCAGGGGCCTTTGGGAAGTAATTAGATAATGACTTGGACTGGTGCCCCTGTGAAAGGGACCCAAGAAAGCTGCCTCACCCTTTTCCCACTACATGAGGATGCAAGCAGAATTGAGTAGTATGTAATCCAGAACGGGGCTGGATTACATACAGCCCTACCATGCTGGCATCCTGTTCTTGAACCTTTCCAGAACTGTGAGAAAACAATTTCTGTGTTTAAGCCACTCAGTGTATGATAATTTGTTGTAGTAGCCTGAACTAAGACATGCAACAATAGATAACTGAAACATAGCATATAGAAACGTGTAAATTATCAATGAACTTCACAAATTGAACAAACCTGTATAATTAACATATAGATCAAGGATCAGAATATTGCCTGTGCCTTAGAAGCTATTCTCATGTCCCCTTTCATTAGTGGGCTTCTCTGAGGGTAAGGACCTTACTGACATCCAGAATTACAGTATTAGTTTTGTCTGGCCTTCAATTTCATGTAAATAGGCTTACCCATTTAATACTTTTTGTTTTTCAGTGCTGGAGATTGAATCCAGCTTATATAGGACAAATCTACTACTGACACTCCAACATTCTATACTCTGTTTCACTTAAATTTTATGAGATTTATCTGTCATTGAGTGTAGCTATAGTTAAACCATTCCCATTGCTCTATTGTACATCAGATGAATTTTACACAATTTGTTTCCTCGACTGTTAATGGCTATTTGAACATTTCCAGTAATTGACCATTTTGAATATCATGCTGCTAACATTCTTATAAATAGTTTTTAGTAAACTATTCATTATGAATAATACTATACATTATGAATTATACTCCTTATGTGGAGCAGTTTTTTTGATTGTTTTACGACTACTTTATACTTACACTTTAAGCCTGTCTAGCTATAATGGTGTTTTATATATATCTATATCTATCTATCTATCTATCTATCTATCTATCTATCTATCTATCTATCTATAATCAATATGCCTAGGTGACAGATTTCATAATTAGAGTAGCTTGAGTAGTTATTTAAGAAAACATATGTCTACTGATCCTTTAGAAGTTTTAAAACCCATATGCCTGGCTCCCTGAAAAAATTTCTGAGTTAATCATGGAGTTTACACAAAAAAGAAAGGAAATGTCCTTTCATTTAGACATTCTTTTAAAATTAATAACATGATAGGAAATATTTTATCTTCTTTGAGCTGTTGTTTTTGTTTTGCAAATAGTTTGAGAAAGAAAATTATTTTGTTTCTTATAATGATAAAAAAGGATATTAATAAACCACTGAAGATTTTATATATTAGGATCATACTTCAGGGTTTTTAGCTTTGGCAAAACATTTATTAGGATAGAATTAGTAAAGTATGCTTTATGGGTAACCAAAAAAGAGTCTTTAAGCATGTCTACTCTGCTTTTCTGAGTGATGTTTTTAAAGATTCATCATATCATTTCTGTAAGGAAGATTAATGGATACTAATATTACAGTTTTCTCTTCACATCTAATCAGCTTGAGGAATTCTCTTGTTCTTTGCTTTTTTGATGTAACCTTTAGACTAGTTACTTAAAAAAAATTGCAATGATAAAACTATTCCAAATAAGCCAAGTCTGATTATTTTCAATCCTAGCACACTTACTTACATGCCAATACCATATGGAAAAGTTTGACTCATAAATGCCAAAACAAAATTTTTTGTAATGTGTAGTTCTAAGAAAAAAAATGAGTGACATAGAGATTGAAATTAGTGGCAGATGGTTTTATAGCTTGTGGTTTGTGTTTGTGGTTGTTAACTCTGAAGACTGAGGATATATAAAAAGATTAAAGGGTTTTTTCATCTACCAGTCTTGAAATACAGATATTTACAAACAAATACCATGCACTTCATATCTTGCTTAGTTGCTAGTATTTTTTAATATTGTGATGTTTCTTACAATTTCCCATTCATTAATTTATGAATAAACATTTATTGAGTGTTTTTCAGGGAGCAAATGCCACTCCAGGTCATCCAGTTTCCAGAGACAGGACTGTTCCCTGGCAAACTTGCTTGTAGTGATCTGGGAATACCAGATATGTAGACACAAACAATGTGACATCTCCTAGCATAAGAACAAAGTAAGATCAGCAATTCATTTAGTGCAGGGGATCCTGAAAGTTTTACAGAGCGTAGAAAACTTGAGGTGGGTCTTGAAGGAAGTGTAGGAATGTAAAAGAAAGTTTTCTAAGCAAAGTGAGTAGCATGATACAATGACACAGAGCTGAAAAAGACTTCATGTGATCAGACATGCTAAGTTGTTTTGAGTTTAGAGCTGCTGGAGTGAAGAGGAGAGGGAGATGGGGTTGAGGCAGGTTATCATTCTCGCTGCCAGAAATCAAGAACCTGTCCTGCCCCAGTGTCTCACCTTCCCTCCTTTAACTTGGAATATTATAATAATTTGGGGATGGGTAACCATTGGTGGAATTGAAATGAGTTGAAGGAAAGGTGGGCTTTTGAGCAGAAAATAATACTGGATATTCTAGAAAAGAAAAAAATGATTTGAATATGAAGAATAGGGTGTAGATCATGTGTTTTGAAACAGTGAACAGATCAGTTGGTCTTTCCTAAAGGAGAGCTGCTACAGTATGAGTGGGTGCAAGATTTGACAGGAGGCCTTAACAGTGTGAGAGCTCCATAGATCATTGCACCTGGCTTTTTGTATCTTCTTTTTTTCTCTACTCAATGACCTGGGTGAAATTGTACAGCATCTGTTGATGTAAATCACAAAATCAAGAAACAAAATTATTTTTAATGGGGAGCTATGATGGTTTGAAAGTAAGAAAATAAAATGTAAAGATAGATTCAGTGTTCTGCAGTTCTCATTACTGGCAGAAGGATATTGGTACAAGTGCCATAGGTAAGGGGAGAGTATTTTGAAATGTGAGGGAAGCAGCTGCCCTCTTACCAGCAAGGTTTGAATAAAGGAAGGTGATAGTGCCCCTCTCACCTCCATCCAGGCACTTCATTTAGTACTTTAGATGCCATATTTTAAAAGTGACAGTTAAAGAGAAGAGGATGGTTAACTAGGAATGTAGCCAGCAGTGAGAGGTCCAGTAACAGTATTGCTGGCAAAACAGATAATCCTAAAACTGAGGCCCTTTACTCTCTGAGTTAAAACACCAGACAGTTGTTCAGAACAAGAATTGTCTGGAGGGAAGACAGCAACCACTAAATAGAAGTGCGGTGAGGTTCAGTCTTTCTAATGCTTTTAATGGTGAACCAGAAACTGAGTAATTCTGGAATAAATATCTCTAAGATGATGAGTTCCCTGTGACTGGCAGAGTTCAGCCGAGGACGGAGGCCAGCTTGTCACAGATGCTATGAGCTATTATTGTTTTATGTAGGTGACCATCAGTGTCACTGGAAGATGTCTGAGAATGTAAAGTGCATTCTTGATATCCTTAAGGTGTGCAAGAACCAGATGGCCTCAGCTGGATGAGGAGCCCTGAGACCCTAAGACCAGGGCATGAGGTAGGGCCATGTGCTGAAAGGTATTGTTGGAGGTTTCTGGATGAGAAATTACGTAGCTGCTGCACTCTGATGCTTCTGCAATAATTACAGCTAGTAGGGATTGGATTGAGAGCCTGTGAGTGCCTGATGCTTGGCTGGGTGCTCTGTACATGGCATCTGGTTTAATCATTACAATAGTCTTGGATAGTGAGATTTCTAAAAACAAAACCAAAAAACCTCCCCTCTTTTTATCAGTTAAAAACCCAGATTAAATTACTTGATCCAGTTATGATATTTACTAGATATGTCACATTGGGAAAGTCGCATACTATCTCTATGCCTCTGCATCCCAGTTTAGAAGTATGAGTCATTGTAAGACCTGTCACAGGTATGCTATACAGTTTAAATATGTTTGTTACATAGTAGATGCTTAAAGGAGGTTCACTATTATGATGAGATTTTTATTATGTCTTTGAAATTTATACTGTTTTCACTGCAAGACCTTGATTCCCACTTGGGTAGCAATGAGTGGAAGAGGATATGATTATTAACAAAAGAAATATTGACAAGTATTAAAATAGTTATTCTTTACAGGAAATATATTTTAAAACATATGCATTGCATTTAGGAACTTAGTAGATAGCCCACTAGGAGTTGATGAATATGTGGATAGTTACATTTTTATGTAATAAAAGTTTATCATATTTTGCCTTTGCATTTCCTTACTTACACATCCAACTTCTGTCAATCTAAGATGCCACCCACTGTTATAATGTTTTCTGACCTTCAAAATGGAAAGGGATTACTTTTCCTTTAACCCCTCCTAGAATATTATTTCTTGGCTTACATTATATTTACTTGTATAATTATCTCCACTAGACCCAAAGTTCAGTTTTGACATGCTCTTCAGCATTCTCTTTGTGATGTTTCTTGTATTTCAGTTTTGGCATGTAAGAACTCAAATTTTTTTAAATTGAATTGACTCACATTATTAAGCTTTAATTTTTGTTCCTTTTCCCGATCCCTTTAGACAATCAGGAAGATATCTGCAGAACAGTTCCTGTACATAGGCCATAGTGGAATTTTTTAAAAAAACAGATATACTAATCATAAAATTTTAATTTTGTATACTTCCTCAGAAGAAAACATTACTTTTAATAAAATCAAATTCTGAATCTTTATGTAGGTGACCATAAAGATCTGCCTGTGATGATTGTGGATGAAAGATGGAAGAAAGAAACCTGGTTTTACTCTGGCCCTGCCCCAAACACTTTGAGGAAAAAGGATTAAATGATTAAATACTCCTGCTAATTGACCTGCTCTATGTGAATCCTTCCCTCAGTAGTAGTGGTTCCGTGATGTTCCAAAATACAGACACCTTGTGACTTCTGTCATCTCCGCATCCTCATTGTCACTTTGATTCTGAGTTAGTGCAGAAGTTCCATGATTGAGGCTCCTGTCTTCCTTTCCCACCCCTCCAGTATACTCAGGATTCAATCCAGGTCCTCCACTTTGTGGTGATGGTGAAATTTCTATACTGATGACTGTTCTTTCAACTAGACTGTTCACAATTAAATTTTAGGTTGTGAAAATGGCCTCGAGGCCTCCAATGTCCCTAATCTGTTGAATTTTTTACAGCATCCTTTCCCTGCCTTCTTTCTTCTTTCAGACTCCTTGATCTTTTTGTTCCAGAATTCCAAGTTATTTTTTTGATTTGTTTAATCATTCTTTTATTATAGAGGAAGTGTTACAGAGTGACTCCTCCATCATGATTATAGATACAAACTCTGAATCTGTGTGACCTGCACCAAAGCTGTGTAGTCCTATAAGTGTTATTAATCTCTTTTTCCTTTCAATTTTCACAGACATATTAGTGCCCACATCACAGGGTTACTGTGAAGTTTGAGTCAATTCCTAGAAAGAGCACATATTGGTGCCTGGCACATGCAAAGTGTACATCATTTTGCTGTATTATTGGGACAACACTGGACATTGGTGTCCTCGTGCTTTCTGCTCTTCTCTCTGTGTTGATTGCACTTCTTTGTTAACTTGAAAAATTTCTAAATATTTAAAAATAATCTTTCTAAGGTACTGGCTTCTTAGTGAAGCCTTTTCATATCATCTTTCCACCATTGCAAAAAGCTGGTCACTTCATTTTCTGTCTTGCTTCCAAACCTTGAAAATAAATATATATGCAACATACTTTAATTTGAGTATTTACGTTTGTATACTGTACCTCTTGCTAGATTATGAACTGAGGAGAACAAAGGCTACAATTTATGCATCACTGATTTCTTGGAAGCTAGCTCAGGGCTGGAAAATGGTATTCAGTAAATAGTTGTTGAACTGTGTTTTTTTTTTTTTTTTGAATTGGGCAATAAAGTACTTTGTGACTTTAGGTGATAATGATATTGAATTTCCAGTTATGGAACTCAAATTCAGAGTACTTTATCACAATGTCATACTGCTATGCCTGCAGTATGTATTTGTATGTATGTATATGTGTTTGTATATGTCATACGATCTGTGTATGTCTGGTTAAATAATTCCTGTGAGCTGTTCATTTCCTCAGCGACTTCTGGTAGTTTATAAGAAATGGATTTCTCTGACTTCCTATGTAGAATGACAAGCCAGGAGTTGTGGTGATTCAGTGCCAAAGATCTGTTACTGTCTGCCTGGAAGACTGCATGTCCACTGATGTGGTTCAAGCTGTGCTCTAATAAACAGGAGCTCAGACACTTTATGATGAGAAGTCCAGCTGAGGACTCTTTCAAGTACACAAGTAAATGCTTTTCTGGGTCATGTTCATTTTATAAAAACAACCAATTCCCAGCCTTCCCTGAAGAGAAATGCTGAAGGTCCCTAGCTGCCATGTGAGGTGAGGAGGAAACAAGGATGGAAAGGAGGAAGGGCCTGTCCTCCCTCTCTTTTGCTTGGTGAGCAATGGGACAGGCACCCAGCCAGTGCCACAGCCCCACACAGGCTCTCAGGCTGTGCCCAAATGCAGTTTTCCTTTATGTAGTGACAGTGTTGTTCCAGTGACCAGAGAAATATGACATAGAAGCAGACAAGCACATCAAGTTCCTTCCAGTTGCTAGGCTGAGCGTTTCAATGGGTTTGAGTGTTTGAAGTATGCTTCCCATGTTGATTTCCTAATGATGACTGGCTTTCAAAGCCAAGCACAATAGCATTGTGAACATTTACCAGCATTTGGTAGGCTTTGCCACCAAACTAACAGATTGCAATGTGGAAGAATGAGAATAAAAGGAATGCTTTTGATCAAGAAGTAGCTTTGTGGGAAATTTGATTTTTTTAATTTAAGGGTTATTTCTAATTTTGTGTGATAATGTTATAAATATTCATTCCCTTGGCTCTGTTTCAATCTTAACTCCTTCACTTTATAGATTATATTTAGTGATGCTAATGTAGGTCCAGTGAGCATTATTCAGGTTTTCTTTCAAAGAATTGGATAAATTATTGAAAAGATAACCTGCTTTGGATCTAAATGTCAATAGCAGAGCAGTTTATCTGTGTGATGACTTACTGAGGACTCAGAAAACTTAATTTCTCTTATTGTCAGAACTAGGTAAACAGCTGTTTTCTCTGGAGTACCAGTGCTCTCATGCTAAGCAAGACAGCCTCCTGAAGTCAGAGGCTGAGACCCCCTCGGAAGGCCAAAGCTTGCAAAGCTGGGAGGAAATTAGGATGAGGATCATCTTCTTTGGATGGCTAAACGGGATTTCAGGGAATGGTTGGAGCATGAACTTGAGGCTTAGGTGGTTCTGGGGACAGCTGTCAGAGACTAGTGGTTCTGGTCGATTTATGCAAGTGACCGGGGTCCCTACCAGTAGGTGATGCCCTTTTCATTCTGTCATCAGAGCAAGGAGGTTTCTAACATGGAGCACAATTCTGATGGAGGCTTTAAAGAAACTTTGTGACTTGGGAGCCACAGGTAGTGGTCAGCTGTCACAGGGGAAATGGAAGGTCAAGGTTAATTCACTTGGTTGGCAAAAGAGTTATGAAGGAAAAGTTCATTTTCATAATGTTTCTTTTGGCTGGAGACAGAAGAAACGGGGAAAAGATGATCATGCTTGTGTGTCATCCCTTTTGTACTAATCAGGTTTTACTGATGAAGATGATTTAGTGTGCAAAGGACAAGTGAGGTTCATTATGTATATAAATTCTTTTTATCTTCATGATGATCTCAGAAGGTAAGCACTGTTTTTCTCCACTTGTTATGGATGGGGAATTGGGAGGCAGAGACTGGGCAACTGCTCAGGACCACCTAGCTGGCAAAGGGTAGAGCTGGAGTCGGAGGAGGCTGGTGATAAGAGTCCCTGGTCTTGGCCAGTAAACTGCTGCTTGCATCTTTTATGAAGTATTTCTCTTCTTGGATTTTAGTCATAAGTTTACATTGTGTTACTTTCATTTTACTGTGAACTTCAAGAGGCAGGGCTTTGATTTTGTTCCTGTGGCACCTCGTATGGTGCCTACCTGTCAGAAGTTCTACTGAATTGTGGAATGCTGTGCCAGCAACCTGGGACAGAGACATACAGCGAGAGGGAGAACTTCAAGTGGTGTCTGTGACACTTCTCAACTTTTGTCAGCATGAATAGAAAAACACCTTGTGCCAGACTTTAGAATTCACAAAACTAAAGTGAAAGATGCTAAGAAAAAAGAAAATTACTCATTTCGCCCCCCTTCCTTTTACCACTAATGTTTACATATTTTTCCTGGAGTGAAGTAAAGGCAGTCAACTTCCCTTAAAAATCAAACTGGCAAGGCATTTGGCTGTCGACCCCACATAAATCAATTCAGAGCCACTTGTCATCTTAAAGCTTGGTTCTTTTCTTTGGTACTTTCTGGGAAACTTTATAACATTCATTATTTCTCTCCAATCTGCTAGATTTCTGCATGGGTTCTGAAACTCTTTCTGTGGGGAGAATTATGTACACAAAGTTAGAAGTTTCTGGGACCAAGTGCTGTGGTTTGGATGTGGCTTGTCCACTAGGATTCTTGTGTTAGAAATTCAGTCCTCAGTGTAGTAATATGAGGACGTAGTGAGACTTACAGAGGTAGAGCTGGGGGAGGCCATTGAGGATGCTGCCCTCAGAGGGAAATGGTACCGTACACTTGAGACCTGCAGTAGTTCTTGCAGGAGTATAATTGGAAAACAGTGAGTCTGCTCCCGTTTCTGGCTTCCTGTCTCATCATGTGATCTCACCCTGTTACTCATGCTCCTGTCACTATGCCATCTGTTATGATGTGATAAAACCAAGGCAACTGTCACCAGAGACTGAATCAATGGGACCTCCTGATCAGCAACTTTTCACTCTCCAAAAGTGAGCCAAATGAGTCTCTTTATAGAGTGTGCAGCTCAGATTTTTTTTTTCACAGCCTCTTATATCAAATTTATCATGAATGAAGTTTCAGATTGACATTGAAAGACACCCACAATTCCTTTACGCCTATGTTTTCAAGTTCATTTCCTGCCTTGCTTCCCTTTGTCAGTTGACTTAGTCCTAGCCAAGGATTCCTAGAAGGCATCATGATCCCAGCATACCTGGAGGTCCTGCTTGTCCACAGGAAGCTTGACCTCTGGGCTTATATCTGGGTTTTTCAGAATTTTAAGACACAGAGTCAGCAAATCAAATGTGTGTATGAAGCAGGTACATCAGGCACTGTTTTACAACCTGCCTGGACGCTTACCTATGCTTTCATTTTGCTTATGTGGTTTACCTGCCTCATAGACATTTGGGTACAGCTTTAAGGGAAGGACAGCAAACTAAATAAATGAAATGTGGATATAAAAAAAGGAAAAAGAAATTAAAATTAATATATGATGGAAAAGAGTCACACCAAAGTGGGTAGAACAGTCTAAATTCAAATACAAGTGGCATTCTAATTAGTAAGTAGGAACAGTAGTAAATTTCCTTAAAATAGTTATTTTTTTTCAAAATTAGTTATCTACCTAAATTTTGCTTAAGAGTTTTTTTAAAATTTTATTTATTTATATATTTTTGGTTTTTTGTGGCAGAGTCTATGCATACTGGCCTTGAACTCACTAGGGGCTCAAACTCATGGTGATCCTCCTGCCTTGGTCTCCTGAGTGCTGGCTTACAGGCAGGCATCACCATGCCTGGCTTAAGAGTGTTTTTGAAGGTGTTTTTAAAATTTAAAAACCTTACATACCCTAAGAATTAAACATTTCCTTATCTGGTTAATGAGGATATAAAGAACAATAATATTTTATCAGTATAAAATTTTATTTTAATGTAATACAAGTAGATACTAATGGATAAAGTATAAAAATTATCAATATAAACTTATTTAAGTGACTGATGTTACTTCATTATTTTGGGTACATTACTATTGTCTGGCAAGTATTTGAATTGGTTTTTTCAAATTAGAACAGAGATTGACATATGTATTAGTGTCGGTTTGATAATGTTGCTGTACTTTTCTTGCAAAATTGTTAGTTTACCAAAACAATTTAAACTTGTCTTAGTATTAAACACAAATAGCTTTATCTATCATTCCTTAATTGCTCAATATGTTATTGTTGAATTCAGTGATTTCTTAAATTTAAAATTGTTACTCACAAAGCTGTGGAAATGCACCTAAACAGGCACACTTTAAGAAATATTACCTACCCATGTACACTTGTCTCTATAGTTCTGTAAATAAGTAACTGGTATAACCAAAATGTGGATATATTTATAAGCTAAATATTGTGTACTAACGGTTTCTGAGTTTTAAAGTTTTCTAAACTGCTCGTCTATAAACATGTGATCTTCTGCAATGAATCTGGAAAACCCCACTGGTACTGATTAGAGCTGGTACTATCTATGGCCTCCTTACATTGTATTTACCATAGAAACTTTAAAGGAATACCTAGACCCATTTCAGCAGTCTGATTTACATGGTGTGATGTAGGGCCTGGAGACTCTTTTATTTTTAAACATTCTTTAGGTGGTTTTAATGTGCAGCCAGGGATAATACCATATTGGCCTCAGAAGAGAATGTCAGGCATAACTGATCTCTGGGTTTTGGTATTAAGCTCACCTGCCCTGAGGTTCGCTGCAGCCTGCCTAGACCATGCTATCAGACTTGGGCCATTCACCTTTGCCTAAAACCAAAGGCCTCCTGGAGGTTATTGCCTGTACCCGCTCATGCCTTGGAATAGAGAATTCCACCTAACTGCATTTATGAATGTCTGTATATTTTTCTTAACTACTGCAAGGTAGAACACTCATGAAGTGAGGCGAGGAACAGAAGCAAAAAAAAAACTCTTCAGGGGTAACCAATAGGGAGTGATGGGGACTGGGAAAAAGGCACTGCTACTAGCTCTAGACAGTTGCCGCCAGACAGAAATGTCATCTCCAGTGTAGTTAGCATGTCTAATTTTCTAAGAAATAAAAATTTCAGCATGAATCTTTCTTAACTTTTAAGGCAATGCAGTCATTTAACTTTTATTACATATTGTGCTAGTTTTATTGTTGTTCCTCCTTACTAAGGAAAGTCCTAGCAAAGATAGGTATTGAAAAGGTAACACAAACAGTGTGTTAAGCTCTGGAAAGGGAGTGGATAGATTCCCTTGGTGAGGAAATTTCCCACCAACAGAGCTTCTATTGATCTGCACTTGCTCTTCGTCATAACTTTCTCTGAATCTGGTATGGACTGGTGTTCTGGGAAGCCAGAGTTAATCTATGAGTACTGGAATGCCATATTGGCCTGAATATTGTATTGAGGACATTTGTCCAGTTTCTGTGCTGACTATAGTTCAGCAAGGATGAGTGTATTTTAGTATATGTGCTGCGAAGTGAGCACAGATGAGGGTATTTTAATGCCAGTGACAGGTATTAAGATACTACAGACAGGTATAAATCTCTGGATCAACTCGATGTCCTGATTTTGCTCTATTTTTATGGATGTTTCTAATATGTGGATATTAATTAGTCTTAGCTGAGAAGCGTGACTAACATTTCTTCAGTATTCATTCAGCATTTAGGCTGAGAAACACTTTAGAACTTGGAGAAATACAGCATTTTGTAATTTTATCAGAGCAACTTTTAATATACAAATTTCTCCTTAAGTGTTTGAATACAACACAATATGCATTAAGTGTTTATAAAGCAATGCAGTAAGTTGAAAAAAACCATCATTGTTAATAGCAATATAACTATATCTGAATGTTGACATTTTGATTTAGGAGACAAAAAGCTTATTTTCCATAGCTGCTATAGCAACGGTCCAGATTCCTTTAGTTTGTGTATTCATCTGAACATAATAGGAGCTGTCTTCTTGTTAGAAGAACCAAACTTTATTCTTTCAGAGTGTATAGAAGGTCATAATTGGTACCCTAGAAAAACAGCGGTAGTGTAATTAGTTATTCTTAAGGAGACTACTCAGCTAAATACATTTCATTTGGGAATTCTGAACTTATTAAAAGTTGCAGTGTTTACTAGATAAGAAGTAGATATTTGATGATTTGAAATGTTTATTTTGAAATTTGAATTATTTAAACTATGCTTGGCTTATATTTAGAAGAAAAAATTTCAGAATGTTCTCTAGCAATTATTTAAAATGGGTTCTAGATTTACAAATATTTATAAGTGGAATTCTGTTTAGTAGCTGTTTTTCTTAAATACAGGTAATTTCTCAAATTAAAGTCTTTCTTTCACTGTATTTTCTGACTACCCTCATAGAGTATTTTATTGACCTATGTCCCTTTTCCATATAGGAGCATCTATTTGGAATATATGATTGAGGATAAAATGTCTAATTTGTAGCTTAATTCCAATTTCATAGGAAGAATGCTGCATCTTGCAACTGTTTTTAGAAATTTTACTTCAGTTTAATAGCTAGTTGCTACAGTTTTCAGTACCAGTCATCATCAGCATAACAAATATATGATTAAATGCCTGTGACAGTTTTATTCCATATGTCCTATTGGCAGTTTAATTAAGAAAAAAAAATACATGAGCTAAAGAACAGGGAGAAGGGCCAGGGATTTAGCTCAGTGGCATAAGCACCAGCCTGGCAAGTGCGAGGTCATGAGTTCAATCCCTGGTACTGCAATAAAACAAAAAACAAAACAAAACAAAACAAAAAACAGGGAGAAATCATCATGGAGAAAGTGGATTTTGATGTAGGATGTAAAAACATAGCTTGAGGGCTGAGGATTTAGCTCAGCGCCATAAGTGTCTGCCTGGCAAGCGTGAGATCGTGAGTTTGATCCCTGGCACACACACACACACAAAAAGTCAATAAAAGCATAGGTTGAATGTACACAAGCAAGTAGACATGGTTCTTACCAGTAACACTGACACTGAAGGAAGAAGTGATTGAAGTCAATGCTATAATGATTGAAGTGACTGTGGGAAGATAATATTAAATTACATAATAGAAGTAAGTTAAATCATGCAAGAATAATGCATAACAATTGTACATATCTTTAAAATGGTTGTCATCAATTATGTGATTATTCTCTGTGAGTCTATCCAATAAAGAGTATGTCTTAATGGAAGCCAGTCTGTGTTTTGTTCTAGTTCAAATCCATAGACTACACACACTATCTAATAAACATGCCCCAGAGATCATCAGCTGGAGTCATAGTGTTGGCATTTGACATATTTCATAGTAACATAGACAGAATAACAAAAACTCAATTTTTAGGCACACCTTAAGGTGGTCACTGAATATATTATTGTAAATTTAAAGATAGTAAAGAGAGGAAATCCTTTCATAAGCTGTAGCCTTTTCATGCCAATTAGTTCGTTTTCTTATATTTTGAAATATAAAGTATAGGGATTCCGATGGAAGATGGCAGAAGAGTAAGCAGCAGAGTAAACAGCCTCTCTGGGAGAAACAATCTAGATGCTGGAATATAGCAATCTGGAGAAGACAAGAAGGAAGGAAGTGGGACCCCTTGACCCAGGAAGAACCTAGAGTGAGAATTGAATCCCACAGAGAGAATGAAAAAAAAAGAAAAAACTTAAACAGAAGTTGGTAGCTGGTGGTGCTTTCACCCAGAGCTGGAACCACTGTGCAAAAAGTGCTGTTGGAACCTGGGGACACATGGTCACAGCAAAGCTGGTAGCTGTCAAGCCTGAAGGCCTCTGTGGGAAGTCATGGTGGCAGAGGGAAGCAGCAGATCAGAGAACTGTACTGGCTGGTGGTGAGTGTGGGGCACTCAGTCCTCTTGCAGGAGTGGGCAATTGGCTGGGGGCCATTTTGGAGTTGGGCAGGATAAGCCTGGAGTCGGAACTGCAGCCGGCTTCATTCTGCCATTCTTAGCTTGGAGCAGACTGGTGGAAATTGGTTGGACTGAGTCCTGCCCCTGTGTGCAATCCAACAGCAACTGCCGAGGTCTCTCTAAAGCTATCCCCAACCAGCTCTGCCCGCCCTGCATATACCAATGTGGTGAGGGCTCCCTGTGGTTAACCAACTCCGGAGGGAGGCTCCAGCCTGCCCCACCCCTGCTTGCATTCCACCAGCCACTGATAACCCTACACCAGCACACCCAATGATCACCATCAGATATCCCTAGCCAGCACATTTCAGAGAAATTATAACCAACACAGGAAGTGCTGGGGACCCCACTACCCACTCGTGCAGAAGAAAGCAGGAACATGACAAGCAGAATAAGCAAAAGGCTGTCTCTGGCCTCCAACCCAAGCACTACTGGTCTGGGAGAGGTAAACATGGAAGAGATCGGGAGTCACATACCTGAAGTTTCTGAAGCAACAGCAACTGAAACAAAGAAACAACTTCAAGAGAATATAAAAGAACTTAACAGAAATACTATCTCAGGTAAAAGAAGAAATGAGAAACATAGTAAAAGAATTGCTAAGCACCTCTAAAGAAGACATAGATAGAAAAATAGAGGAGCATAGAAAAATGAGGGAAACCTTCAATAAAGAATATAAAAAAAGATTTAGAATACATGAAACAGGTTCAAAGAGATTACTAGGAAATTAAAACTCCATTGAAAGCTGGCAAAACTGCTTGAAAGAAACTACAGATAGACTCTTAAACCTAGAAGACAGGTTTGCAGCTTGTGATCATTAAAGGAAAGATCTCTTAAAAATAACAAGGAACCAGGAAGTGACAATACAAAAGCTAGAAGATGACAAGAGGATCTATAACTCAGGGATAAAAAATGTGAGTGAAGAAGCAGATTAAACACAAATGAAATACAAAGGCTATTTATAGAAATAATTAAAGAAAACTTCCCAGAAATAGGAAAATGAAATGATATTCAGATAAATGAGGCATGCAGAACTCCAGTCAGCTATAACCAAAATAGATCTACACCCAGACATATAATGATCAAGATCCCAGAAATTCAACACAAGAACAGAATATTAAAAGCTGTCAGAGAAAAGACACAGATCACCTATAAAGGAAAACCCATCAGAATCACAACAGACTTCTCGACACAAACCATCAAATCAAGAAAGGCTTGGAGTGAAGTATTCCAAGCCCTGAAAGAAAATAACCTACAACCCAGATTGATGTAACCTGCAAAACTATCTTTCAAAATTGATGAAGAAACAAGATTCTTCCATCTGGGGGAGGACAGAACCCCAAGAACTGGGGGAGGACAGAACCCCAAGAACTGGGGGAACTAGGGGCAAGGAGGAACTGGGGGAGTTCATGACCACCAAACCAACCCTACAAAAAATACTGAAGGACATTCTAGAGAGAGAGAAAAAAGATGATGGCTTCAGGAACAGTTTTCACTGAATGGAGCAGACAGTGGGATGAAGGGGAAAAGTAGACAACCAATGGCAGAAAAATAGCATGGCAGAGATGAGGCAGAGAAGGTTGGCCATAATCACTAATATAGATGGCCTTGATTCACCAATAAAAAGAAACACAGGCAGAGTGGATCAGGAGACAGGGTCCATCAGTGTGTTTTATATAAGAAATAACAAATGAGAAAGCAATGATCTATGTGACAGGGAACCAGAAAAAAGTGGGGGTAGCTTGCTTGTCAGCTGCAGATTGGTTAGAAAGCCATGACACTTCTATACAATGGAAAATACTCAGCTATAAAGAAAGAAAACCTTGAGGCTTTTGTAGGTAAGTGGATACAACTTGAGATCATGCTCAAGGTAAAAAGATTCAGAATCACTTAGGTTGCCTCCCTAATATAAAAACTAAAGGAGTTAGTGGGATCCAAAATGTACAATACATCCTGTGAAAGTGAAAGGGAAGGAATTCTCTAAAAAGGGAAGGCAGTGGCCATTGTTAATCTATTATCATGATTTGAAACCCACATTGTTTTCATTGTTCTGTTTGGTTTTATTCTGTTTCAGTTTGTCTACTTGTATTAGATTTGATGGCATGGACAGCTGTTCCAAAGATAGCAGGATATATTATGGGAACTGTTTTTGATTTCCTATCAGCTTGATTTGAAACCCTATATTGCTTTCACTGTTTTATTTTGGCTGATTTCATTCTTTTCTGTTATGTTTGATAGTATCAAGTCTGATGGTATAGGCAACTACTTTGAAGACAATAAGATACACTACAATACCCATTCTGGTTTGACTATTATCTTCTTTTGAAGTCCTATAATGTCACCAATGTTCTTTTTTTTATTGGTTTTGTTCTGTACTGTTTTGTTCAATTTTATTATTCCTGATGATATGGGCAATTCTTTTGAAGATAGCAAGAGGCATTATGGTAGCCGTTATTGATCTCCTTGTGTTTTGTTTTTAAGTCATTTACCATATTGATCCTTTTGTTTTGATTGATTCTATTTTGTTCTGTTGCATTTGGTTTTATTCTCTTAAAAATAAAAAAAGAAATATAAAATATATTAAATATCTTCATATACTTGAAGATAATAAAGCCAATTGAGTTATTCTCACATTAATTGCATATAAAACAATTGTTCAAAAATACTAATTCAAGAAGGAACACTGGGGACAGGAAATAGTTAACAATATGAATTTAACCTGGCTTTGTAAAGCATTTGTTTTGCTGTGATCGAGTTTTGTGGGACAGCCCTAGACAGGCTTGATTTTATCAGTAACCAGCATTTTTGACTAAATTTTCAGATCAGTTTCACCATGTGGTCCCGATAGTGAGTTAGCATGTATTTATTGAGTCTGTGCTACGTATCAGGTTATGTAAAATCAAGTGAGATTAAGAGAAAATAAAAGGCTAAGGATTTAGCTCAGAGGCATAAACACCTGTCAGGCAAGTGCAAGGTTGTGAGTTCAATCCCCAGTACCAAAACAAAAATAAAAACAAAAACAAAAACACCAACCAAACAAACAGGAAATACACCTGGAGAGAAGGCAGCAGTTACATCTGAAAAGACAATAAATGCTAAGGAATGCTATAGAGTTTTAATATAATTCAGTATATGTATAATTATATCCTAGCACTGGAATGTAAGCATTGTAATGGGAGCAGTTCTATTTCCTTTCATACTTCTCCCTTCTTTTCCTCCCACAATCTTTTCAAACTCGTCTTGTTTTATTTTAACTAATTGCGTGGTGCAACCTTTATATCCAGTGCCTTCTTTACACAAAATAACATGTAAAGTATTTTATAAATAAATTATTATAAATAATGATGAGTATGTTTCAGAGTTATGTAAAGTCATAAAATAGAATTTGCATAGATTTTCATGATTACATTTTTACTGAATATATTGTATAACATTTTTATGACACCTTTTATTATTGGTTTTAATTTTTATTTATACTCTGTATATCACAAACAATATATTAATCCCAACTTGATAATAATAAATCATTGACAGTTTAAGTAATTTTAAAATATTACTTGTAGTACTAAATAAGTCTTATGTGTAATTGATTATGTAATACTGCAATTTGAAAATGCAGATACATAGAACTAGTGTGTTCTTTCACTGGACTTAATGCTACACCATATTGAACCTATTTATTTGTTTAATTTTAAAATGAAAAAATTATTTTGATAAAACTATATTTACATGGAAAACTTTCAATATTGTCAACATGGATGAAAAATGTTGAGTTGTTTTGTTACATAAATATTTACTTTATCAATTGTATCTTAAAATGCATCACAATGAATACCATTTATGTTAAAAATTGATATGGTTACATGTATTTATAGCACATAATGAGACTATAATGAAAGTTGGTACTTTTTTTTTTTTTTGGTACCAGGTATCAAACTCACAACCACATGCTTGCAAGGTAGGCGCTTATGCTGCTGAGCTAAATCCCTGGCGAGACTAAAATAAAATGTTTAGGTTGTTTCCAGTTTTTGTCTGTTACAAGTAAAGTTGCCATGAACTTTCGAAAATGAATCTTTGGGTTGACATATGTTTCCAGCTTTCTTGGGTAAATTCCAAGGTGTGAGATTGATATATCATATGGCAACTGTATGTTTGACTTTATAAGAAACTGTTTCTTCAAAGCTGTTTTGCTTACTATTTTGCATTTTCACTAGCAATGCCTAAGAGTTTCCAGTTGTTCCAAGTTCGTTCCAACATTTGGTTTTGTCAGTGTTTATAATTTTAATGCATGGTAGTTTAGATTGTTATGTATAGTGTTGTCTTATTTTAATTTTAACTTGCATTTTCTGCATAACTAAAGAGCTGAAGTACCCTTTCTTACACTTATTGACATCTCTATTATTTTTTACACATTTACAAGTTGCATAATTTTTTTATCATTGACTTTTAGGTATTTGAAAATATATTCTACATATATCAGTCTCCTATCAGGTATAAGTACTGCAGATATTGTTTCCCATCCAGTGGCTTACCTGTTAGCTTCTTTAATTTATTAAAAGTTTTCAATTGGAATAAAATCTAGTATATATTTTTTGCTTTTATTGTTAGTACATTTTTAATCCTAAAAATATTTGACTATCCCAAGACTATATTATAGTTTCTTTTTTTTTTTCTATAAATTCTGCGTTTCCATCTTACACATTTACATCTGTGACTAAACTATGATTAATTTTTTATGGGAGGAGTAAAATAGAAGCTAAAGGTTTTTTTTTTTAAATGTGAATGTACATGAACTCAAAAGACATTTCTTTCTCTTGAAGTCAATTGACACATTAATACAAATCAGTATTTATGCGTTTTTCTCAAATGATTGAGTTATTATTATATTAGCAGTATATCAAGTAATGTGTTATTATTTAATAACATGTAAAGAAGAAAGTATATTAGTTGAGCCCAGGAATCATCTAACAGATTGCATTTGATGGATATTCTTTTATCTAGATTTATTTTTCTCTGTTCTATAGATTTGCTCAAGGTACACTGTTTTTATTATGGTAGCTTTACATTAAGTTTCGAAATCAGGGAAAATAAGTGTCTTAATATTCACATTTTTTCAAGATTGAAAAGTCTAGAATTTTTCTTTTCCATATGAAATTTGGAACAGTGTTTTGAAGGTAGAACTTGGAAAGGGATCGAGGGGTGGGGGAAGATGGGAGAGAGAAAAGGAATATATATCTATATCTATAATAACGTAAATATATATATATATATATAATAACATATATATATATATCAACTCCTCAAGGTGAGTGTAATTATTACATAACACAAATATATAAAAATAAAATAGAAACTAAAAATTAGAAACAACTTGTCAATTTCTTCAAACTAATCTACTGATGTGTTGACTTGGGTCATAGTAAATCAATAGATCGATTTTTGAAGAACTGATATCTTAAGAATATTAAGCTTTCTAATCCATGAATGTGATCTGTTTCTCCATTTTTTGATCTTCTTCATTGGCTCTTTTTATATCTCTCCTTTTATTTGGATCTTCTTTATGTCTTTTAAAATTCTCATTTAGTTGGAGAATTATGTTTTATAATTCTCAACGTAGAGATCTTTTGCTTCTTCCTTTAAATTATGTAGAACTGTTATGTCTCAACAAAGATGTGGAAAGTGGAAAAATATGATTACTTGACTGATAAATTGTAGCGCAGGTCATGAAGGCCTGAAGGCCCTCAGGATTCCTGTCGGCTCTTGTCTAGTTCCAGCTTGCAGCGGGTCCCTGCCTTGCACTGGAAAGGTCACGTCTTTCTTAGTTTTTCTGTCTTGCCTCCACCATGTTTCAGCACTTCGTGAAGACTTCTTGGATGGTGCATGTGAACTTGGCCTGTGGCTGGGACTCCTTGGAGTTCCAGTTTTAAGTGCAGTTTATCTGATTGTTCTCTGCTTTGATCTATAGGAGATTTATACTCCCGCTGCTGCTCTTCTAGGTATGAGAGCGGCCATAGATCTTCTTTCATTTGTAAAAGGCTCATCATTTTTCAGAATTTATTTCATTTAGCTGTCTTTGTCTCATCTGCTCTCTGAAAATGTATGTTTTTGCACCTTATATAGTTTGTTCTGCTTGTTAGGATAAGAGCAATGATCTCTTTCAACTTTTTCCATCTCAACTGAAATAATAGACATTCCATGTAAAGCTTTAAAGAACATTCTCTTAAAATGCATGGAGAGAGACTGATTTTCTTAATATGACTGTCCACATGGTGTCTTAATGGAAGTGTTTGGCATATTATTTATAATATATAAACATATTGGTAATGTATTTGTAATATGTGAACTTAGGAAATTCAGTCAGTATCTTTAGATAGAATTTTATAGCATTCTAATTCATTTTATTTTACTTTTAAACTGATCTCTAAGAGTACCATTTCCTGAAAATATGCTGCAATGTGTGTGTGTAACTTAGCAAATTTAATAGATTTGAAAAATTCTCCCCATGCAGTGGGAATCATAGTGCTAGTTGCACAGTGCAAAATGAATTGTTTATCTACTGACTTGAGAAAAATGGTAGATGTTGCAGTTTGATGCCTGGTCAAACTTAGTTCTATGGATGTCTGAAGTATGAACTTTGAGGTGATGACGGAAGAGAAAGTGCTATTTAAAGAACTCACATTTTAACATTTTATGGGGAACAGATAGTCTCTGGATGATAGTTATTTAATATAATTATACTCAAATTGTTGTTACTCACTTCACTGGGCCATTTCAAAAGAGATTTTGATGTTATTTTTAATTACTTCTTACACTGTTTTTCAAATTTTTGGAGACTCCTGGTTTGGATTTTATCCTAACTCCGTCTTAAACTCTTATAAGTCTCCCCCACCCCATATTCCTATATTATTTTATGTAATATTTTAAATGCAGTAATTTCTGATTGAAATAATGTGCATCTTGAAGCATCTACATTCCTCCAGTGGTGAAAGATACAGGATGGTGAGGAGAACGCCTTTCTTTAGAGGAACTGGTGGGCCTGGTAACAAACAGCTGGAAACTGTTAACTGAAAGTAGGCACCCATAGTAATGTTTTCTTCAATGTGGGCTTCTTAACTCAGGTGCTGTAATTAGGATGAGAGGCTTTCTGGAGAATTTTCCTTTTAAGCAATATTCTGTTACAGAAATGTAAAGATTTTTAATTTGTGTGATTTTTAGTTAGGAGAAAGTACAATCAATCAAGCTGGCTTTAAGAAGGGACTTACTTAATTTCTCTGCTAAAAGATATGAAAATATTGATGTCATTTTCCATTCTTTTCCAAGTCAGGAGTAGGAACTTCAGAAATTGAATTTAGAAGCAGGGTAATTGGGTTTTTATTTCAGCGTCTGTGTAGATCCTCTGACATCTTGCCGTTTACCTGTGGGGAGGTGTGAATCTAATCCAGCGTCTCCAGTGTTGCCATGAGGCAGCTGGTGCTGAGTGAAGCAGGGATTGAACCCAGGTTCATTCATTCATTTCCTGGCAGTGCCACCTGGTAGAAGTTGCTTAACCTCTCTGAGACTCAGTTTCTCCATTGAGCAAAAATGGAGACAAGATTACTCTCAGTCCCATAGGATTATTGAAATGTCAGCTGATAATTTGTATAGTTGATGAAAGGGTAAATGTATTATTATCTTCACTGTAACTAGTTATACAGAGTAAGATTAAATAGTGACATTGTTTTGTAGCTTTTTTCCTTATTGTATTATCGATAATGGATACTATTTCTTTTTTGTATTTATAAGTAATACATAAAAACATAATGTTTGTACAAATAAATGTGGTATCATGTGGTATTCCATAGGGGTAGTTACTTCTTTTCTACTCACTCTGTGCTTTTATAATAGATTTTTAAAAAGCAGCATCCATTTGGTATCTTCCTTAGGCCAGTGGCCAGGTGTGGTATGTTATTCTCTCTCTGAATACTGTCACTCTTGCCTGGAGTCCACTTGCTCAGGGGCTTAGTGCCCCCAACCACAGTTTCAGGTGTTGGGCTTGTATGGATTCAGTTTTAGTTTTGCATATTCTTTTAAATATTATTATATTACATATAGGCTTCAAACTCTGCAAATAACTGCCCTAAAGCGGAATAATTATCACACATCACCCGTGGACTGTTTCGTTATAACCCCAGAAGTTTACTTCTTGAAGACTTAAAATGATGCCAATATTTTTTAGAGAAGAAACTATTGATGCTAGGAGAGATTTCCCTTTTTGTTATAGTTGAGCAAATCTGTTGTATCTTTGTGGTGAAGTAGCTAAACTTAGAAAAATCTTGAACAGAAATTAGATATTACTTTTTTTTTTGTTTTGTATAACCCAAGGCAGAGAAAAATGCATAAATATTTTTTAGTCATTCTAGCTTTTTTCCCCTGAAAGGAAAGTTTCCTTGTTTACTTATACTCAATTTGCCTCATGAATATTCAGCTATCAGCAGAGCTGCAAGCCAATATTCATGGAAATGAAATCTTTAGTAGCATTTTGCTGGTTTCTCTTTGATTCATGAAGTATGTAGAAATATTTGTGATATTTCATATTTTATTTTCTTGACTTTTGAAATGTAAAAGGATTTTGATAATTGTTATGCCAAAATTTTAAAGTCGTTTATCATTTAGCCTTTTTTCATTTCTTAAATGTATAATTCAAATGCCTTCTATAGATTAAAATAAGTTTTGCAAGGCAGACTATGAGTAAAAAACATGAAGAACTTAAGAACAGTTTTAAAATGCTTTACCTATTTATGCATTTTAAAACTATTTGTTCCTATTAGTTGATAATTCATGGCATTGATTATAACTTGCTGTGTGGACATTGTTAAAAGTAATGATTCTCCTTCCTTCAGAGGTTGTGTTGTTACTAACAAAAATAATGAAAATATCATCCAACAAGTATATTTGGCATAACATAAAGATAATAACAGAAAATATTTACATATTGTCTTGCATGTGCCAGTTGTTTTACATGTATTTATTTATGCCTGAGAGCAAATCCGTAGGGGTAGAGAAACATTTGTTTAGTTTTAAACAAATATGGAAACTCTGCCTCAGAGAGCTAAGGTTAGTTATCTAGTAGCTGACAAACTCAAAATTTGAACCCAGACAGTTTAAGGTATAAAACCCACTTCATACTGTTGACCTTTTATATTTTAGTAAAGTCCACAGATTGGACTACGATTGATTGTGCCAACACCTGGCATTATTTCCACAAGGGTTTGAGGAGCTCCCTGTTTAAATACTAAATTCGTACATACTGGAGGTGTTTCTTGTACTCTCTCTGTGCCATTGATCTATTTATCCATAAGTTAAAGCAACATTAATCATTTCCATGACTATACATTCATTCCTTTTAGGAATACAAAATGAGAAGGATTAAAGGGGAAGGGAAACCAATTACAGACTCAGGAACAGGTGGTACACTGAGTGAGAGAGAAAGATACTATTTTGTGGGGAGAAAGGCAGAAGGCACATAATAAGTCAGAGGGGCAATCAGATACTGACATTTATTGTAAGTCATAGATGTTTTTAGGTAAAAGGTGGAAAATGTTAACTGTCAGTAATTTTTGTTTGTTCTTTCTTGTGCTAGGAATCAAGCACAGGCCCTTCAGTATGTTAAGCAAGTGTGGCTCGACCACAAAGCTGCACCCTTAGTCCTAGATGTCAGTTTTAAAAGACAGGTCTAGTGCTCATAGGTACCTAAGTTTCATCGGAGTAACACTAGAAGCCAGTGTGCATAAGTGTAAAGAAATAAAAAAAAAGTTTTCTCTTTTGGTATTGATTAAACCAAGTAGCTATCTTGAACTCAGTTTAAAAAAATCTTTTTCCTGTATGTCCTGGGATTGCCCACTGTGTAAAATCATAGGCGAGGAACCAAGAGGCTTCTGAGTGCCAGGCAGGAACAGAGCTTTGTGTTGAGATCCTGACTTGTTTTTCTGGGTTGTTTTCCAGCGTCAAATACTTTTCCTTCTCCCATAGCCTCCATTTCCTTTTCATGGGAACTGAATTTTTGAATAACGACTCGACAGGAATAGTGTTCTGCACTTTAATTTCGGGAAATGGCCAGTTTCCTGTGCTAGGGAAAAAAATCTCTGCTTGAGAATATTATCTATATAATGTACTTTGTACTTCCCGCTCTGCCTTTTCTTTCATTGTGCTGTGTTTCTTGAGTTATCTGCTATCAATGTAAATTCCTGACCAACACAATACAAAGTATTATACCAGAGACACAATAGTCTACAGATATTTCAGTATAAATATTTGTATTATATTGAAAATAAGGCAATTTACCCAATATCTTATTCTGGAACAAACTCACAAATATGTTCTTGTAGGCTTACAAATTGCTTAAGAAATCCGTTTTCTTTCGCAGTGATCATGTGTCACTGTGAAACATACTTTAGTGTAAAATGCCATCAGCAAAATTAAGGAATATTTGAAATATCTTTTTGTCTCTCTCTTTCTGTTCTTTCATTAAAGTTTTGTTATTTTATTCTGAGATTATACTCCTTTACAAAAATAATGTTTTGTTTGAAGAGAGAGGAGGGGAATGGGAAAAAGAAGAAAGTAAGATAAAATCACATACAGGTACAAATTCCTTAGGATGAGTGTGATCATTATGTATATCTAGATTGTACGAATAAATTTAGTTTAAACAATTAAAAAAATCATGATTTGTTAAACATGAAAGAATACATTTTAATTTAACTTTTGTAAGCCAGCCTGATAAGTTATCAGTGTTTCATTGTTCTCTTGATGATGCAGAGGACTGCAAGCACGGAGGACTAAGGCAACTCCAAGGGACTAAGTCTCCTGCCACTTCTTTAGAGACCTTCTCACATTGCCTGTCACTTTGTCATTCTGTATAATTCACACACACTCAGATCTTGTGCCAACTCATTGATATTAAGGCTGTACTCTGGTTATGCTTCACACATACGGTCCCATTTTTATTAATGCCTTGTTCTCTTGGTCCTGCCAAGAATTGATGAAATAGACAACAATCTTGATTAGATCTTATAGTTTTATCCTCAGTGAATTTTCCCCCTACCTTCTCTTCTTGGTAAATTTCTAAATCCCTAAAATATTTAAATGTGAACATATGAATAGAGAGATTGACATGTACATTTGAGGATTAGGTTGGAATCCTGAGCAGAAAGATCTGGTAAAGTGTAGAAGACATAATATTTTAAAAATACAGAGAGATCAAAACTTAGGATGGTTTCACTTAGTGATTTTTCAACTTGACGTGCAGCGAAAGACATTGGATAGTTTCTAGCTGAGCAATATGCTGGTTCTTTCTCATGGCGCTGGGCAGAGGCCCTGAACTGCGGCTCTCAGGCAGCCATGTGATTACAAGGGCAAAGCATTCTCTGCAGTGTAAACTAGGATGTTCTCTAGATTAGGATGAAATACATTTTTGACTTATGATATTGTCAGCTTACACAGGGTTTGTCAACACATAACTCCCATTGTAAGTTGAGGATCATCTGTCAACAGTGTAGAGTTTTTTTTTCTCAGTGCACTAAATTATAATATTGTCTTTTTTTTTTTTAATGCTGGGAACTTAACTCAGGACCTCATGCTTGCCAGGCAGGTGCTGTGTCACTGAACTATATCACTGGTCCCACAATATTGTCTTAATATCAGAGAATTCTTCAAAAGCAAGTCAGGTTGATTTACCCTTAATAGGGAGATCAAGAAGAGAAGGCAGAGGGTTGATCTTTCAGTTATGTTTTATTGGGGTTTAATAATAATTGTAACCCATAGAACTAATAGAACCAGAGCTGGGGCTGTAGTAGTAGTGGGTAGTGATAACTGGCTGTCGTGGAACTATCAGCTGGTATTTATTGTGTTTTCCCTGGGCACAGTGCCAGTTAACATTACTTGTGAGGAAACAGACTTGAGTTTCTGGCGTCTCATCGACGCTCTCTGCACCCCAGTGACTTTCATTGCAGGAGATGTCCTGTAGTTACAGATATGTTAGATGGGTATTTCAGGTGTATTGTTGAAAGAATGTGGAAGATTCATTATAAAGGCTTCCAAACACCCACTGTAAACACCATACACTGACTAATCTTTTTTACTTTCTTTAACTGACTTTTCTCTGGACTTTGGTGCATCTCTGACTGTTCTGCCAAAAAAAAAAAAAAATCCATCATCCAAAACAATGCAAGGAACACAAGACACAAGATCTTCATGAATCAAATTATACTTGGAATGAATATGCTATGAAGAGTTTATTGCCAAAAGTTTACTTTATTACAACCATAATAGTTTAAAATTAAGAATATGATGTTTCAGGCCTTGTGAAAACTAGATGCATGCATGACTAAGTTGTCTCTAGCAAATATGAGAGTTAACATCTCGCTCAATTTGTGAAATGAATGAGTTAAATAAACTAGGTACCAGCTTCCTTAAGTTGAATTTTAAAGTGTTTTTTCCCCTCTTTTAATAAGGGAAGACTCCTTCACTCAAGATTTTAAGATCAAAGACTATTTTAAAACTTAGAAATCTGGAGTGGTCAGTACTAAAAATTCATAAAGGCCAAAAGGACAATGAAAAAAACCCTTAAGATTGTGGCTACAGAAATTTCCATGTCTTAGAAATAAGAAAAATTGAATTTTTATTTTTAAAAATGTGGGAATAACTGACAATAATATTCAACTTTGGAATTGGGTACAAAGGGGAAGAATGGTAACTCTGGCAAAAGGAAGTGACGTGTGGCTCCCCGAGGTCCAGTACATTCGCACATTCGCATCACTGAAAAATACAGACAGTATTTTATTTTCTCCACGTGTTTGGAGAAAGGCTGTAATTTCTGACTTTTGTGTGATTACTTTTTTTTAAATGGTAGCAATTGAATCAGTGTTTCTATTATGTTGTGCTGTGTTAAAACATAGTTCTACTGCTTTTGATCTCTGCAGTAGACCAACTCATTGCCTTAGGCCACTGGTAGTTACATACCCTGGTAAAATGGTATTTTCAGAGGCTGAGCTGTAAGATGCTTTTATGGGAGTTGAAATTGCAGAAACAAACAACCCCCTAAAACAAATAAAAAGTTAAAGCCAAGAAAATTAACAAAAGTCTGACTTAAGAAAAGTGTACATTTATTGTCATATTTTACTATAGTCAGCTCCACAACTTTTCTGATTTTTTTCTTTCTACTTATGTAATGATTGGTTGGTTAATTACTATACTAGAAATTGAACTCAGAGGATTGAGTTCAATTTATAACATGCATCCCCAGTTCTTCTGGTCATTTTTAGAGTTAGGTGTAGTCTCACTAAGTTACCAGGTGTGGTTTGCACTTGATCATTCTCCTGTTTCAGCCTCTGAATAACTGCAAGTACAGGAATGTACCAGTGCAACTGAGTTTTGTATAACTATACTTCCATTTAAAATGTTTTTATTTTCTTTTTATTTTTTGTCCAGCTGCACAACTGACTTTTTAAGCCTCCTAGCATTAAACATTTTGAAAACCCTGTGCTTTGTACATAATGTTCCAATTTTATGTTGATAAATGATGAATTTTTTTCCCTGAAAACTCCTGGAGAGCATAGTTTTGTCATATGCGTCTTTTGGTTTGTTGAGATCAAATTTAAAGCACACTAAAAATGTTCTAATTGTTTTAAAATCTTGGCCAAAGGAGTTTGTTTTTTAATCCAGAAAGTGTGGTAAAAAATAATTTTTTACCTAGTTCCTGATAATAGTGAGATTCACTCAAATTAATTAAATAATTGATCTGAAAAATAGTAAAACATTCTTTGGTGGGAAACTGAACCAATATTAAAAGTCTCTTAATTGCTATGCCACAAGAAATCCTCCTATCTCTGGATTATAAAGAAATATTATTACTCAAAAGGCTTTCACCGGGGTATTAACATGTTATTTTGGTGTCACTGCCATCATGTTAGCCATTTATTTATATAAATCCAGGTATGGTAAATTCTATTTTAATGACTTGAGTGATAAATCCCTTTATGGATGAGTCTTAAATGCTACTGAACTACTAACAAATGATTAATATTCTGAAAGATTTTGCAGCTTTTTTATTTATGGAATATTGTGGGAGTAGAGGGAAAAACTGGTATTAGATGAAAAGATGCTGATCATAATCTGTCAAGTCTTGTGGGAAGCAGACAAGCAAGTCAACACTACTTTATGCTTATTCAGTGTATGTGAGTGTGAAGACATTAGTAAACTCCCTGTAGTGCCCAGGAGTGTACCTCACAACAGAAGAATTATCTGTTCCAAATATCAGTGTTGTCAAGAAGAAAATGAACAGTCCTGCCTTCATGGTTCTCCCATCTACAAGGAGGAGACAGAAAACAGACACTAGAACACTGAGGTGTGGAATATTGAAGGCTGTTGGGCCAACAAAGTAAAACCACATAGGAGTCGGGCATGATTGGGGTTGGGCAATGGAACATGTCCCTCTAGGTGGCTAAGAAAGATCTGAAGAAGTGGCATTTAAGCTAAAAACTGAATGAAGACAAGAGATATACCAATAAAAACTATTTTGGGCAGAGGAGGGAGTTTGGAAATATGTGCTTAGGTAGAAATAAACCTGGCAGTGCAGTATTGAGGAGGAATAGGAAGGCTGGTATGGGTTAGGCAGTGATCCAGAGTAAGGAAAGCAGGATGGAGGATGAGGGAGGGAGAGAAAGGGGGAAGGAAGAAGGAGACAAGGCGGAGGAGAAGAGAAGAAAGAGTCAAAGCAGGAAGAGTGGGGAGTGGACTAAAACTCTTGTGTTGGAGTTTATGTGTCCCCTCAAAACATATGTGTTGAAAATTGGGAGATTGAGAGGGGACCTATTCTTCCTGTCTCACTGTGAGTCTTATGTACAGAGTGGGTGCCAGACATGGAGAGACGTGTGAGGGAGAAAGGAGAGCAAATGGAGTTGGCCAGGGTGCCCAAATGATGCTGGAAATGTAGAAAGAGAAAGATCAAGCTTAATCTGTTAACAGCTTTGAATAGTATGGATTTATGGTGACAGATCTTGGGCGTTGGATCTTGACAAGCCCTTGAAATTATCACAAGGTATTATATAGCTTTTAAAATATTTTATATTTTTATTATTACAGTAAACTTATTGGTCATTTTCTGTGTTTACCTTTTTCTCCTCAGGGCATGAGATCACACTCAGGACTTCACACATGCTATGAGAACTTTACCACTGAGCTAAATGCCCACCTCTTTACTTTTTAATATACTAAAAAATATGTGCTTATTATGTATTTCAATTTACTTGTCTCCTCCTTGTGGGGTATAAGCAAAGACTTGACTGTGATATATATTGACATATCTTGAGAAGCGGAACAGTGCTTCTCAAGGAGAAGTCTGAAAACATTTGGCGTTTTGTGAAAATCTTTCAAGAGATATACAAGCTCAAAATTATTTAATAGTAATACTGAGGCTTTCTTTTCCCTTTTTGTTTCCTCCGGTGACATTAGTACTGATGCTGTGAAGGCAATGGTGCAAAAACCTGCTGTGATGCACTTTTGTAGTCACTGTGTACTTACAGTCACTGTGGACTTCACTGCCACCCACTCATGGGGAGCTGGTGATAGTTTTGCTTAAGAATCTTCTTTACAAGCAAGTAAAAATTAATTTTATGAAATATTCATTATTGAACATTTCTTTTTTAATATCCTGTGTATACATAAGTGCTTCTCTGGCAAACTGAAGTAGTATAGTTGTCTCCAGGAAAAGACCTTGTGTTACTGTTTTGGTTGCTATAGAACATCATATTTACTTGAAATAATGACTGTGGGACAAAGAATGGTTTCTGTTTCAGAGTATTTGGCAGGCATTTGCTCAACGAAATGAAATGAGCCTGTCACTTTTAGGAACAGCTTATAGTATTTGTTTTCTACGACAGACTTCAACTTTTAGCTGAATTTGCAGTTGTGGAAAATTTGTTTCCATCTCTGTGAACTTGACAGCTTCCTAATACTTAAAGACTTTTCCAGTGAGCTGGGTGCTAATATTGATAAATGTAATGTGTTTGTGTGTTTAATATTTTATAATGAAATATATCAATGTTTGGAAGAAGGCTGTAACTCTTCAGGTTAAGCTCAGGTACATAACCTGTGTAAAATGAATATAACTTTTCCTCCAAAGGGCAGCCTCTCTTGAAATTTTCTCTTTGCACAACATATGTATTATATAGTTACGTTTCCCCAGCCGACAGACAGAGTGCTGCTAATGTACAATATTAGGAGACGTAATAAAGCTTAGCACCCATATACTATGACATTCACAGTGGCATCAGATGTCAAGAATTGGAAGTGTAAACTATTAAAATCTATGTGAGAATAATCTACTACTGTTTGTGCTCCTGACTGATGAAAAGAGTAGGAAGGACACACACACTCAAGTAGAGGGAAATCATGGATTCATAAAATTAAATTATAAAATAAGAAAATGTACTTCAAAAATGAAACTCATGGTAAGCTTTGCTGTATAAATGAACTAGTAGTAGCACAAATGCTGTCATCTTTCTCTTCTGTTTTGAGTTCCTTATTTTGATCTCTTGATACTAAACTGATGACATTTTTAATGTTATAAAACTTTACTGTATGATATTTGACATTCTTTTTCATGAAAGAAAAACAATATAGATCAAGTTAAAGAGAAAATAAAAGGTTCTGCTCTCTGAGTGGAAAAAAAGTAGCCTGTGACAAGAATGCTAGCCAAGAATACTATGTCCTTTGCAACCCTTGGTGGGGCAGTGGTGGTGAATTGAGTGCATGTTGATACATGTGTGAGCAGAAAGCTTCTCAGAAGGGCATCTGTCAGCCTCACTTTCTCCAAATCAGACTTAACCTATCTTACCAACTTGGACTTCAGAAACCATCATACTCAGTGAACATAGGCCAGATGGTGATTTTTTTATTGGGAAAGGGTAGATCCTCTGGCTGCGTACCAAAACTCCAAGTGACTGGGTTAGAGGGTTGTGTACAGAGATGACTGTTATTTGACTTTGAGTTGAAAGTCAGAAATAAGTGAGCTTGTTTTCCCAGTAAATCCAGAAGAGTTTTTTTTTTTCAACATTTGGAAGAATAAATATGAAGAAATGATCATCCAAAGATTGTCATGAAGATATATAGAAGTCATCTAGCAGGTAGGCTCAGAATATGACTTTCTGAGCCCTAAACCAACTGGCTGAATCGACATTTGAGAAATAGGGTTTAAAACCTGCATTTAGAAGAAACTCTCCAAGTCTCACATGCAGTAAAAACTCTGAGATCCGCTATCATTAAAAACTATCTTCTAGTGCTTATTTTCAGATATATTTGTGTCAGGATGAAGATTATCTAATTGTAAAACTGTGGACTACCAGGAGCAACTGAATGTAGAGTTCAAACGGAATGGAAATTCTGAAATGTTTTTGTGACTCAGTTACTAATGCTTCCTTGACTGATAGGAGAAGTATTAAATGCTCAATTGCCAAAGTCTGAAAAGAGTCTGTAGATCTTGGATAATTCTGATATGTACTTGTTTTTATCTTCAAGAGGGAAGAATTAAATGTTTCTTTAAAAAAAAAAAAGTCAAGCAGTTTTCATGATTGGATACTCACAGCAAAGCATCTAAAAGCTCTCCTTCATTGTGGTATAAATGAAAAGAAATACCTAGTCAGACTTTGTTCCAGGTTTCTTTTGTATACAGTTAAGCAAAATGTTCAGTATTGTCATGGAGGTTAAGAAGGTAAAAAAGTCAGATAAAGATGTGGTATACTTCACTGCTTTATGTGCCTTTTTAACTCATATTTGAACTCAATTTTACTATTTCCTGGCTTTATTGATTGCAGAATGTGACTGATGTGATCTGTTTGTGATGAAAAGGTTTATAATTCTAGAAATGAAGTTTAAGTTTTGCTTGCACAAGATGTTACCTGTTTACTATGTGGTCAACATAAAATGTAAACTAGTCAAGTAAACCATCCTTGTTATTTTAAAACTAAATAGAAAGCTCTAAAAAGTATTTGTGCTATGAGTATTTGGATAATTCTCAAGAATAACAAAGCTAAAATAAAAATCAGAATGCTCAAAATCTTTCTCATCCAATTATACATAACTTCAGATAATACTTAAAAATTTGGATCATGATTTCAATAAAAATAAAGGTTACATCCAACACTTTCTTACTCATTTTATTTAAGTCAACTGATGGTAAAGAGTAAGGGTGTTAATTTTGATTTTGGCTTTGTGGTTATGGAATCTGAAACAAATTGATTAATTAGGAATAAAGATGGTGGTGAAGCTCAGGTTAGAAATGAGGTCTTGTGGTTCATATGTGTGATTTCTTTTAAATAATTTTGAAGCTTTCAAATGTTTTAAATAAAGGTTATAGCTTGCTCATAGCTAAATACTTTGAAAATAAGGTGTACAAAGTTCTTGAGTGTGTTTGAAGTGAGGGGGAGTACTTTGAGGAAAATTTATGGCATAATTTTTTAAAAAAATTTAAAAAGTCACTGTGTTTGTTAACTACACTGTGTTTGTATCTATGTATGTATCCTATCTCTATCTATCTATCTATCTATCTATCTATCTATCTATCTCTATCTTTGAGTTTCTTAATTCTAAGGAAGTTACTTCATAATTTCTGCCATTTTACATTTCTATTAGAAATAGCATTTTATTAGATTCTGATGTTTCTGTGCTTCATAATGCTTAAAAGTTTGGGAAACACCTGCCTGTAAATGTTTGCTCCAGAACTTTGAAAGCCTGGTGGATAAATTTACTTAATATAGATGATGACTTTTGACTGCCTTACGTTATAAGAAAGTATAATTCTAGGGAGGAGCAGCTACGTGCAGGAGCTCCCGTATTGCAACATAACTATTTTACGCAGAGATTGAATTAAATTGGTTTCTTTAAAAGAATTACTGAAATTCTGATCAACACCCAGTCATTTTATGAACCTGATACCACTTTTATAATGGCGTCTCTTGTTTCACACAGGCATTCTTACACCGAATGAACCAATGTGCAGCAGCAAAAGTTGACAAGAATGTAACGGAGGAAACTGTGAAGGTGAGGCTGTGCAAGGGCACCCTGTCCCAAGGCTGAGCTCCCAGAGATGACACGCTCCCTGGGAGACACTCCTGCAGGGACTTGCTATTGCTCTTCAGTGCTACTATAAGACTCACGGCCAGTTACTTGTGTCAATGATAATGTGCAAAAGGGGCCGAGGTTCGGGGAAAGAAAGGGAAGTTAGAGGAGGCATAGAAGCCTGGAGAATTTTTTAGCCAAGCTTTTGGAAATATTTGAAAAAAGGAAGAAAAATAAACTTAAAAATCAAGACCTAGCTTTAGCCTTATGAGAGGGAGGAAGTTGAATGAGGTGGCAGACGTTTGACAGAGCGACAGGAGGTGGGCAAATCTGGACTTTCAATCTCTGTGGTTGCTGAAGAACAAGACTTGGATAGCCCATGGGTGCAGGAAAAAAGTGCATATATCTTCAACTCAGAAACAAATATATAACATTTCTTTTAACGTAAGGGAAGGGGGATGGTCAGTGGTAGAGGGGAGCTTCCCACTGTGGGGGAGGGTACTGGATTTGATCCCCAGCAAAACACACACACACACACACACACACACACACACACACACACACACAACATAGGGAAAATTTTAGAGTTTGGAAAAAATAAAGGACGAAAAAAAACTATTCATAGTGCTTATTTAAGTTGTATAAATCATCCATGATATTGATAATGCTAGCTTGCTATTGTCCTTTACTGCAAATAAAGAATATTTTAGGTTTGTCTGACTCTTTTTCCTTATAAATTAAATATTCATCTTTCACGTTTTCCTATATGGGAATATTTTAGTTGCTGAGTTTATGGATAGAAGCAAAAGCAAGTTATGATCCAAATAGATTTGAAAACTATTTAAGTCACATATTAGAATTCCAGATGAAAGAAGAGGTTCGCTACAGATGATCTGGGAGGCTAACTGGTTGCTAGATCCTCTCCAGTGATTCATTCTGCTTTCCAGGACATCAGCTTTGCATCTGAGCTGGCTCCTCCCCTGGCTGCAAAGTGACCTCAGAGTTGTTCCACTTGTCACTCCACACAGGACTTTTCAGAAGGACAGAGGTTCTGTGTTTCAGATGCCCCTCCTAGGGGCAGACATCCCTCTCCAAAAGCCTGCCAGCAAATCTGTGTGCAGTTTTACCTGCACAGCACCCTGGAAAGGGGTGAGACTGTCATGCTTGGATTTGGCCACTCAGGCTTTGTATTGAAGACTGGTCCCCCAAATTTTATGAGAGTGGATAGAGTTTGGGTTTTATCAGCAAGGTGAGAGGAAAGGAATGGATGTAGCATGGCTACCACTGAAGTTTTCAGTTTGGAGAAAGAATACAGAACTCTCATAGACAGTTTACATTTTTATTTTACTTGCTTCACTACTGCACTTACACATTTGTTTATTTTTTTCACAGATGTTGTTCTCAAACATTGAAGATATCCTTGCAGTACATAAAGAATTCTTAAAAGTGGTAGAAGAATGCTTACATCCTGAACCTAATGCACAACAAGAAGTGGGAACCTGCTTTCTTCACTTTGTAGGATGAATTTCTGTTTATTTGAAAAGTTCTTTCTCCCTTGATTTTACGATTTAGCTCTTGGCATAGTAAAATGTGTGAATTCACTGCCGAGGTAAACTCTGACATGAAAAGTTTGGGGTCTTTTAAGGCCAATGAGATCTTGTACTCCAGGACAGAAAAGGGGGAGTGCCTCACATCATCCATTTTACTCAGTGAAGAATGAACAGCCTTTTCTCTTTCCCAACAAGTTTGTTCTTCGCATCCTCTGTAGCTTTGAATTTTAATGAATATTCAAGCTGTTCATAATGAATGGATTTTTATGTTTCTCTCAAACATAGAGCATTTTTCTCTTGAAACAGAAAATCCTCACTCTTAAAATGGCCCTACAAGCTCTTATTAGTCAGAATGTTCTCTTGTTAATCAGCTTGTGACAGATTTGGAGGTGAATAAACTAAGTATGGCTGTGTCTGGATTTTCCTCAACGGTGGCCTCTCAGAAGGTTGTGGTGAGCAGTTCAGAAGGCACAGGAGCTGGTGTTCAGTGGTCACAAATTATATAGCTCAGACCTGTGTGATAATTTTCATGTCTTTCTTTATACATGATAGCTGAAATTATTTATGCAATTGAGTTGCAAAGTAAAAAGCCACCTGTATAGTCAGCATTGTTTCCGGAGCTGAAGGACAGTCATACTAAAAAAAGAACATGAAAATGAATGCTGCTATTTGTGTCACTCCCTTAATGCTAATTTTCAGAATACCATTTTGAATCTGTGTATTTATCAAAATGTGATACAATTAGCATTTTACTTAAAAATATGAATTACATCATAGCAATGAAATTTTATATATTTTTTCCGGTTTCTTTCATAAAGGTTTTCATATATAGTTTCTCAGTCTATTTATATATGATGAGCAGGCTCAGCATATGTTCTTTTAATAGTCAGAAAATGGTCTAAAAAGGTAATTATAATAAAGGGAGAGTTTTCTTGGGTGTAGGAAGGTCAGACTGTGCTTTCCTGGGTGTGGCTGGAAGCCATGGGTGTTTGTGTCGTTTACCCAGTCCTGTTCCTTTGTAGGGAAGGATCGGAATCCTGGGCCAGCTGGAGCAGCTGCTATCCCAGGCCAAGGGCTGCCTATGGGAGTCTTGCAGTCTGACAGTCATTTCCTTAGTAACACACTATGAATATTTAGAATTTAGCTAACTCTTTCTGAAGTCTGTTTTTATCTGGCTCTAGCATACCTATCCTTGACTAATTCAATACATTCTCTGCTGCCTATATACACTAGTACTTAATGTTCTAAGCACATGCTTTTGAAATTTCACAGGATAGACTTTTAATATTTGACCCCTAAATATTCTGTATCTCCTTTTATTAGTACTGCTCTGCTAGTTATTAATTATAACTAATTTAAGAAAACTTACAAATGGAAGAGAGCTTAGAGATAATGATCATAAAGCTCCTTTCCTTTGGAAATAATTCCCTCTTATCTATGAAAACCATTTAATTTGATCCTATTTTGTCACTCAGTGATAACTCTAATGATAAGATCTCTGTATTGATTCAAAATCTGTCCATCACTACCTTTACAATTCCCACTTAATGATCTTAGTGTTACATTTTGGAGTTGCATAGATTCATCAACTTTGGCAGTATAACAGCTGTTTGAAAGTAGTTACTATTCTTTGGTTTTTCTATACTAAGAATTATCTGTCTCTGAAGTGACCTGTCACTTGCCCTGTCTTCAAAGGCTGTCTTTCTCTTAGCCACTTGCCTTAGGTTGTTCTGTTTGTCCATGTGCCTCTTACGGGTACTATCCAAATTGATGCCTGTGAGCTGCAGGATGCTGTGTTTTGCTCTTCCTTTATCATCTGGCACATGAATTTCTCTTTATCTAACATGACTTTCTCCCCTGTTCCTGCCTGGGAATCATGGGTTTATCCCCCTTTGTGCAGAAGTAACAGCTTTTTAAAAGCTGTATCTGTGGTCTTGCAGAACAGTTCACTGTTCTCTGTTCTTTCCCCTCATGTGTTTAATTTATCTATTATTGCTTTTATCATAGTGGCATGCAATTTATTCATCGTATGGGAGTATAATTTATGTCTTTCTCTTTTTCTAGACAATTATGTATCAGGGATATATCACAGTATAGCTCATGAGACATAGAAAACAGTAAAGTTTATATATAAGACAGGTTAAAATTTCAAAATGAATAAAGTGATTCTATTTTGTATTGAATTCACAGAAAGACAAGTTTCGTATCTACGATGAATATTGTAGTAACCATGAAAAAGCACAAAAATTGCTTCTTGAACTTAACAAAATCAGAACAATTCGGACATTTCTTTTGGTAAGTACATGTTTATATGTTATCGTATGCTGATAGTTGTTGATAGGCTTAGTAAAAATCAAGGAGTAGCATCAATGTATCTGAAAAAGCTGTTGGTAAGGTACTGTAAATTTCAGCACATGCAGACCTTGGTGAATGCAGGCAGAGTCCTTGGATAAATGAGAAGGGAGCGCTGGGATAAGCTTGTGTGCAGGGAAATACTACTAATGCCTTCTCCTGGTTCTTATGAATTGCTTGTGAGATCTCACAGGTTTCTAGGAGTGAAGAACTCATGCTAGAGTTCATCATTGCCTCATATCCTCTGCTCCCCAGGGCTCCATTTACTTCTGCTCAAAATGCTGTAAGTAAGGCGGAATCCGGAAGAATGCGAATCATGGATATGGGAGAAAAGAAATGTAAAGTTTGAACTTTCTTCTACACACATTCACACATTCCTTATGCAGTTTTCATAAAAATAGCAAGAATATATATTTAATTTTTTGAGACAATACAAATACGTGTTTTGGCAGTTACTTGGACAATCTAACTGACAGGACCACAATGTAAGTGTGCAGTTCTGTGTTGTTTCTGGAGTTGCACAAGCATTTTCCAAATCTAATTTTAGAACATTTCTATCACCTGAAAAAAAATCCCTCAAGTCTGTTTATAGCCCATATCTCCTCCTACTGTTTGCTCTAGGCAAATGATGCTTTATTTTCATCTCTGTAGATTTTCCCTTTCTGGATATTTTATATAAATGAAGCCATACAATATTTTGGGGCCTGCTTTCTTTTAGTAAAATATTTCTAAGGTTCATCATTAGAGCATGTATCCATTTTCCATTCATTTTTATACGTGAATTCTGTTTCACTGTGTGGCTCTAGCATATTTTGTTCATCTCTTTTTCAATTCATAAACATTATGGTTGAGCCTAGTTCTTAGTATTTACATAAATAATACTGTTGTGAACATTCGTGTATTAAGTCCTGGGTGCATGTAAAGTTTTACTCTCTTGGGTAGATATTAAGAGTGAAATTATTGGGTCATATTCTAAGTTTTCTTTTGCCAGTATGGCTGTGCTGTATCTACCAGCTCTGTAGGAAGATTCTAATTGCTACATATCTTTGCCAAGATTTAGCATTACCAGTTTTTCTGATTATAACCATACTAGTGAGTGTGTAGTGGTATAACATAGGGTCTAACTTTGCATTTTTCTGATGGCTAATGATATTAAGCATACTTCCATGTGTTTATTAGCCAATCATATATATTCTTTAATGAAATACGTATTCAAATTTTTTGACTATTTTAAATTGAAATGTTTATCTTATACTGAACTCTCTGTGCATTGTTTTGGATATAAATTCTGTATCTAAAATACAGTTTTCACACATCCACTGGAAGAAAGATAGTCTCTTTAATAAATGGTGCTGGAAAAATTGGCTCTCCATATGCCGAAAACTAAAACTAGACCTATGCCTATCACCATGTACTAAACTAAAGTCTAAAAGGATCAAAGATCTAAATATTAAAACAAACACTAAATCTGATGGAAGACAAAGTAGGTAGAAATCTTGAAGACATAGGGATGTGTAGAGAATTCATGAACAAGAATCAAATCACACGTGAAATACTTCACAGAAACAATGACTGGGATCATTTCTTATTAAAGAGTTTCTGCATGTCGAATGAAATCTCCAGCATAGTGAAAAGAAAACCCACAAGTTGGGAAAAAATCTTAGTGAACGGTCCCTCAGACAAAGGACTTCTTTCCAGAACATATAAGAATTTTTAAAAAATCAGATCCCCAAAATTCAAAGACCCAATCCAAAAATGGGCATCTGACATGAATATACAGTTCTCAGATGAAGAAATACAAATGGCAAATAAATACATGAAAAAATGTTCAGCATCATTGGTCATTAGAGAAATGCAAATTAAAACGACACTGAGATTCCATCTCACTCCAGAAAGAATGGCCAGGATAAAAAAAAAAAAAAAAAAAAAAAGCTACCAACAACAAATGCATGCTGGAGAGGCTGTGGGGAAAAAGGAACTCTTCTGCACAGTTGGTGGAAGTATAGACTGGTGCAACCATTGAGGAGGTTGGTCTGGAGATTCCTCAAAAAGCTGGGGTTGGAAGTCCCATTTGACCTAGCCATTCCACTCTTAGGCATATTCCCAGAAGCACTGAAAACATCATACCACAGTAATATATGTGCACCCATGTTTAAAGCAGCACAATTTGTCATAGCCAGATCTTGGAAACAACCTAAATGCCCATCACCTGAGGAATGGATAAAAAAGATGTGGTGTTTTTATTCAATGGAGTACTACTCTGCTATAAAGAATGATCACATTGAGTATTTATAAGTAAATGGGTGCAACTTGAGACCATACTCATAAGTGAAATAAATGAAACTCACATGTGTAAATACCGTATAGTCTCCATAGTGTAAGAAATGGTAAGAGTACATAAGATACAAAAACTCAATAAATACAGTGAGAGGATAAGAAGGTGCTTAAAGGGGAAAAATAATATCTGAGGGAAAATGAGGGAAAAAAAAGGAAGGGAAAAGAAAAAATATCCAATATTATATAAACACACTTAGGATAGGTAAGATGATTGTGCTACAAATTCTGTAAGTTCTTGGAACAAAACAGTTAACATTCATAGGATTGGAACAATTGTGCGTATTATTGTATGGTGATCTGAGGAACTCTTGAAGGTCATTATGTAAAATAACAACCCTAGTTAGGCTCATACCACCTTGTTTTGAGGGCCTACATTGCCAGTGTTCTGGGCTCTTTGCTTGTTGTTTATATGTCTTTTTTGTTTCTTGTTTTTCTAGGAATTTGTTTTGTTTTGTCTTATTTTGTTTCATCTTTCCCTCTAATACAGAAGGAATAGGTATACATATAGAGAATCATGCATGTGTAGAACTTCTAAACAGTTTATGAGAATCGATTATATAACAGTGAAATGAACAGTTACATTGAAGAAAAAGAGACACTGTGGTACCCACTGCTGATTCCGTAGCATCATGATGTGAAATCCAGCAATACTACTATTCTTTGTTCAGAGTGATTTTAGTCTGTTTTGTTTTGTTTAATTTCAACATATGTGAAGGTATGGACAGCTATTTTGAAGAGAATGAGAGACATTACGGCAACCATTGTTGACTTCCCTACTGTCTGTTCTTGAAGACCTAAAATGCTTTCATCATCCCGTTCTGATCAGTTTTATACTATTTTGTTTTGTATGAATTCATTGTATGTGAAGATATGGAAAACTATTTGGAAAAAAACAAGACAGTGTGATAGACAGACAGGTCTTGCTTTGAAATCTGTGTCTCTTACATTGTTTTCTTCTGATCTGCCTTGTTCTGTTTTGTCCTGTTTAATTTTACCCTCTTTAAAATAAAAAAAAAAATAAAAAAAGATTTCTGTTGGTTGTAATTGTTTGGAGTTCTGTATGCCTCATTTATTTGTATATCAGATTTTTTTCTTCATGTTTGGGAAATTTTCTGTTGCTTCTGTGAATAGTTTACTGATGTTATTTGCATTGACTCCAGCATCTTCATTGATGCCTGTTAGTCTTACATTGTTTCTCTTTGCAACATCTTGAAGCTGATGAACTGTTATTTCATGCTGCCTTGTTTTTCGAGGTACTATCCTTTCATGATTGATAGCTGTGATCCTGTTCTCAAGGTCTGAAATTCTATCCTCAGCCTCATATAAATGGTTTCGTCAGCTTTCTATAGAATTTTTTATTTCTTGGATATCTCTTTGAATTTGAATTTGTCTCATATGTTGTACTTCTTTTCTATATTGTTCATTCAAGGCTTCCGTCATTTTCCTATGCTTTTGTACTTTTTAATCTATGTCTTCTCTAGCTATGCTGAGCAACTCCTTTATTAAAGTTGTCATTTCTGCCTTTATACGGGGTATTATTTCTTATCTCATTTCCTCCATTGTCTCATGGATTTGTTTCTTTATTTCACTTGCTATCTTGTTAGAAATTTCAGGTGTATTTACTTTAATATCCTCTATTTCCACGTCTCCTGTACTTGCTCCTGATGGACTAGATGTTTGAGATTTCATTTGCTTTTCCGTTTTGTCATTTTCACCTTTTGGGCTAATATTTGGGCTTTCAATCTCACTAGTTTGCACTGTAAGATAGTGCATATCTTAGGGTCCTCCTTTGTGGTTGATATTTGTCCAATTTTTGGGTACCAAAATGAAGAGGAGGGCCAGTCACTTGAATTTCTCCTACAGGGCCTGTTGAGTGAGTCCTATACTCTTCCTAGGCTGCCTAGCTTAGGAGTATTGATTTAAGTCAGCTTTTAGTCCCTGCTGTTACTGGGTACCTGCCTATAGTGTGTGTCTCTGCTAGGACCCTGGGTGTCACTGGGTGTCTCATAAGCCCTTTTGATTTCCTCCAGGTTGGGGGAGGCCTTACTGGCACCCTCTTCAACCCACCTGATGTTCTCTGTGTGGAGGAAGGGCTCACCTGCACTCTTTCTAGGCTCACCAAGGTCCTACAGCTGGGGAGGACTTCCCTACTGCTCCTGTTTACCCAGTGAAGTTCTCTATTTTAGGGGCAAACTCACCACACTGATGCAAGCCTGCTGGGGTCCTCTCTTTGGATGAGGGGTTAGTGAGTCTCTCATCAGCCCAGCAAGGTTAATCCACTGTGTAAAAGATCCTGGGAGGAGGAGGGACAGCCAAATATCCACAGCACTATTAGGTCCAGACAGTTGAGGTGGGAAGAGGCTGCCCACACTCTGACACTCCGAGGTCCAGAGGGGTGAGGTGGGGAGGGCAGCAGAAGCTCAGCAGTCCCTCTGGTGGGGGGAGGGTGAGGTGGGGGGGAAGGGCAAAGCAGGGGGAGGGAGGATGAGGCAGGGGAGGGAGCTGAAGCTCCTTGGTCCCTCTGAGATCCAGGGATGGGCAAGGACAGGCCCATGTAGAATTGCTATCTTTTTCATCCTTCAATTTTGTCAGATTTTGTTTACATATTGTTGGGCTCTGTTTTTAGATATGTATACCTTTATACTTGCATATTCCTATTTCTATTTATCATTGTGAAATGCCCTTCTTTGTCTCTGGTGGTATTTGTTCTGTTAAAGTCTCTTTTCCTGAAATTATACAGCAGTTATAGCCCTCTTAATTCTGTAATTTTGTCTTTATTCTTTATTTTTCTTAGAAATGCATGATGATCTTTGAAATATTTTTCATAGACAGCCTAAGTTAGATCTTGCTTTTTATCTAATCTTACAATCAGTGCCTTCTGACTAAAGCCTTATTGTCATTATTGATTCAGTTGTATTTATATGGACCATTCTGTAACTTTTTATCACCTGTCATGTTTGTTTGGTCCTCTGTTCCTCCTCTCCTATCTACTTGGATGCTAGACAGATATTTCTGTTGTACCATTTTATTCCTCTATTGATCCTGTGAACTGTATTTTAAGGATATTAAAAATAACTTTTTATAAACTATAATATGTATCTTATCAAGTTCATTTTCTGTTACTATTCATTTAATTCCAGTAAAATATAGGTGGTACTTTGTTATAATATTTCCTATGTAGATATGTTCCATTTCCTCCTTCCTCCAATGTGTTCTTATGGCCAAGCATGTCACATTGTATGTTATGAACCCTGCAACACAGTGATATAATTTTTCTCATTATAGATTTATTATATATTTATAGTCTTTCATATTAGCCTATTCATCATTTCTAGCCTTCTATTTTTCCATTATATTTTACTCCAATGTTAAAACCTTTTAATCTGAAGAATGATCCCAATTTTTTACATGAAAACTCTACTAGCATTGGCTTCTCTGACACTTTTATCTGATAAAGTCTTTATTTTGCCTTTATTTTTGAAGGATAATTTTATTGTTTATAAACTCTTTAATTATAGGTTTTTTCCTTTCAGCAAATTAAGTATGCCATTCTACTACTTATGGCATCCATTGCTTCTGAATGATGAGAAGACATTTGTTATATTCTTATTATATTTTACATAATGCATATTTTTCTATCTCTGTTTTTAATACTATTTATTTATTTATTTATTTATTTATTTATTTATTGGTACCAGGGATTGAGCTCATGACCGTGTGCTTGCAAGGCAGGTGCTTATGCTGCTGAGCTAAATCCCTGGCCCTGTTTTTAATATTTTCAACAGGAATAAGATTTCCATTGGTTTACATTCAATTCCATTGAGTATTTTTTCTGCCATCTCAAATCTGCTATTTAGCCTCACTAGTAAATTATTTTTTCATTTTATATCTGTTTGATTTGGCTAAATTCTAATTCTTTATTGAGATTTCCATCAATGTATTGTCCTGAAGTTTTACAAACAAGGTTCAATGGATTTCTTGGACATATTTATAATAGCTATTTTGAATTCTTTGTTTTCTAAATCCAACAACTAAGTACATTCAGAGTTTGTTTTTTGACTGTATAAATCATATTTTTCTTTTCCTTTATGCATCTCATAATTTTTTGTCATAAGCTAGACATTTAAACAAATTACCATATGTTACAGTTTGTGTCTAGATGTCCCCTAAAGTCTCATGCGGTTGTAGGGTTTTTCAGAAGTGGCTGAATCTAGAGTGTATGATGCTATGATTAAGGGTGTGTGATTAGTTCACTGATTGATGAAGCACTGCCCTAGTCCCAGTGGCCTAGGTAAAATGTAAAAGGAGCAAAAGGACACTATTAAGCTCAGCTATTGGTTTTGCTGTGTTCTGCTGCCATGAATGGCTGCCCTTCTACCATGTGCCACCCTGTCTTGGAGCCAACTGCTTTTGAATTGAAACTTCTGCAAGCTGTGAGCTAAGTCAGTGTTTCCCCCGTTAACTTTGGGTGTTGAGTATTTTTTTCCCAACAATGATAGAAAAGTAACTAAGACACTGTGACAATTCTAGATTTTATATTTTCAACCTGAGATTAGTTAACTATTTTTTGTTTGTTTGTATAATCAGTTGTGGTTTAGTAAATTGCTCAAACTTAATCTAACAAGCTGTCTGTTTTATATGTGCAACTCATAATACCACTCCTTATTTATTTCTATAATTTTGTCTCTATAATTTAGCTTTGCTTGATAGGAATCATTCCTGTGGCTACTTTTCTTAATAGTCAGCCAAGGATGCATCAAAAGTGATCAAACATTATTATCTGTCTTGTCCAAGGATCTGAGTATGAGTCAGAAGTCAGATAGTTTGCAAGTTGATTCAAGTTTCATGTCCCATGGGACTCTCTTAGGTCTTTTGTACAGGTGCACAGAGCCAAGTTTCTCCAAACTGACCAAGTTTGGTGTGGTGATCATTCTATTTAGTTTTCAGGTTGTACATGATGATATATCTTTGCTTATGTTGTGACCATAGTAAGTTTTATGATCAGTAAAGTCTCTGGAAACTTACTTAAAGAACATATTCTATATGAATGTATAATTTGTATAGCTTGTGATTCTAAGTCAATCCAGGACAGTGACCAACCAACCTTTGCCATTGTGAAGAGAGTTTATAATCCATATTATACAAAAAATGATTTAGCTTGTTGTATGTTCTTTTATGGCTCTACAGCCCAGAGCTAGATAGTGAATGGTCATACTGATAGGGGTGCTAAGTCATGTTCAGATCCTGAAATATTACTGGCAATATGCAGATAATATCTAGATAATTGTGTTTTTAAAGATTTCTCTAGGGGGGAAATACCATACATAGCTTGAAAATATTGTGATAACCTGATTGCAGTATGGAAAGGAATTCCCAAAGAACCTGCTCTGTAAGAACATGGCATTTGCTGCTCTGCCTTTCAGGGTGTCTGGGTAAAGTTAACTTTTGTGGCTTTTGCTTTGCTGACTTGAGACTGAAGACAAGTTTCCCAGCAGAGTGGAGGAGACTGTTGGTCTTTCTTTTACAACCTGTCCTGCTCAGCACTTAGGCTCTTTTCTTGATATAGAACAATATTTTAAAATAGTGGTATAGAAGAAGCTAGTGTATTAGTTTACTTCATTAGATTTTAAGGATTCCTTCTATGGAAGTCACTCTGAAAAAAGCACTATAGAAATAAGATTTGAGGAAGTTTCGAGTCTTTCTTTGTATTGTTAAGGAAGATAAAGGTTTTATTTATCTCTCTTAGTTTTCTCTTGATCACTATTTTATGCTCAATAGATGCTCCTTCATCTCACCAGTGCATGTTTGCTGGTTTTTATATTTCTCTAATCACTTGATCTCTATGGAGATACTTTCTGATCTCCTCTGCGACTGACTTCCTGAGGACTTTGGTGGAGTGTGATTTAGAGATCACTTGGGTAAAACATACCAGTTTTACGGAGATGAAAAGTAGAATTCTGAAGTTATCCAAAGGCATATCACTGGTCAGTGGCAGAGCTTAGTCAGAAGTTACAACTTCATTGTCTTTATATCTTTTTATTCTGGATCTTACACAATGTAAGATACTTGTTTTTATAAACAAAATCTCTCTGTCTTTGTCTCTCTGCTTCTCTTTCTCCTCCATTCTCCGTCTCTTTATCATTACTATTCGTTTTTATATTTACATTTTCTCTGACCATCAGGTTTCAGAGAATCTTTGTGAAGTAACTTTTTCAGATTCAGCATGTATTTTTGCATTCTGTAACCAATATGAAAGACTCTGTGTTACTCATAACTGAAAACAATATGCTCTTCTTAGAGAAAGTACATAAGGATATTTCTTTGCACAAATTTTCAGTATAAATTTTTACGATAGAAAGAAAATTTAATAGTCTCATATTTGAAAAAATGTACTGTACTTGATTGTGTTTATTTTGACCCAGAACTGCATGCTGCTTGGAGGACGAAAAAACACAGATGTTCCCCTGGAAGGCTACTTGGTGACACCCATACAAAGGATATGCAAGTACCCGCTCCTTTTGAAGGTATTTTATGTACTGCCTCATTATAGTATTTTCTTTGAAATTGAATAGTTTTCTGATGATCTTTTGAAAGGGTTATTTTTAAAGAATTTGACATTCAAAAAAAGGCATATCACAATTATTGGAAAAATGGCTACTTTATCACACATTTATCTATGCAGCAGAAGGCAGAACTTTAGTGGAAAAGCAATTAAAATGAGCTTTTAGTGCTCTTTGTGGAAAAATGTACTTGCCTGAGTTTCATTCAGAATAAATGCATTAGTTTCTAGAGAGCTCCCATTAAGTCCATTATGACTGTTTTATGTACCACTTTAGCTATAGGGTCCTTTATTTTAAGTAAATTCACTGTTGGTGTGTTTTTTCATTTCCCAAACTTCAGTAAATTTATGATGCTAATAAAGTTAAAGTCAAAATTACATAATTTCAGGGCCTGGTTTCTGAATCTTTATTATAATGGAATGTGCACTGAGATTGCTAAGAAAACACCATGTCTTAAAGGCAAAATGACTCACTAAAGCTTGTCAGTCTGTCTCCTTATTACAATAATTGATATTTTTATAATGACAAATATATTATACAGTCTACTACCTATTGTCATTGCTGCAAAATTTTATGAATAGGTCAGCATGCCGGTTTTTGAAATTATACTTTTTTTTGAAGTATAACATCAGAATAGGCAATTTGAGGTGTTAGTTGAGCATATGAGTTCTGAGTTGAAATCCCTTGTATTCTGCTTACCAGCTCTCTAAGTGGGATATGTAATCTAACCCTAAAAAGCCTTTTTCTTAATTTATAAAATAGAAAAATGACAAAATTCAGCATGTACCTATAGGAATGTGTGTGTATGTATGTATGTATATATGTGTGTGTGTGTGTAAATACATATTTGCATGCATATATAGGAGTATAAAATGATTAAATACTTTATATGAGTCATTTAGCATGGTATGTACTCTATTTGTATTAGACATTCATACTTATGTCTATTTGATTTATTTTAATATATTAATTACTAATTGGCATCTTAATTCTTAAAAATACTTAGAAATGCCATTGCTAGCTAGGCATGGTGGCTCATGCCTATAATTTCAGCACTTGGTAGGCTGAGGCAGGAGGATCTCCACAAGTTCAAGGCCAGCCGGGGCTACATAGTGAGTTTAAGGTCAGCCTGAAGTACATAGTGAGACCCTGTCTCAACAAAATAAACAACAAACAAAAAGGAAATGTTATTGCTATAATAATTGATATTGTTACTGATTTACTTTTTTAAGATGTATTCTAAATTTGAACTAGAAATACATTTTTTTCTACATTTTTATGACAATAAAATGTTTCATACCATCAGTTGAAGAGTTGTGCTGGTATCCTCTTTAATTTAATTTAATTTAAAAAAAATTTTTTTTTCAGACAGGATCTCACTATGTAGTGCAAGCTGGCTTTGAACTTGCTTATGTAGCTCAGGCTTGTCTCGAACACATAGTGATCCTCCTGCCTCAGCCTCCCAAGTACTAGGATTACAGGCATGTACCACCATGCTCACATCCTTTAACTTGAGATGGGTTGATTATGAAGATAAAAAATTAGAGATTGAGTTATAGCATTAAAAAATATATTGGTCTTACTTGTGAAACTTGATCCTAATTTGGCCAGTCAATGCCAGCTTTATAGCAAGTAGTTGCTAGATTTTTACTGATTATTTCTCTTTGTATTTCGTATTACCTAAATTTATTGCACAACTCCACAAGTACTCACTGAATATTAATGACTCGACTTCCTGGCCTTTGGGATGATTTGGCTACTTCACATAGTTTACAAATGGTTCTACCATTCAGAATTTCTAGTGAAGCCTGCATACATATTCCATGAATTTGTGGGCCACCTTAACATGTTAAGCCTTGTCCCGGGAGTGGTGTTTTGTGTATTCTTGTGGTGTTACTCTGCAGAGTCGAGTATGAACATAGTGAATGCTGGGTCAAAGTTTATGGGAAAATTTTCCACAATAAGGGAATTCAAGAGGGTATAAGAATGGGCTGAATCAAAGCCAAGCCATGCAGGGTGAGATACAAGCAGCACTCAGGAAGCTCAGGCAGGAGAATCATCATGAGTTTGTGGCCAGCCTGGGCTACATAGTGAGTTCAAAGCTATCTTGAAGTGCCTGATGAAACTCTGTCCAAAAAAAAAAAGAAATCCAAAAAGCGAAAAACAAAAATGGCCTAAGTTTCCGCTCTATTTTTTGAGAATTAAGAGCATTCTTTTGAAGAGAGGCCTCAGGGTCTCTGTAATTGTGTTAGTTCTATGATGTTGGCAACCGTAGTAAAGAAACAAATGACTAATTAAAAAGTAATGTGGCCAGAACTGTCTAGACAGTGGGTGAAGATGTTTAATTTTGTGCTTCTAAACAGCAGCTAGCAAGACTTTGTTAAGAGATTAAAGATTAGTGTAATTTTGATATTCTGAATAGAAAAAAATATAAATAAAAAGCATCCTAAAATCCTAAACACCAAAAACAAAAAAGCGAAGCATTAGATTTATAGTAGTTCATTCATAACAGAGAATGATGAGAAAAGTATAAATTGCTCCTTTAACAATGAAATATTGTGAAAATTGTAATAAAGTATTTATTTTGCTGGAGTGTAAGATAGTTACAGATTTTGCTTTGTTTAACTTATATTTTAATAGTTTCTCAAAAAATGTTAGGAAATAGGGATTTATATTACTATGAAATTTTGGGCACATTTATTTAAATATATATTCTGTTAAAGGCTCCAGGAAAATGAAATGACCACATTAACACTGTTAATAGTTCTGTTAGAACAAAAATCAAAATTAAAAAATTCCATGCCCAAGAGATATATCTGATGGTTTCAAAAAAGAAATGTAACCTTATTTTTAAAAGCAAAATAAATGTATGTGAAGTTAATGTACCTGCAAAATATACCTTGGAGTAACACTTATTCATTGATTCAACCTTTCTTTTCTGATCCTTATCTTAGAGGAATTTGTGATGTCATTGAGAAAGGGGCTGTCATGATCTTTGCAGTTTTCATTTCCTGGTCAATCTTAGCATGCAGTACCAGAAAACTGATGATCAAAGAGTAATTTGTGTGTGTGTGTGTGTGAACAGGAGCTACTGAAGCGAACTCCACGGAAACACAGCGACTATGCGGCAGTGACCGAAGCCCTCCAAGCTATGAAAGGCGTCTGTTCCAACATAAATGAGGCCAAGAGGCAAATGGAGAAGTTAGAAGTGCTGGAGGAATGGCAGTCTCACATTGAAGGCTGGGAGGTACATTTACTTTGCTCAAGTGTAGAGTTTAAGACTGTTCTGTGTAGTTACATGCTAGGAGCAAAATTATTGGGGTAGACAAGTAGTGGTTTTTCTAGATATTGCAAAAGGACTATAGTCAACACTGAAAATTGCTTTCATTATTATTTTAAAATATTTTTTAAGGTGGCGGTTAGTTCAATTAATCTTGACCTACTTGCTAGGGAGCCAGTAGATAATCATGTGGGTCTTGAGCTTTGATATTTCATAATTTGTGCCTCATGAATTACTTCTTATTTCTGTATTAACTTTGATCAACAAGTAAATGACCTACATCTTCAAGAGAGTAAAGAATAAGAAAGAAGAATGGGAATCCTCAGAAGATTAAAGCTCAGTGTGTGTGCTGAAATATTTTTAGACAGTAACTTAGGAGTTTGGTGTTGAATTTCATTTTAAGTTCACTTACTTTGTCTGAGTTGTGATTTCTTTAATTCTGAAATGAAGGAACTTACCATGATTTGGTTTTTAAGGTCTATTCAAGATAAAAATGCATTTATTTTATGCCTTTTTAAGGACAGATTTAACAAAGGACAAAAAAAGCAAATGAAGAGTATGTTTTATAATCTTTAGGGTATTTTCAACCATGATAATTTTGAATCAGTTTTTTCATGAGATTGAAATTCTACATTATTTTAGTGCTATACAAAAAAAATTAAAATTCTGTATTGAAATTCTGTATTGAAATTGCCATAATTTAAAGGAACCCGAGCTGTGAGCCAGTATTTTTTTTTCATGCTATACATGTTATAAAGAAGGAATTAGGTTAATTTTTAAAAAGTATAAATAAGATTGAAAATGTCCCCAGCTAAATGCTGTATCATATAAAGCCAAATGAAGTGTTTATATTATTAGGGACTTACAGTGGACTAATTTGTTTCCTATTTTGGGGATATTGGCTTTCATTTAGACCTAAAGTTGTATCCAACCAGATACGCAAAGAAATCTCAAATATTGACCTTAGGGAATTCTATTTGAACAGTGTGCTATGAATCTTTTAAAATGCTAACTGGAGTACTTCCTCTTTGTGTATATTCTTCTACTTCTAAAGTGTCTAGGGTGACCTCCCATTTCAGCGTGAATGCCACCTCTTTCAGTGAGTTAGAATGATTGTGTGTTTTACAGTTGATTCATGGTGATAATTCCTTTCCTGGGGAACTGTTGTCCTGCTGGGATGAGAAAAACGAAGTAAAGTTCACTTTTGCAGTTCTCTTGTCATTCAAACATTGGTACCAAGACTGAGCTGGCTTTACACTGCAGGATTTGTCAGTGAAATCTGCCAGGCCTTTTGCTAAACAAGAACTTCAGAGACTCTTTTCAGTACTCCGGGGAAATAGAATCTGTCATAATTTTGTTTTCTTTTGGTATATATATTCTAAAATTTGAATCTACTGAAGAAATGAGAGAGTTCTTAAATACTATTGATATTATTTTCACAGTATGCCCCAGCTACTCAAAAGGCAAAATGTATGTGAAGTGTGCTATGTCATAACCCATACTAGAGGGTGGCTCAATTTCTCAGACCTGCATGGTTTTACAATACTGAGGGCAAGAGAAAAAAAAATAGAGCATCAAGACAGCTGTTTAATTAGTGGAATTTAGGAAATCCTATGGAGTGCTCAGAGTGTACAGCTCTAACAGGCAGATAGTATCAATTCTGGGTTCCAAGGAGAGTGATGACATGAATCTCCCTTTAGTAAATTTTGACAATGAGTTTATGAGACTCAGCCAACCTGACATGTGGAATTTGGGGACTTTGAGGTTATGGCTTGGAGCAGGATTCAATCAACTGGTGGGCAACTTGTGATCAGAATCTGGTTATCCACCCCACTGTACTATGGTTGGAGAGACAAAGATGCCATTTTCCATTATAGGGAGTTTAGGAGAAGTTGCTAGTCTGGTAGGACTCTGTAGGTACACAGTTAGACAGGAAGAATTCAGTTACCGAGATAGAATGGGAATGGATTTTAGAGCTATTTTTGAATTGCTAAGAGGAATTAGCATTCAGCCAGTAGACAGCTTTGTGGTTTGTGGAGTGGCTCTTTTGGGGTCAGAACATGGCAGAGTTTACATGGAAGTGGCTCAGATGTAGCCGCCAGGACAGTTTATATATGCTGGAGTTCCTAGAAGTCTCTTCAAGGTTAGGAGCCTGAGGCAAATGTTTAGAAACAGGTCCTGTCAAGTTCCTACAGATCTTTCAGGACTATTCCATAAATGACTCCCTTTCTTCAGGAACTAAGATTCTCATATTCTCTCAGCCACTTCCTGTACTGAGAATTGAACTTAGTGTCTCTGAATCTAGCTACTGTAAGTCTCATGGTCTTTTTCTAATTTTGGGTTTTTTTTTTTTTTTTTTTTTTGATAGAGGGTCTTAAATTGCCTAGGCTGGGCTGGAACTTGAGATCCTCCTGCCTCAGACTCCCAGAGTGCTGGGATTATAGGTGTGACCACCACAACTGGCCAATTTGAATGACATCCAAATGTGAAATATTATAAATGTGCGTTATTTTCACTTTAGATGTAATTTCTGTTATGTAAATCATTTAATTATCCAGGGTATCATTTCCTAATTAATCAAATGAAGTGTTTTTTTCCAAAAAAATAAGTTCTCAAAGATAATTTCCCTATGTAGAATTTTGTGCTACTAAATTTTCATTTATATTCCTGTATACTGAATTTAAGTAAATTAGTAATTGAAATTTATTTGTTTCCAAATCATATGACACAGTAGAAAATGCTTTTGAGAAGATTTGGCTTTTAGTCAGCCCTTTGTTTGGGGTTAATATGTTATACCTCTTTCATTTATAGTATGAATTAATGCAGTGGTCAGATTAAGTAAGTAAAAATGGTTTCAACTAAAATGCTCTAAGGTAGCATTTTAAAACTAGTTCAAAAGTTGAATTTTAACCTTGAGAATTTCTCCTCATTTTTCTATTACATGCATCCAATGGTTGTAATATTACTTCAAGTAATATGGTTTAAAATAATGAAAACTAAAAGAAAAATCAGTTGGGTGGCTCACAGAATCAATGGGAGAGGTGTAATTGTCAAAGTTGGAAGAGACCAGTGATGTGGTTCATTCATGTGGAAGAGGTACTCATGAGATCTTCTGGGGCCCAATAACAAGCCATTCTCACAGGAACTAATCCAGTTGCATAGGTCTGGTTAATACCTTTGAAGACAGTACCCCATGACCTCATATCCTTCCACTAGTCTCCACCTCTTAAGGCTTCTCCCACCTCACCACCACCCTACTGAGGCCCAGTCCTCCAATACATGAACCTGTAAAGAAAGGCGAACCGAACCGTATCCAAACTATAGCAATAACTATTTACAGTTTGCTGAGGGTATAATCCCCATTATACAAACTTTAAGAAGTTTGGTAAGTTCAGATAAGGCTATTTAACTTATCTGAATTCTTACAATTAGTAGGTGGTAAAGTTTAGATTTGAAAATTGGTAGCCTGCTTCTAAGGTTTATATTCCTTACCTTTAATATAACACTCAGAGAAAAACTTAAGTGTTTTCCTACATTTCCTTTAATACTATGTAGATATTAAGTTTTTATCAGCATTTAAATTGTAACTGTACTAGAAGGTCTGTAGTTTGTTTCAGTTGTTCATTTTTGAAGTTATGGCTTTTATAATTTACTGTATCTTCATTACCTTGTCCAACACTCATAACATTTTACAAGATATTCTACTCAAGGTAATTGTATAGCTGTGATTAATATGTTTGAACAGTATGTTTATTAGCTGTTTAATCAGACTTGCTGTGCCAGTTAATCTTAATTATCAATATGAGTGGATTAAGAGACTCCTGGAGAGGTGATTGGATCACGTGGGTGCTATTTTCATCTGTGGATTCACCTTTCGTGTTTGTTGCTGAATATGCTGTTAGGAGTTGGGCCCACTTGGAGGTGGGTCACAGAAGTCTGGTCCTTGAAGGATGTATCTCTGCCTGGTTCTCTGACCCTGTGCTCTTGTTCCTGGAAGCCATGAAGTGAGCAGATCTTCTGTCATTATGTTCCTGCGTTAGAGCTAGTCAAGCACAAACTGAAGCCTTTGAAACCCTAAGGAAAAAAAAAAGCCATTTCTTCCTTAAATTTGTGTATGTCAGCAACAGGAAAGCTGCTGACCAATGAAGTTACTGATTTGCTCAGTGGAGCAGGACTGTCCTAAGTTTCAGCTTGCTTCTTGGTTGATCATTTGTATGTAATACTGCAACTTTTAGAATCATGTATTAGTATTTTGACAAGGGAGTATCCATAAACACTATATTGTTTAGTTTTTCAGTTTTAAAGCCTGGATAATATCTGTTTGGAGTTAGTCTTTCAAATCTGAGAAACATCAGAATAAAAGAAAAAGGAAAGAATTATAACGATTTAAAGATTGGAAGAAATGATATTCACAGTAATTATTGTTTTAGAAGGTAAAGAGAAATAAAATACAAATTTAAGGCATTCTAGATATTAACCCTTTGTCTGAGGAGCAGCTGTCAAATTTTTAAATCATTTTATAGGTTGTCTCTTCACTTTATTGGTGATTTTTTTTTTCTGTGCAGAGCTTTTTAATTTGATGTGATCCCATTTGTTGATTTTCGGTATTAGTTTTTATGCAACTGGGTTTGGTTCAGAAAATCTTCACCTACACCTTTATCTTTTAAGAGTTTTGCCTATTTATCTTTCAACAGATATAGAGCTTCTGTTGTAATATTTAGATCTTTGACCCATTTTGATTTTCGTTTAGTGCAGGGTGACATATTTGAGTCTAGGTTCCTTTGTTAGAGTCTGTCTTTTTCTCCAGTGAAGGGATTTGACCACTTTGTCAAAGAAGATGTAGCTGCACATCCTTGGAGTTGCTTCTGTATTTTCTCTTCTATTCTACTGATCCAGAAGTTTGTTTTTTTGACTTTTTATCACTGTAGATTTGTAGTATAATTTAAAGTCTGGGACTGTGTTGATGAGCCCAGAGTTGCTTTTGTTATAGCTCTCTTTTGGTTGCACATAAACTTTAGGATTGCTTTTTTCTGTAAGGAGGAGGCTGGAGATTTAGCTCAGTGGCATAAGCTCCTGCCTTGCAAGCACACAGTTGTGAGTTCGATCCCCATTACCGATTAAAAAAAAAACAACCTACAGTTCTGTAAGGAGTGATATTGGTATTTTGATTGGAATTGCATTAAATCTATATAAAAGTTTTGTAAATATGGCCATTTTGACTATATTGATTCTGCCTACCAGGAGCAGGGGATATAATTCCATTTTGTGATATCCTCTTCAATCTCTCTTTTCAAAATACTATAGTTTTCATTGTAGAGGTCTTTCACTAGGTTAATTCCTATTTTGTTTTTCTTGATGGTATTGTGAGGAATAGTCTTTTCTCAGTTTCCCTCTTGGTGAGTTTGTTATTGGTGTAAGGAACATATTGATGTTTGAATGTTGACTTTGTATCCTGTTATAATACTGAATTTGGATATTAGTTCTAGGGGTGTTTTGGTGGAGTTTTGGGGATCCTTTAAAGGACCATGTCATCAGCAAATAATGATAATTTAGTTCCTTCCTTCTCTATCCATATCCTTTTTGTTTCTTTCCCTTGTCTTATTGTTCTAGATAATGTTCTGGTTACTGTATTGAATAGAAGTAATGATAGTGAACATCCTTGTCTTGTTCCTGATTTTTGAGAGATAGTTTTCAGCTTCTTTCCATTGTTGGCTGTTGATTTATCTTAGATGAAATTTATCAGGTTGAGATAAAGACCATATGTTTGTATTTTCTTCAGAATTTTTATAATGAATGGTTCTTGGATTTTGTCTAATGATTTTTCTGTGTCTATTAAGATGGTCATGTGATTTTTGTCCTTGCTTCTGTTTATGTCATATAATACATTTTCTGATCTGTGTAAAATGTTGAACCATCCCTGCATCCCTAGAATGAATCCTACTTGGTTATGATTTATACTCTTTTTGATGATTTGCTACATTCTGTTTCCCAGTGTATTTCTGAGGATTTCTGCATCTGTGTTCATGAAAGAGATTGGTCTGTAGTTCTCTTTTATTGATGGGGTCCTGTTTTGGTTTTGGAATCAGGGTAATACTTGCTTTTAGGAAAGTTGTTGGGAGTATTGTTTCCCTTTCAATTTTATTAATAAATTTGAGGGGTAGTGGTTTTTTTTTTTTTTTTTTTGGTCTTTTTGAGACATGGTCTCTATGCAGTTCAGGCTGGCCTTGAGCTTGCTTTGTAGCGTAGGCTGGTCTCGAACTCACAATGATCCTCCTGCCTCAGCCTCTCAGGTGCTGGGATTACAGGCATGAGCCACCACGCCTGGCTTTTAGATCTCTAAAATTCTTGTAGAACCTGGTAGTGAATTTTTCAGAACGTGGACTTTTCTTAGTTGGTAGTTTCTTTATTATTTTTTCAGTTTCACTGAGTAATATTGGCTTATTTAGGAGTTTTACATCTTCTTGATTCAGTTATAACAGTTCATACATAACTAGAAATTTATCCATTTCCTCTGAATTTTCCATTTTATTAGAGTACAGGTTTTCAAGTAGTTACTGATAATCTTCTGGATTTCAGCAGAATATGTTTTGATTTCTAAGTCCATGGATTTGGGTCTTTCCTTTCCCTTCTTTGGCAGTGTTAGCTAAGGGTTTGTCCATCTTGTTTAATCTTTCAAAGAATCAACTCTGATTCATTGATTCTTTGTATTTTTTAGTCTTAATATTATTAATTTCTGCCCTGATCTTTTAAATTTCCTTCATCACATTAGCTTTGAGTTTGAATTATTCTTGTTTGTCTAGAGCTATGAAATGTAATTCTAGATTATTTCTTTGAGCTCCTTCTGTTTTTGTGATATGGGAATTCACTGCTATGAGTTTTTCTCTTAGGACTGCTTTCATTGCATCCCATAGGTTTTAATGGGTTGTGTCGACATTTATTGATTGATTGTAGAAACTGCCTAATTTTTTTCTCTAATTTCATCTATGACTCATATTAGTCAAGAGGTATTATGTAATTTCCATGTATTTGCCTAGTTTCCATAGTGTTTGCCATTTATTTCTAGTTTTAGCACACTGGTCTGATAATATGCATGGGATAATTTTGATTGTTTTGCATTTCCTTAGGCATGCTTTATTGGCTAGTATATGGAGATTTTGGAGAAAGTTCTGTTTGCTGCTGAGAAAGTGTGTATTCAGTTGTTGAATAGAGTGCTTTGCATATATTTATTAAATTCCTTTGCTCAAGGCCTGGTTCAACTCTGATACTTCTTTGTTGATTTTATTGAGTTGGTCTGTCCATTTGTGACAGTGGGATATTGAGGACCCCCATTACAGTTCTGTTGGTATTTATCTGATTTGTCATGTCTATCACTGTTCATTTTATAAAGTTGGGTGTGCCAATTTGGTGCATATATATTTGTAATTGTTAACTCTTCCTGTTGAATTACTCCCTTGACCAATATGGTTTTTAACCTTCCTTGTTAATTCACTTTGTCCAAAATTAGGTTAGAAACTCCCACTTTTTGCTGGGTTCCTATTGCATGGAATATTGTTTCCATTCTTTCATTATTAATCTGTGTCTTTTTTAATTAAATGTATTTCTTTCTTTTTTTGGTACCAGGGATCAAACTCATGACCTCGTGCTTACCAGGCATTTATACCACTGAGCTAAATCCCCAGCCCTAAATGTATTTCTTATATGTTGCATACTGATGGGTATCTTTCTTGATACATTTTGCCAGTATGTGTCTTTTGATTGAGAAATTGAGACCATTCACATTGAGAGTACTGAGAAATACTGACTTATTCCTGTCATTGCATTGTGTTATTGCTAATTTCTTCATTGTTTTCCCCTTTTGCTTAGCTGCTCATCCTGCTAGGTGTATTCATTCTTTTTGACTTGCTGACATTGTTGGTGTCAATGTTGCCTTCATCCTCTTTCTAGGAGATTCATGAGAATATTTTGTAACACTGGTTTGGTGGTCATGAATTTCTTGAGGTGCTCCTTGTTGAAATACCTTATTTTTCCATTATTTTTTTTTTTGAGATAGCATCTTGTTAGGCAGTTCAGGCTGGTCTTGAGCTCACTTTGTAGCCCAGGACTGGTCTTGAACTTGCAGTGATCCTCCTGCCTCAGTCTCCTGAGTTCTGGGATTACAGGCATGCACCACTACACCTGGCATATCTCCATCAGTTTTACAGGGAAGTTTTGCAGGATACATAAGACTGTGTTGGAAGCTACTATCTTTTAGGGTTTGAAACACTTCACTCCAAGCTCTAGCTGCTTTTAAGTTTTGTGTAAAGATGTCTGTTGTGGTTCTAATGAGCTTACTTTTGTATGTGATTTGTTGTCTTTCTCTAACAACTTTTAAGATTTTGTCCCTATGATGGACTTCTGGAATTTTGAGGATAGAATGTCTAAGAAAGGTTCTTTTTTATTGATGGCTGTTTGGTGTTGTATATACCTCATTTAGTATGTTTATTTTTTTCCCTATATTTGGGAAATTTTCTGCCATTATTTTTGTGAACAGATTCTTTATGCTATTAATGTTGTCCTGATTTTTCACATATTTGATTATTCTTAGATTATTTTTTGCATTATCTATCAGTTAGATTGTTGGATTCATTTTACGTTTTCTTTTTAAGGTGTCTTTGAGTAGTTGGTCTTTGAGGGCATCGTCTTCTAAAATTCTGTCCTCACATTGGTCTGTCCTGCTGCCCATATTTTCAATGTGATTTTTAACCTCTTGGATTTCTAATTCAAACTTTTTAAGGGACTGTAATTTTTTTGGTAAACTGGTCATTCATATTTTGTATCCTATTGTTTATTTATATATTTTAAAGAGGCAAAAACCCAAGGAAAATGAGATAATACAATCAATCAAAATAAAGCAGAGTAAGTGATACAGGACTTCCAAACCTTTTGAAATCAACAATAGTTACCAAAGTGCCTTTGTTATCTTCAAAATAGCTACCGATACCACCTTCGGACATATTAAAAAACAGAACAGAGTAGAATAGAAACATTAAAAACGAAACAATGAATGCAATAAAGAATATCAAAACAAGCCAGGAGTAAATACATAATGACTTCCATAAAATGTCTTGCTCTTAAATAGCTGCTCACACAGAGTTAAACAAAGCAAAAGAGAATAAACCCCACCCAAAAGAAAAAACAATGAAAATGACATGGTTTCCCAGGGCAGGGGATCTCCTCCCTGTAGGGCATAGTTCTCTCCCTTCTTCCGCAGTCTGTGAATGGCGCTGAGTCACAGAGAGAGGCTTCTGTGTCATTTTATTTAGCTCAACTAGTTTTTATCAGTACCTTCTGAGAGCTCCTGGATCTTTTCGGTTATTACTTCCATTATCTGTTAATTGTATCTTCTCTAATCCTGGTGAGTACCTTTGTGAGCTGTTTATTACCCTCCTCTGCTATTCTTTTGAGTAATTTAGGTGTGTGGCTTAAACTATATTGACCTTGGTGACTCTGAATTGATTTCTGGAAAGTGGGAGTTTTAGGAGGGATTTTGTTGCCTTACATGTTTCTATTGTTTTGTTTGTCTCTTTTGTTTTGTGTGAGGTTTGTGGATGTTTATAGTCTAATGGCTGTTGCTGCACAGAAATCTCTTTCGTTTGTTTTCAGTGATGGACTTTGGGCATGGCTAACTGTAATCCTTGGCCACAGTCTCAAGATTCAACTACCTTGGTTATTTTGGGAGAGAATGAGTCAGTGTAGGTAGCCCAGCAACTAAATTCTCTGGGAATATACTCTTTGTGTTTTTAATGTCACAAAGCACATCTGAGTGCTAAATTATAGAGAAATAGTGACAACCTTGTTAATACCAAGCAAAACAGCTACAGTAGTGTTGTCCAAGACAAATTAGATATTAGCATGCCTTAAGAACCAACTATGCACCACTTTAGGATTAAGTAATTCTAAAGAAAAATCACCAATTTTAATGTAAACGTTTTTCTTTTGGTACCAGGGATCGAACTCATGACCTCACACTTGCTAGGCGGGTGCTTATGCCACTGAGCTAACTCTCCTGCCCTGAATGTAAACATTTATGTAACTTATGTATTGATTTACAGCTAATATGTACTAAATGCAACAACTATATCTCTGCTAATGTCAGAAAATATTTTAATAGTAATTTTATAGAGTCAACTGCCAAAAATCTATTAAGGATTTAGGATTGGGAATGGTGGGGTACAAAAGGAAAACTTTGAAACCTTAAACTCTATGGTATGAGGAGAAGAGAGAAGTATTACAGAGGAACTTATTGGGGGAGTAGAAGGATAAATGTAGAAGTGGGTAAATATAGGACAAACAGCTGAAAAGAAATAGAAGATTAAAAAAAGAAGAAAGAAAGAAATTATACAGAGTAAATGTAAGAGAAATAATTGAAGAGAGAAAATTTAAAAAGGAGAAGGTGAAAAAATAGAGAGATAAAAGAAAAGAAGGCAATGAGAGTAAGGCTGAAGAAAGATTCACACACACTTTATTGTGTGTTTTAGATCCCACTAACTCCTTCAGGTTTTCATGCTAGGGAGATAACTGTGTGTTCACTAGTAGGGGTCCAAACCGTTTCACCCATAAGCATGATCTCAGGTTGCATCCGTTTACCTACAAGAGCTTTGAGACTATCTTACTTTATAGCTGGGTAGCTACCATTGTATGAAAATACCATGCCTTTCTTACCTATTCTGCAGTTAATAGGCAAGTTACTCTTGCCTTTTTTGGGTCTCCTGTCAGGTGGAACAATTGTTTTATCTCCTTCAATTTTCAGTCCATGAATTTCCTTTTGAGTTAAATATAGATGTTTTTTCTTGATCCACTCTCCTGTGTTTCTTTTTATTGGTGAATTGAGGCCATCTACATTAATATTTATAGCTGGCATGCATTGGTTCATCTCTGACATGGTATCCTCCTGCTGTTCGCCCTCCCTTTTCCCCTTCATTCAGTTGCCTGTTCTGTTATCTTATTTTGAAGTCCTATACTGCTTCATTCTTTTGTTTTGATTGATTGATTTCTTATTGTTTGAGTTTATTATGTGTGAAGGGATAGATAGCTATTTTGAAGAAAACAGACATTATGGTAGCCATTGTTCATTTCCTATTCTCTTATTTTGAAGTCCTGTTATGTTTTCATTCTTTTGTTTTGATTGATTTTTTTCTGTTTGGTTTTGTTTGACTTTATTGTGTGTGATGGTATGGACAGCTTTTGAAAAAAACGAGAGACATTATAGTAGCCGTTGTTGATTTCCTGTTTTGTTTTGAAGTCTTGTATTGCTTGCATTGTTCTGTTCTGATTTGCTTTAGTCTGTTTAGTTTAGTTTTATTCTCCTATAAAAAAAGAAATTTCTCTGTAATTTCAAGCCTGTTTTTACCTTCCAGAGGCTACAGTTTTGTGGCAATGTTCAATTCAAATACTTTCCTGTCTTGCTAGTAGACAGAAGAGGCAGTCAGATCTATGCTGGAAGCTAGCAGTATGATTAAGGCAAGGTGCCCATTCTGGGACTTCTAATCATGGAAATTCAGGCTGAACCTGGCCTCTAGTTGTAGTTGTGGGCTAGCATTGTTTAAATTATAACACTCTGGGTGTCTCTGGCCATCCTGACCATGCATGGATCCTTGATCATGGACCTCTCCAGTGGGTGTCCCTTCCAGTCACCAGACACTGGGATCCCTGAGATGAATCTAACCTGGGACTGAGACTGCAGAATTCTAGTTTCTTATGGCCTCTTGCTAGAATAATGTCCAAGAACTCTTACCACTGTATATGGCAGGTGCTTGGACTGGAGTCACTCACCAGCTGTTATAACATCAACTGGGCCACAACACTGGTGCATTTGTTCCTGAAGACCTCTGAAGTCACCTTCTTTCACTGCGTCTTTGTAGATTTTGATCTTCCTTTCTCATGAACCATGAGCCAGGATATGGTCCCTTCCTTTTTCTGGATTGTGTTCTGCCTCTTCAATTTCTTTGTAGACTCCAGTTTTTCCATTAGATCCATCCTGGGTCCCAGAGATTGACTTCTTTTTTTTCTTTTTTTCCTTAAATTTTTTTATTTTCCAGTGTCTTCATTTAGAATCTTGGAGATACTGATTTATTGCTGCTTACTGCTCCACCATATTCCTGAAAAGTTCTTGATTATCTATTTACATGGAGAATACTGTACTGTACATTCTGAAGTTACCTCTGGTGTTGGAATGTATTTTGTTTGTAGTTGAGATTGTGACTGATAATCTGTTGATTTCCAGGCATGCTGTATAATTTCTTGATTTAGAGTCTTCCAGAGTTTGTGGACAAGACAGGTTTTTAAATTTTTTTTTTGTCTTTTTTCATATGTATCAGGTGACAAATTCATTTACTATCTTGAAATGGAATTGATATCCCTATTAGCAGATTAGCAATTCTGGAAAAAGAGCACAGAAAGTGAATCTACTTAATGGAACAAAATTTCATAAGAAGGGGAGAAGAAAATTTGATACTAATTTTATCTTGGTAAATGGATGTTTATATTACTAGTTTTACTTATCTTACATGAGATAGAATTGATGTTATTTTAGTTAGTAATTTGAACTTCACAAAGAGTAATGCTATTTTTCTCTTTTTTCCAATATTGGGGTTTCCCCTGCAGTCAGTTTGTGCTTTTCTGGTTGACATGCAACATTCACTTGTTGAGATGAACATGATAGACTCTGATCTTAATGGATTCTAATTATAAATACAGTCACCTAAAATAATCAATAGCTTTTATTTTGATGAAGCTAACTTGGTAGAGATTTATCATGGAGAACATATTTAAAACATTGCCTGAAATGTAGAAATGTAATAAATGGTTCAGCCACGGTGGGCAGAGAGAACCAGCAGATCTGCCTCTGCCTACCAGGCACCACCACCACAAGGCCCCTTCCTGTGGGTAGCCAGCATGGGCGGAGACAGCCAGATCTGCCTCTGCCTGCTGGGTGCTGCTGTTGGAGGACTCCTTCCTGAAGGCAGCCAGCATGGACAGAGAGAGCAAGCAGATCTGCCTCTGCCTGCTGGCCCCCACCACTGAAAGGCCCATTCCAGTGGGTAGCCAGTGTGGGCAGAGAGAACCAGACAGATCCACCTTTGCTTGCTGGGTGCTGCCACCAGAAGGCTCCTTCCTGCAAGCAGCCAGCAGGAGCAGGGACACGTAGCCAGGTAAGCACTGTGCACCTGTAGGCCACCATTGGAGGCCTTTGGGCAGCCATCACCCACCTGGAGAATCAGACAAACACACCCCTGTGTGCTTGCCACCCCTGAGGGGACTCTCAGTGTAGACACACAGGCTGAGAGAAGCAGCCCCACCTACATGTACCCAATCATCAGGGAAGCCCCACTGTAGCTGCACAGGTCTGGATAAGCCCACTCTCACCCTGCTACCTCCTGGTAAATCTGGGATCAGTGGAATCCAGGTGCCTGTCCCTTTCTCCTATACCATGGAGGGGCAGCCAATATAGGAAGTGCCTGGGGCCCTACAACCAGCTTGTTGGGAGAAACCCAGGAGAATGTGAAGATGAAGGAGCAAAAGTCATTCTCAGATCTCTAGCTCACACAGAACAAATCTGGGAGATACGTAATGGAAGAAAATGGAAGTCACACACCTGAAATCTCTGAGAGGATAGCAACTGAAGTAAGGAAACAACTTCATGAGACTGTAAAAATGGTCAAATCAGAAATAATGTCTCAGGTAAAAGAAGAAATCATAAACATAATGAAAGAATTGCTCAGCATATTTAAAGAAGACATACATAAAAAGAGGAGCATAGGAAAATGATGGAAACCTTGAATAAATATAGAAAACAATTACAATGCATGAAACAGATTCAAAGAGAGATGTAGGAAATTAAAAATTCAATTGAAAACTGACAAAACTACTTGAAAGAGACTGAAGATAGACTTTCAAACCTTGAAGATAGGATTACAATGAGCAATCATGAATGGAAAGGTCTCTTAAAAATAACACAAAATCAGTAAATAATTCAAATGGCTGCAAGATGATGCAAAGTAATAGGTGTTGGTGAAGAAGCAGGGGTCAACACAAATAAAATTAAAAGACTATTTAGTGAAGCAATAGCAGAAAACTTCCCAAATATGAGAAATTGATCTGGCATGCAGATAAGTGAGGCATGTAGAACTCCAACTAGCCATAACTAAAGTAAATCTACACCCAGACATATGATAATCAAGGTCCCAGAAATTCAGCACAAGATAGAATATTAAAAGCTGTTAGAAAAAAGAAACAGATCACACCTATAAAGGAAACCAATCAGAATCATGGCATACTTATCAACACAAACCATCAAGTCAAGAAGAATTCGGAGTGAAGTGTTTCAAACCCTGAAAGAAAACAACTTCCAACCCAGATTGCTATACCCTGCAAAACTATCTTTCAAAATTGATGGATAGACAAGATACTTCCATGATAAAGAACAGCTGAAGGAATTCATGACTACCAAACCAACCCTACCAAGAATGCTAAAGGATATTCTAGAGAGAGATAAAAATAACCATGGTTCTGGGAACAGCAGCAGAGGAGGATCGCCAAACAAGATAGGAACAGGAAAAGGGGAGGGCCAACAACAGGAGAATAGCATAGCAGAGATAAGCCAGTGTATGCTGATTGTAACCATTTATGTAGATGGCCTCAGTTTGGCAATAAAAAGAAACACAGGGAGAGTGGATCAAGAAACAAGATCCATCAATATACTGTACACAAGAAACCAAAACAAAAAAAAAACACAAAACAACAACAACAAAAAAAAACCAAAAAAAGCAAGAGTAACTTGCCTATTACCTGCAGAATGGATAGGAAAGATATGCTATTTTCATACAATGGAAAGCTACCCAGCTATAAAGTAGAATAATCTTGAAGCTCTTGTAGGTAAATGGATACAACTGGAGATCATGTTCATGGGTGAAACAGTTTGAACTCATGCACATGAATCCTAGCTTAAGAAATGGAGTTAGTGGGATCTGAAAGCAAAATAGTTATTCTAAGAGTGATAGGGGAAGAAACACCTAGGAGGGAAAGGTGGTAACTACTGTTAATTCCTTATTGTCTTGTCTTGAACTCCTGTATTGTTTTCACAATTTTGTTAGGTTTGGCTTTGTTCTGTCTTGTTTTGTTAGATTTTAGTTTGATGGTATGGGCAGCTATTTTGAACATAATGGGGTATATTATGGTAATCATGGTTTGTTTCCTATTATATTGATTTGAAGTCTTATAATGCTTTCATTCTTTTGTTTAATTGGTTTTATTCTGTTTTGTTTTGTTTGATTTTATTATATGTGATGGTATGAACAACTATTTTGAAGAAAACAAGACATTATGGTAGCCATTGCTGATTTCGTATCATCTTGTTTTGCAGTCCTGTCATGCTTTTGTTCTTTTGTTTTGATTGGTTCTATTTTGTTGTGTTTTATTTGATTTTATTATGTGTGATGGTATGGACAACTTTTTTGAGGAAAATGAGATAACATAGTAGCCATTGTTCATTTCCTATTACCTGGTTTTGAAGTCCTATAATGCTTTCATTCTTTTGATTGGTTTTATACTATTTTGTTATGTTTGATTTTATTGTGTGTGAAGATATGGTCAGCTATTTCAAAGAAAACAAGAGACATTATGGTAGCCACTGTTGATGTCTTGTGGTCTTGTGAAGTCCTGTGTTGCTTGCATTGTTGTGTGCTGATTTGTTTTGCTCTGTTTTGTTTTATTCTCTTTAAAATTAAAAAATTAAAAAAATAAATGTAATAAATGTTTAGTATTTATCTAGATAAGTTGTTTGTCATAAATGGTTTTTCAGTGACTAAAGGTTTAATAAAGGTAGATATTTGGAGTTGAAAATTAGAATTGATTTTCAAAATGATGAAAAATACTGACCAGGTAAAAATAACACTATGCATATTTAAATGAATATTCAGGAATTATGAAATATATAGTAGTATAAAAAAGTTTAAAAACTTATACATCTCCAAAGATGAGATATAAATTCAACTCCAGGGACAATAATTTATCATTATTTATTTTTACAGAACAATATCCTTATCTTAGAAAAAAATTATAATAGGTCTAAAATGTAAAAAGGAAACTCAAATTGATTTTTTATAGTCCAATTATGTTTATGAAGCTGCTGTGTAGGTTTTTGCCAAATCTCCATCTATATATTTACCATTGGATAAAAAATAAAAAAGGGAACCATCTAAAATTTAAAATGCGATTATAATATAAACAACTAGATTAAGATAATAGGACTTTATCTTTTTTAACTTTTGGAAGTTTGTTATCATAGGTATGAGTTGTAGTTTAAATTTTTAAAATTGATCAGATAAACAATATGATTGTTATGAGAATATGAAATTTAAAATTTATGACTTGAATTTTTAATATAAAAATAAAACTAGAAACTTCAATTCAAACAGAATCAGAAATTTGCCTCTACATCAAATGAAACCAGATCCCCTGGAGACTGAGCAGCAGTTGTGAGGCAGGAGTATCATGTGTGGAGCCTATGCTGGACATCTTAGGGATTTAGAGAAACTTTGAAAATAAAATATATATAAAATGAAAGCAATCAGGCACATTTAAGTTCTCTTGCGGAGAACACCTGCATGTCTCTACTGACAGTTCTTTTATTTAAACCACATAAGTGCGATATTTAGAAACAAATAGACCATAATTTTTATAATGATTCAAAATAGACATTTATATTCTAGTTTCTGCTGTTGATTCAAGGGCCCAGCCTCTTTTTCTCTCAGTTCCTCTATCAGTTAGGTCTTGGTTAAGAATCAGATTTGTCCTTCAGTCATGGAATCTTGGAGGGTACTCAGAATATCATGTAAAATCCTCTTTTGAAAGTTGCTCCCTTTAAGTAATTTTTGTTTTTATTTATTTTCTCTTCATCTTAGAAATGAATATATAACGTGGTACCTGTTGAAAATTTAGACAGTTTTATATCATTTCTTTATGTGTCCTTGGAGCCTTTGTTTGGCTAAACAAATAAGGAAAAGTATGAATTATGAATTCTTTTGGAATTATCTCTGTTCTGAATAGCACAAATAACCTGTACTATGTATGCATATGTACATAAATTATTTGAAGCAGACCCAGACTGATCGGGTTACTGGAAACGGGAAGAGATCTACATTCAGTATGGCCACTTGTCCTGTTTGAATTTTGTCCTATACATTTATTGGTTTTTAGTAAAAGCAAGTATGATTTTAAGAAGAAGAATAATTACCTCTGTAAGTTTCAGCCAAGTGATCAGACCTCGCCACTTGTTTTCCGTGACGCAGGGGTCCAGTGTTACAGATACCTGCACTGAAATGCTGATGTGCGGAGTTTTGCTGAAAATTTCTTCTGGAAACATTCAAGAGCGGGTGTTTTTTCTTTTTGATAATCTTTTGGTGTACTGCAAAAGAAAACACAGGTAAGTTTAAAAAGGAGTCACAGTTTAATTAATTAATTTGTCTTTTTGAGACAGGATCTCACTGTGCAGTGTGCAGTTCAGGCTGCTCTTGAGCTCACTTTATAGCCCAGGCTGGTCTCAAACTTGCAGTGATCCTCCTGCTTCAGCCACCATGCCCAGCTTAGGAGTCACAGTTTAGAAATGTTATAGTGCTTCTCACATTTTCCTCTACTTGCCAGAAGTCAGCATCCGTCAGCAACCTGTTCTGGATCCTAGCCTGTTCCCACTGCTGTTCTCCTCTTCCTGTTGGACCACACTGCAGTGTCACTGTCATCTCAGCATGCTGCCTTCCCAGGTCCCCTCAAGGAGAGGCGTTGGCGCCTGACTCTTGTACCTCAGGCCCTAGAGGAGAGGCTTATCCTTATCCCTAATCTTGTGTCCCAACATAGAATGTTTATGCTACTTGTCTTTCCTGTCTACCTCCTTTCTCTGTTGACTCCATTTTACAGAGAATGTAATATCTCCCTGCTGTGCACAAATTCAGTGATATAGCTAAGAGTGTTGGAGCTCTTAGGTCACTACCTTTCCTCTTTACTCCTGTCTGCGCTCTTGTTCAGAACTCATGTGATTTATTCATGATTATGCAGAGACTGTGGAAATCCTATCTATATCTAATATGTAATGGATCTTATCTCTGTTACACCTGAGTCACTGCTCTGCGTTGTATCTTCACCTTGTCAGTATCAGCAGTGATGAAATTGCAGTTTCTATTTTGAGCCTACTATTCTGGTATCACCCTCTTCCTTTGGACTCTCTCTGGAATTCCCACTTAAGCTTCTGTTTGACTGTTGACCCTGTCATCATGGCTCCAAATATTGTCTAAAGCCTTCTGTTTTAAAGAAAGAGATGTTGCTGATGTGATTCTGTCCTATTTGTCTGCTCTTCTTCATAGTAAACTTTCTCGAGAGAGTTTTATGTCATCATTTTCCTCCTTCCTAAACTTATTTTCTTCTCAGTAACTGTCAGTGTATCTTTCGTTCACTGTACTCACCTAAACTACTCATGTCAAGGGGACTGCTATGTTTTCTCGTTCAAGTCACTTTTTCTACTTTTTAAGGGGCTGCTTCTTTTCTTAGCAATATCTGATTTATTTGACTACTTCCTAAGACACTAACTGTAGCCTGGGCATGTTTTAGTGAGATGGTACCAATAGACTTCACTTCATTGACAGGGAAGGCAAATGGTTGAAAGCACTGGGTTTTGAGTGATTGTGCTAAAATCAGAAGCCAGGAAAGTATAACCAAACATTTTCTGGTAGACTGAGAATGAGAGACTCAAAACTGATTTATTAGGCAGATTGGAGGAACATAATTTTTTATGCACTGAAATGAGTTTTTCTAAGTCAGCAAGATGCCCAGAGCAAGTTTGTGAAAATTTGGCAGCTATATTGATGATACATAATAATTCATCCATGTGGATTGCAGTGTTAGAATTTTCTGGAAAGAGATATTAATTCAAAAATGCAATTACATAAAGTGAGAAAACATGGGACTATAGTATGTACCTTCATGAAAAGAAACAAGTTAGGAGCAGAGCCAAAAGGTGTAAGGGGTGATAAAAAAAAATACAGGGAATGTCAAATTTCAAAAAACAAATCTTTATTAAAGTAAAAGACATAGTGCTACAAATGATAGGACAAGTGTTTCCAAGGCAAGGAACTATATTTTGATGGGGGTTAATGACAGTGTATCTGTCACTGTAGTAAAATTTTAAGATTTAAACCTTTAACATTAATTGTTGGTCATCCCACGTTGCTCCAATATTTATGACAATTTCTGTCAAATGAAAGCATACAGTGAGTCTGCACCGTGTTCATTGGATCCTGAATTATGAGACTTTTGGCTTTTCTCCAAAGTCAAAATGACGTTGAAATGTAAATGTTTTGAATCAGTTCAAGATATCGAGGCAGCCAAGGCAGCTCAATAAGGACATGAAGAATTTCCAGAACTGCTTCATAAAGGGGCAGGAATGATAAGATAAGAGTGTTCAAAGGAAGGAGATGTATTTTGGGAGGATTAATGGCAATGTATCTTTTTCTGTAATACATTTTAAAATTTTAACATTCATCATTTTTTAATCACACCTCATGAATAATTTTCATCTCTGTGTTAATGAGATTTAAAAACTTTTTTTTTCTGAAATGGAGTCTTACTATGTTGCCTAGGTTGATTTTGAACCCTGGGCTCAAGTGATCTTCCTGCCTCAACCTCCTGCATAGCTGAGATTCAAGGCTCATGTTGTGCTCAGCTAAAAATTCTCTTTTACCAGATGTGAAAATGAACCTATTTATTTATTTATTTTACCATGGTCTTCTAAATTCTTTGTGTTTTATAGCAAACTTGGGGTTACTAGAAATAGGATTTAGGAAGATTTAGAGAAGCCATTAATTTTTCTTGTATTTAACCCATTTTAAATTGTAATGTGAATCAATTTTGGTAGAATTATCAAGTCCAGAGCATTTTCAAAATTAATATCAGGGTACACATTATAATATATCTGATGACAGTTATTGTTAAATAAGTTAAACAATAGGAAAAGCTTTATAAAGATAAATTCCTACAGTTTAAGAAATAATCCTTAATAAATCTGTAGTATGGGCCAAATGCCTAATGGTTAGAAATGGAAGTAACTGTATAGTTTGTAGTATTGCTGAAGCCCTGTGAATTAACCATCTTTTACCCTTCATTTAGAATAAGTTATCTCCTCCAGGAACTGCACCTTAACACAAAGTTTCAAGGTTCTAGAGATTCTTCAGAAAATATGAGTAAAAGGAATCTCTTCCAAATTCCCACAATATTGTGGGAATACAATAATCAGACACCTGTGCATTTATTATATTTCTAGAGTTACATTCTTTAGAAAGAGAGTCATGCTAGATTAGGCATCACACCTTTGGATCTGTCTAATTATATTAATTTTAGGAGACATAGGTTAAGAAAAATTTTATGGAGTAGTACTTGACATATTGATATATTACTTAGTTTGGCTTGCTTATATACTTTATGAGGTAGTTATTTAGTGTATTTAGTTTTTACAATGTATATTTTATATTCAGTAGTTACTAAAGTAATATCAGTTTGTATGTAGCAATAATTTATTCATTTTAAGTGATGTATAACATCCTTTTGGTTTGATGTAAAAAATTAACCACAATTTATTCCCTTTTTTTAATAATGAACTTTAGGGTTGTTTTCACTTTCTACTGTTGCAAGTGTATCTTGATAACGCTAAAACACAAAATTAGAAGAAAGCTGATTGAATGAAAATATGAAAATATGCAGCATTGTTATGTAGGGAAAATATTTTTAAACTATAGAATTTTCAGTTTTCTTAAGGAATGAAAAATATCAGGCCCTTATTAAATTTCTATTGAATATTTATAACTGCAGGTCAGATATTCCAGGAAAAATACCCAAATCCTGTACAGAGTTCAGAGTGTGGAATGTGAAGAAAATTAATACTTTGGAAAATAGGACTCAGAGATGGATTCTTACTGTGGTTATTTTGACTATGACTAAAACTTATCAAGGACCTTTTAAATATGATTGTTTTTTAAGAATCATGTACTTATTTGCAAGAAATTGTTTCTTTTAACATGCCATTATATTGTATTGTTTCCTATCTAGTAGACTACATTTGAATCTACTTAATATAAATGTACAAATGATGACATGATATGGTCCCATGATTATAATTGTTAAATATGATATATATATATGAAAATATTAGCTGAATGTTTACATTTTAAAAATTTATTAAAGTAAAAGACACATTTCCATTAATCTTCCTTTAAATATTCTCCTTCCCTGTGGACACACTTATCCCATTATTCTTGCCACTTATGAAGCAGTTGTGGAAATCTCATTCCATTGTCTTTCCCAGGTGTGATTTTTAAAAAATGCAAATACAGTGAATGCTGCTGCCAGGTCTATCTAATAGAAATTCAGGCTTGTAAAAACATCATAGTGTGTCTGTTTCCACCTTATTTACCAGATCTAGCACCAAGCAACTTCTGTTTTTCCTCAGGGATGAAATGACCATAAAAGGAAGCATTGTGAATAAATGGAGGACCCCAAGGGAGCCTTCACAGCACAACTGAAGACACTCACTGTCTTAGCACAGTACTTGCAAATAATATTTGAAACGCACATTTTAAGGAAGAGAAGGTGTATTCTGGTTCACAGTTCACAACGTTTTAGTCCATAGATCTCTGGTTTCAATGCAGGGTGGTGTTGCAGTGGAGAAACAGAGAGAGACAGACAAACAGGAGGATTAAGGGAAGAGTAAGGAAGAGATAGTTTCAGGCCATGTCTCCTGTGACTTAACCTCTTTCAGCTGGATCCCACCTCCTAAGATTAAAATAAGCCCCCATAATTCTGTACCTTCCTAGATTCTCACATACAAGCACATGAAGCTCTTAGGGGCATTTTGGATACTAACCATAAAACTCTCAAAGGAGTGACAGGAAAGTGACAGGAATGACGGAGTAAATGTGGAATAAATGAGGGAGAGTATTTTGAGACAGGTTAATGGTGAAGTGTCTTTTACTGTAATAAATTTAAACAACTAAACATTCACCATGTTTTTAATCATACCTCACAAATTAGGAAGGTTTTACAAAATTAAAATCTTGTCATTTAAAAATTTACTGAATGAACGAGTAATGTAGGTTAAATACACACGTGCGCGCGCACACACACACACACACACACACACACACACTGTCCTCCCGTGATGCCACTTTTCATAGCTCCTTGGCCTGAATTCCTGGTGTGTAGCATGTACTTAGGCCTATTAACAAAAGAGATTTAGAAATTGCTCTAAAAATAAACATGGCAAATGCAGGGTGGTGAAAGTTTGGGACTGAAATACTTTCCAGTCAAAATAATTAATCAAGTTAGTTAAGTTTTTCTTATTAGTGATAAAGGGCTACAGTACTAAGTTCTGATAAGAATATAGGACAGTCAAGCCAGGAATATCCAGTCTTCTCTAAGGAACCCTAAAGGGTAATAGCAACTTGAGATACCTTTCAAGTCCACCCTTTATTTTAGGTTTGCTTAAGGGTGGCTGTCTACCCACAGAGGTGGGGATGAGAGAGGCCTTTCAGGTAGTGGGCAGGTTCAACTTGTGCTAGATGTATCTGTATAGCACAATAAATTAATCATTATTTAAATATCTTAAATTACTAGGTAGATTTTTGTCAGTTGAAGATCTAGGTCAATAGAAATCTCTTGAATCATTTCTGAGACTCTCACCTGTTTAGTTAATAAAACGTTTTTAAAGAAAATTTCTTCTCAAAGCATTTAGTATTTCTTCTAATACATAACTACTTAATTCATTGTTACAAATATCATTGGTAAACCTGACATTTTTTCTTCGTGTTACACACTCTCAGAGGTTAACAGCCAACAGTAGACATACAATAGTTTTTAAATGTTTTGGATTATTTCAAAAATAAGTAAAACTTTTAGGAAGGATTATTATACATATAAGATTTGTTCAATCATTATAGTCATACCTTAAAACCAATATAGTAAAATATTTTGCAGCTAGATATTGTTCATTTTAACAACCTCTTCACAGCCAATTTTTTGGAAAAAGGATCAGAAAAACTAACTAAATTTATTTACCTAACAGCCCTTGAAAAAAGGAGTTATCTGGTAATGAAAAATGAGAAATGAAGTGGAAAAACTCAAATGTGACATTAAAATAACCAGCTTTCAGTGTCTGGTTGACTGAAAGATGCTGGTGGCCTGTGCTGAGCAAAATACATACTTACTCCCTCACCTATAAACAAAAAGCTTCAGTTGATTAAAACCTAATGGTCATCTCCATCTTGTAAAGCAAATAGTGCTGCTGTGAATAGGGGTGATACAAGCAAAATCACCAAGTGCCAAAAAAACTTTTGATAGTGGTGATTGGTATCTTTTTCTATTAATAGAATTGCTTAATTTTGTTTTGTTTTGTTTTCGGTACTGGGGATTGAGCCCATAAGCAGCCTACAACTTGCCTACATCCATGGCCTTTTATGAATTTTAATTTTGAGACAAAGTCTTCCTTAATTTTCCAAATTAGCCTTGAACTTGGGATCACCTGCCTTAGTGTCTGCAGTACTAGAGGTGTATTATAGGATTATAGGTGTATGCCACTGTGTCCAGTATAAAATATGTTACTTTAACACAGATTTGCATTGAGTTTTGTAACAGAGTCTTTGTGATTTTATTCACTTTAAGACGGTTGAAGAACAGCAAGGGTTCCGCAGATGGACATCGGTACCTTTTTCGTGGCCGGATAAATACGGAAGTGATGGAAGTGGAGAATGTGGACGATGGCACGGGTGAGTGATGACGGGGTGTGAAATGCAGTGCTGGTGGCCTCCACCCTCATAAGGTCGAATTCCATTTTCATAATTTATCTGCAGTGCTTTATAGCTTAGAAATATTTTTGTTAGATGGAGCAAGCAGTCAGGTAGAAAGTGGAGAAATATTAGATGAAGGACTGTAAGACTATTGTGAAAATGGAAAATTATGTTTGATGCACACTACTATGAAACAAAAAAAGTGCTGAAAAATAGCTGAGTAGTGTTCTGAGACTGTGCATTTCTGATATGCAGATTGTATTGGCAGAAAATACCTAATAAATGCATTAATTCTCTTTAATTTGTATTTACATGTTGTATACGTATGATATATAGTGTTATTCCTGTAGTATATTTACTGTAGACTATAACAAATTAGCTTTTTAGCTATACAGTTTGAAATAATATGAGTAGATCATCAATTTGCCTGTAGAGAAAGGTTGTGGGTAGAGATGATTTGCTTAATTTTAAGTACTTGTTTTAAGTACTGTCCCTTGTTAAACAAAGGGAGTCAGTTTTTCTCTTGTAAATTTGAAGGTGTGAACTTTTTTACAGGCAAGTTCATGAAATTATGATTAGCCACACATATTAAGTAAAATGAAGTTAAAATAAATTTTGTTTTCTATTTGAAAAAAGCAATAGAGCCAGAGATTTAGCTCAGAGGAGCAAGTGCTGACCTTGCAAGTGTGAGGTTGTGAGTTCAGAAAGGGGGTGGGGGAGGGGAAAAAAAGCAATCTATAAATTGGATACTTAGTAAGTTGAATCACAATTCAATTTTCTCTAATAATATTAATTGTAGTTTCAGAGGTATACTGGGAAAATGATAAAATGAAATAAAGTATATGTTTTCTAAATGACTTTTATTTCATGTAGATACATATGTTTATAGTATTCAGTGTACACATGAGATCATGGTACAGAAAAACTCCCCACCTCCCACACACCTTCGTTGTCATTCTGGAATCCCAGAAGGAAGAAGAATCTTTTTTATCTGTCAAGGGCACAGATTTTCAAGTCCTTGTATATATGCCATTGCCCTATTCCATTGTTACCATCATAACAGATAGTCAAATATTTATAGAATAGTGAACTGTGATTGCAGCAGCTCAGGGAACATGGAATACAGTGAACAAAACTCGAATGTTGGTGCCTGAGACTGGGCACTCAGTGTGGAGCCTCCACAGGATTGTGTGGATGGATTGCACCGTGGCTAACGGTGGGAGAGAGGAGGTCTGGAACTAAAAAGCTAATGCAGATAGCTGTCATATTTTAAATTCCCTTCTGTGTGGCAAACTCGTAACACAGTGGCAAATGCTCTCATGCCAACATGTAGACCTTGCAGGGTATTCTTTTATAGCAGGGTATACAACCTTTTTCTTTGTAAGTGGCTAATTTCATTTTATGCTAAAATACTAAACAATGATATTTAGGAATATTATGTCCAAAAATGTTAGGAACTGTGTTACCTCAGTTATCTGAACATTCAAAAGGATGCCTGGAAGCTTGATTTGCACTTGAACAGATGGACACTCAGACCTCCACCCTGGTCTGTACTGACCCTGGCTTTCCCTAAGGGAACCACTCTGTCCTTTTGCTTAATAACTTTCATTATTTTTTCCCTTTATGTCTTTTGTTAGCTTAGAATGCTGGGTATTACTTCCTGAGGGATTGATCATCTTCCTCTTGTTTACCACTTTCTGCCTCATTCTTCAGATGATGTGATTTCCACCATTGGTACCATCTGTAGTATTGATTGAAGTGATTGTTGTGATTTTCTGCCTCTGGGAAATTGGGTCACTAGGTAAAGAACTACAAGACCCTATAGACTTTGGAGGCATGTGTAGGTGGGGAGAGAGTGAGATCTAAAGGGGCATGACTTGAGCAGAATTTACATAAATGGTCACTGGATTTAGTCCCATAAGAGAGTTCTGTTGGTGCTGGTATATTCCAGCCAAAGGGCCTCAGATCTTGGAGGGAGGAGCATATAGCACTCTTGCGTATATGAGTCAGGGGGAAGACAGGACATTGTAAGTTATCTTGTCATCATACATTAGTTGTCTGATGGAGCCTCTTTATGAAAATTTGCAAGGCTCAACTTTCATTGAAATAAGATGAAGAATCACTAGACACTTAGCTAGGAAAGTCCGCTGTCTTCTTTGAACATATACAAGGGCACACTGAAGGAGCTGGTTGCAAATAGTTGCTACAAGGTCACTCCAAGACTTTTCAGGCAGCAATTGGATACCTTCATCAGGTTTTCTAGATACAAGGAAACTTGTTTTCTCATGGGCTTCTGGAGGAAAGTTACATTTTCTGCCAGGCTTAAAAATTAAAAAACAGAATTTCTGAAGATGAATAGGATCTTGAAGGTCAAATGATGTACTTCATTAGCATTTCAGATGATAGTAATGAGGCCAGATTGAAGTACTTACTGATTGAAATTTACCCAGTTGTTTAACAGAGCTGGTGCTAATGTTCAGTTTGTTAGGCTTCCATGTTCATGCCTTGAGAAATAGAACAGAAACTTCATATAGGTTTTAAATCCACAGGAAACAAATTAAAAGCAGTAAAGAATATGTATCAGGAATGATTGTGGTTGTTTATTTCGTCCAAGAGCCAGTCTGACTGCTGTCCCCTTTCTTGTTTCCATGGTCATTTCCATCATGGGAGCTTGTTTGTGTTTGTAAGAGCTCAGATTTGAGATCTGCTTACTTTAGACTCTACGCTGATGTAATAGAGCTCACCAGAGCTGGTCAGTGTCTGCCTACCAAGTACTGTCTCAGCTGGACCATAGTTAAGTTGAATGAGGGATGGGTAAATACTATCAGGCTTATCTGCCATTCTCAAAATGCATAACAAAAATATGCCATATTTAGATAAAAATGATAAATATGAATGAGTTGAGATATATTTTTAAACATACTTGGAATTTTGTTGGAAAATTGAATGGAAAAATTTTCCTTTTTTTAAATTATGAGTGTTTCTATATACTATGGATATAAGTAAAATGCTGTTTCTTTTCTAAGGGAGAAGCTTTATTAGACAACTAATTACATTGAATTAGATCAAAATTTGCAGAATAAACAATCACATTTGAGATGAGACTGTTTTTAGCTGACGTAGAATACCTCAAATCTTTTGAGAAATTAATATAATTTCATTTATAATGCTTTCTGGGTTGTATTACGCTATAGTTATATATTACCCTAGGAAAAATGTAATTAAGATTGATGTGGCATGTAGAAGTGCAAAAATATTATACTTGCTGTGTTCAAAGAAGATGTTAACCATTGACTTTGTAGCTAGACTTCCCTTCTACCATTCCTCTTTGAAGATTTTTTCTGGGAATATCAATTTGATTATGATCCTACTTTAAAAATCAAATTTAAAGCAATAGGAAGAATGTTACTGAACTTCCTAGATTCAATTTCCATGGTAATTTTCATGGTGCATACTGGGAATACCATACAAAAAGTAGTACTAGATAATTTGTACTGTCCTGTAACAACTTGTTTATTTGTATGATTGGGTAAGGGGCAAGAATGTTGACTTTCAGAAAATGGGTCTGTATTTCAGTGTTGGGCAAATTGTAGATTTCAGTAGTCAAATTCCAGTTGGATATGATGAATATTTTTATTCTTAGAGTAGTCTTTATAAGACACTTTTAAAGAAAAATTATAGCTTTCATTTTTAATAAAATATTTGAAACCATCATAAGTTATTGAATTTAGAAAGTTAAATTTTGTTTCCATATGACAGTTAAAATATTTTCTTTAATTTTCCTTTTTATTTATATATTTTAGACATGTTTAAAATATGGGCTTGAGATTTTTCTGCCTTTTTATTGGTATATGTTCTCACAGAATCTTTCCATGTTCAAATGGTTTTTTCAGCATCTTCTTTCAGAGTATTGTAGTTTTTATTATAGCAGTTTTCATTTCCTTGGTTAAGTTTATGCCCAGGTATTTAATTCTCTTTTTAAAGCTGTTGTGAATGAGATTGTTTTCCCGATTTCTTACTTGATGGATTCGTTGTTGATGTACTGAAATACTATTGATTTTTTTTGTGTGTGTGTGTTTTGCTTTTGTATCCAGCTAGTTTGCTGAATTTATTCATCCTAAGAGTCTTCTGCTAGAATTTCTTGTGTCTTCTGTGTAAAAGATCTTGTCTTCTGTGGATAAGGATAGTCTGACTTCTTCCTTTTGTTTTCATATTCCATTTATGCTTTTTCTTTCCCGATTGCTTGCAAAAGCTTTGAGTACTGTATTGAACAGTAGTGGTAATAGAGAACACCCTTGTCTTGACTCTGATTTCAGAGGAAATATTTTCAGTTTTTCCCTGGTAAGTATGATGTGAGTTTGTTACAAATGGATTTTATTAATTCAAAGTAGGATCTTTCCATATGTATTTTCTTCAGAGTTTTTATCATGAATGGATGTTGGAGTTTGTCAAAGGATTTCTGCATCTATTTAAATGGTCATGTGATGTTTGTCATGGGTTGTGATAATTTCGTATCTTTAATTTAAATAAAAACATTGTCTTAATAATAATCTCAATGATAATAATTTTTATCTTTCCCTCTTATCTCCAAATAAACTTAGTTTTTAATTGCTGCATAATAAACAGTTGGATAAACTATGGCTACCTTAATCACTGTAATATTATTATATGACATCAGTTGAATATATTCTTAAATAAAAGGTAACAATATCTTCACAATATTGAGAGGAGCAGTAAGAGTATAATCTATTCTGATACAATGAAGTTTTGAATATGTTATTAATTTAAGGAATTTATTTGAAAAATCAAAGAGACCATGAGAAGTACTATTTCTAAAGGTTTAAAAGGAGGTTAGATCCTCTCTTTTTTTGCTTTCCACAAATTATATCCTACACTATTTGGATGGCAAATATTATTTGAAAACTCAAACAACTTACTAGTAAAGTATAATTTTATTAGGATCAAATATTTATGTGAGTAAATTATAATTTTAAAATGCTCTTATAGAAATTTATACATTCACATTGTTGGTCATCAAAATGAGGACTGAATACACTATTTTGACATCAGATACTTAATATTTTGAGTAAACATTTTGGCAGTTTCTTCTGTTTCTTAGCCTGTGCATACAATACTTGGATATAATCTATCTTATTATAGTACAAAAATTATTGAATAGTTACCAGTATATCCACCGAGATTATAATGTCTCAGTCTTGGGAAAATCCAGTCTCATTAAATAAAACTGTTGAATTAAAAGTAAGCAATTTGTGAACCATGGAGGTTTAATGTAATCAGTGACTTATTCAGGTCTCTCCCTTGGAGTTTCCTGGTTTTGGGAGAAATAAGATATTATAGACTCTCCTGTTTGCATATTCTTCATTTAATAAATGACAATTTTAATTCCATTTTTAGATACTTTCTATTAAATTAATAGTCTAGATCCACCAAAGCCTGCAAATTTCTATGTATAAATTATTCTTCTTTAAATTGTTAATTTCTACTAAGAACAGAGGGGCTGGGTAGTAGCTTAAGGATAGAATGCATGGTGAGTATGTGTGAGGCTCTAGGTTCAGTCTCCAGCATCCAAACAAATAAAACCAGTCACCCCACAGACACACACACACACACACACACACACACACACCTGTTAAGCATAAAAGATCATTGAATTTTCCAAGGTCTTAGTGAGACTGTCCCTTATGTATGTTTAATTCTTATTTTGAATATATTGGACAATATGCTATAATTAAATTATGAATCTATTTATATATTACATCTGAAGTAAAAGAGAAGTAATAGCTTATTTTGTAAAATGTTTGACAATTACACTTTTATCTGCCACGTTTGAAGCATATTATATGTATATACCTAATGTAAAAATATATGTATATGTATAAAGTTACATTTGGTTTTAAAAATTGATATGATAGAAATCAGCCACCATACAAACTTTATAAAAGGAACATTGTTTCTTCACTTTCAGTTATTGTTTGACATAAGCGGTCCTTTCACATTTTATAGTTGTTGCCATCTAGCTGTTGTTTGAGATAGATTTGACAGTCAGCTAAAGATCTTGGTTTCTGGATATTGAAAGGATAGCCACATGCAAATGATCCCACACTCGCTTGTTTGTTCTGAGTGTGTATGATTTCCAAAGGAAGTTGAATGTGTAGCATGAGTGGTTAGGAAAGGCTTCAGGTCTGTGCAGCAAACAGGACAGTGGGTATTGGGTGAGAACTTAGCCTGTGGAATGCGTCAGAAGTCACAGGACAGCTGGGGGGGGGTGGTGGGAAAGAGCACAGTGGTGGGAACATGTTAGACTAATATTGAACATAATTCTGACTCTATTGCAAACTAGAAGTTTTACAGACCCAAGTGCAATGCAGCACTATTTGATAATGTATTTCAAAGATTAAAGTCTAATAGCACTTAATATGTGCTTATTTTGGCACTAATGGAAAGACTGTGGGAACCAGATTATGGAAAAATGAATGCCAAGTCATCTGTGTCCACTCAGAACTTAATAAAATAAATCATTTGAGAGAGAAACACCACATTAGGTACAGTTTCAGAAAGTCTCATAGCCACCTTGAATACTTTGTGTCTTTCCCTCTTTGTACTGTCTGTTGCTGCTTAATGACTTTCAGGGGAGACAAATGAAAGCTATCACTGTAATTGGTGCTGATCTTAACCTTTGTCATCCTTTTTTTCTATCTTGGAATCTTTGGCTGGTGCGAAATGTCCTGCCAGTAAAGGTTGCTTACAAGTTATGTCATTATTTTCTACCTGCTGTTAGGTAGACAGCTGTGAAGTATTTGCTGATGGCATTTGCAAATCCATGTAAAAGTTATGGCGAGGAATTAAGACAATTAAATGTCACCTCTCCAAGAAAATATTTTTCTACATTTTTGCTCCTGTAAATTATATGGAATGACAGGATTTTGATAACATAAATATATATATTTTAATGGAAATTAACTTCTTTCTGAAACAAAAATATAGTCACAAAAGAAACAATGTCTTACATGTTGGTAAGTCTTTTCTATATGTAACTTAATAGAAGCTGGATTTTCAAATCCACTTCTGCTAGATCTGTTGTTATATGTCTGGGTATAAATATATAAAGAAAATCTGACCTCAAGAGTATGCAGTAGGAAAAGAAAGGGATATTTTAGGATATTTTAATGCCTTTTCAGATAATTGTGGACTTTTTCCTCTGATACTACATCAAAGTCTGACAAGTCTCTTGAAGGTTAGTTGCAGTGTAGAACCAAAATGCTATCAATGAACTTTTGGAGTGTGTGTTTTAACCATGGGCCTTGATTATGGATAATGTTTCCATTCATTGCAGCTTAGGTAACTATGTGTAGTGTGCTCCGTTGGCTTGTTTTTATTTTTATTGTATTGATTATTAAAGATTAGAGAAATGTTCTGTGTGGCAAAGGCTGTCTCTGAAATCTGGAATATTATTTCCAGGGAATATTAGAATAGCAAAATAAATTTGATATTGTGAATGTGTGATTGAAAAGAAAATTACTAAAATGTTATTCTGTCTTGCTATGGTAAGTTGAATGATATTTTTGGGCATAGAGTCAATAAGTATTAATTACTTTGTAGTAATTACTTTTATTTTCATGAATAGTATTAATGTGTGTTAGAAATGTTCCATTATTGAACACTAACTGTATTCAATATATAAAAGTTTCTTTAATTTTTCAATTTTTATGTTTCTTACACAAAAGAAAAGATATTTTTAGTGATTTGGTTACTTCATCGATTAAATAATCATGTTGACACTATATGACATTTTCTCCACTGGCCTTTACTCAGCGGATTTCCATAGCAGTGGACACACTGTTGTTAATGGATGGAAGATACATAATACAGCAAAAAATAAATGGTTTGTGTGCATGGCAAAAACGCCAGAAGAAAAGCACGAGTGGTTTGAAGCAATTTTGAAAGAAAGAGAACGACGAAAAGGTGGGTGCTTGAGTTTGGCACTGTTACTCTTTGTGGAGTTTCTAACTCAGCACAAGATCAGATAATGGACTCAGAGAAACTGAATTGGTCTCTGGTGTTCACTTCAATTTACTATAGGTTGCAAACATCAGACTGAAGAGGCTTTGTAAATTTTGTATAGTTGACAACATAATTATAGTATGGCTGGCACTGTCTTCATTTCACTTGCTTTAAACTTTATAAGATTTTCTTTGCATACTGTTCTTGCCATCTCTAAAGCAGTGTCACAAAATCTTGCCTTAAGAAAAACACTTCAATAATATACTACTGTATCCTAAGACCTCCAAAAATTATTCGCTACACATTCAAAAATACTCTGAAAATTTGTGGCCCACATATGTTAGTTTCCTAATTACAGAATAAAATACAAGATAAAATTTTCTACATGCTTTTAAAAAGGTTTTCAAAAAGTGTTTGGTCAGGCAATATTCAGTGAAGTATATCTGTAAGAAGACATACTTTGTACTTGGACTCTGAAATAGGAATGCTTGTGTTTATTTACCAGTGAATTTTTTTAATTATTAGAAGCATGGCACTGTTGTTTATTTTGGCTGAGATTCAGAAGTAAAACACCTAATTGGTAATGAAATTTCAAAACACAAAGAACCTTTTTCCATCTTCAGATGCTTTTCCTTAAAGAATATAAAAGTCATTAAAATATTGTCATATTTTAAAATGACATAAAATATTGTCTATTGTCATTAAAATATTCACAGTATATATATATATATATATATATATATATATATATATAAGAATTTCCAAGCATTTTCAAATACTTATTCCTTTGGTTTATCTTGGGGAAAGAACCAGATAGAAATTTTTAAAACAAAATTATGAATGCATAACTGACTCTAAGATTTTTTGAGTCTAGCAATCAGTTCAAGTAGCAAAGTAAATTAAAAAGTGAATTAAATTTTTCATTAAGGCAAACCTTTTTGTCTCCCAGAATAACTGTGATCCATACGAGACAAAAATTTGAAAGAATAGCAGTGAAAAAAGCAGAAGCTGTAAATCATTTATGATATTTATCCTTCTTAAGCTATATGCTTGTGGGATTATTCACTGTTGCTGATAAATGTTATGGTTCCTGCATTGTAAAACATAAAATTTGTAGCTTAGAAGACTAAAACTAATCAAAAGATTTCTTCTTCTGCAGCAGTTGATTGCTCAAATTTGCAGGATTTTAGCTTTGGCACAGGGTTCTAACTAGATTTCCTTGGTTAGGTTGTCTATGTCCATCACACTAATGTCCACTTGTGCACTACCAACTTCTCAATTTTTGTGTGCAGCTCTGTCTTCTCTCCTGGGCTTCCTAATCATGCTTTACTGGCCCCTGGAATCTACTCAGAGTTCTCAGGAATGATGGGTTGCTTTATCCAGCAAGTGTCCCTGGCTTTATTCTGTCACTCTCATCATACCCTGGGAAGCATCCTGATTTTTTCTCTCTCTTTCACAGCCAATATAACCAATAGCCGGGTCCTACCAATACAACCTCCTATCTCTTTCTCAATTTTTTCTTCTTTGTCTGGGAGCCTCCTTTTGCAGGAGTTTGAAGTTGCTTGAGCTTCCACAGATCCTTTGTAATGGTCTGTCCTGTGAAAACTCTCTCCCTTTCCTACTGTTCTTCATACTGTCCTCTGGGCTTAGTTTTCAAAGCACCAAACTTTCTTTCCACACTATCTTTCCTTTCCCCTCTTATGGATTAAAACATTTAGATGTTTCTGTAGCATTTAAGTTAAAAGTGCAAAACACCCAGGGCTCCATACTTCTGTATTGCTTTGTCTTTAGTCAAGCTCCTGTGAGTACTTTCTCTTTCTGTGGAAATAGCTGTTTATGATTTTGCACTTGACAATGGCCCTTCTGAGTATGATTTCTTAACATTTTTTAGGAGGAAGTGGTACCTTGAATATGCCTTAATTATATCCCAGTTTCCGCCATATCTGCAGCATTGTCTCCAGGGCTACTATATCCAATTATGCTAACTTTATCTGCTGCTCTTACTCCATGGGCTAAACTGTGTCCTTTGGGGCACTGTAACACAGTGTTTTAAGCCCTGAGGATCTTTCCTTGGCTAAGTCTTTATTATGTCATGAACTTCTTCAGTATGAGTCCAGTCTTACAGAGCTCTGTATCCACAAGCTTTAGCATGTGATAGACATGCAGTTAAGGTTTGTTTAAAGCATAAACACATCAGTGAGGAGACTTTTTCCATTACTGTCCCTTTCTCTCATTTTTGATAGGTTTAAAATTAGGAATGGAGCAAGACACCTGGGTAATGATCTCTGAACAGGGTGAGAAGCTTTATAAAATGATGTGTAAGCAAGGCAATCTAATCAAAGACAGAAAAAGAAAACTGACAACATTCCCTAAATGCTTCCTTGGAAGGTAGGATATTTATTATCTCATATGTTGCCTCTATTTAATTTTTTCTTTCTCTTTTAAAAATATCCTCCTAAGCATTTTTGAGTAATTACTTATAATTTACATTTCCCGGACCTTTGTGGGATGAGAGACTGAACAGAGAGCTAGGATCATGACCAGGTAACTTGCTGCATCCATCATTTAGTCATGACTTAAATGATGTATCATGTTCTGAGGGTGAAGAAGAGGTTGAGGTTAGGTGTGAAGTCATTCAGTCCCTGTAGAGGACAGAATGATATATCTAGCATGGAAATGCACACAAGGCTTGAAAGTCAGAGTTGACAGAGGATCCACAAAGTTAGAGATCACTGGAAAATTGAAGGCAAACTGTCCAATCTACCAAGTAGTTCAGAATTTAGACAGTGGGACTGAAGATGAAGAGATATAGATGAAAAATCTGAGAACACCATGGAGTATGAATCATCTGGTTTCTGCATACAGCTCTAAGTGGGACTTCCTGTCTGGTTTAAGTAGTGCTGAGCCACCAGGAAGGCCAGCTGCCTCAGGTAACTTGCTAACAAGGCTCTGTGTTAACCTCATTCTGTATATAACTTCTGATCCTGTAATACATACTTAGGAGTTAAGTGCCTCTTTCTTTTAAAGATGCAGGAAGTGTGGATCAGGGATACAGGAAGTATTACAAGTTCATACAGTCAGTGAATGTCCATGTCAGTTCTGCAAAAGGAGGCTGGGGTTGTAGTTAAAGCCCTGACTTCTAGTTAGACTATCTCTGATCAGATCTTGGTTTTCCCACTAGCTATCATTGGGAAAGTGAAACTTGTGTGATTTGGGAAAGCTAAATTTTTGTTTTCTCTCAAGATATGGGGAGATGATGGCAATGCTTATTTGTAATGTCTATCGGGGTGCCTTCTTAAGTAGCTATGGGTAGTTGCAGCATGACCATAGGCCATGTTTGCCCCTAACCCCAACTCTAAAAATTGGGCCAGAAAAGCCTCTGCCTGCAGGGCGGCTTGAGCTGTCTTCTGAGGGAGTGGCCCTCGCAGCGTGCACCACAGCTGCTCTGTAGTGTAGCTCCTGGAAGACCGCCAGCTGGTAGCTCTTATGCAGAGAAAAACACAGATCCAGACCCACTTGTCATAGATGCTCTGTGCAACAGAAGGACAGTGTTGCTCGTAAGGAGTCCATGGGTCTAACTTCCAGGATCCCCACTGGAATATATCCACATGCAAGAGAGCCACTTCAAACTATGGCTTCTCCAAGATTCTTCAGGCATGTAACATAGCCATCAGGGATCATTTTTACCGTAGCAGTGCTGACATCTTACTTTCATCAGGTGGTCAGATACCTAGGGGAACAACACTATCAGGTTATCACAGGTTGAATTCATCCTAACTGTATGAATAGGGGTTCACTAACCCTTTCCTCAGAGTGTCTCATATGATCGCAGTGCTAGCTAGTAGTTGTAAAGCTTTTACCAGAGCATCTGACACATAAGATAAGCCTAGGAAATGTTAGCTGTGGCTTAGCCCTAACAGTATGCCAGTGCTCCATTAGAGCCCAAGTTTGAGATCTTTGCTGATCTTTCTGAAATAACATTATTTCATAGGTCCCCTGATAAAGCCACTCATTAACTTCCTTTCCTACTTTCTCTCTCTCCCACTTAAAAAAATTCCAACTTATAGTAATATTTAAACAGATTTACTTATTTGCATTTAACATTTTTAGAAATTTTGTAACATCAGAATGTGAAACTATGGTTTAGCTAGACATCGGCTGTCTCAACCCCCTTGTCAATTGCTGAGAATTATAAAGAGCTCACTGTGAGCAAGGAAGGTATTGTGTTAAGTTCCCACCATACATCACCTCATTTAATCTCTTGACAGCCCCATTACACTGGTAGTGTCTCTATTTTATTGATGGAAAAATTGAGGTTGAGAGAGAGGTCACATAGCTAGTAGCAGAGACAGAATTTGAATCTGGGTTCCCTTACTGCAAAGTATGTGATCTTAACCATTATACTTTATTTTACTTCTCATGTCCTTTTTTTTAATCTTTTTTTCTCTTGTACTTTCCTGTAGTATGTGTCTTTCTTTTGGATGATTCTTATTTAATAGAAGCATAAAGCCCCTGTAGCCCCTTTATCAACCTTTCAGGCTTTTAAAGGTTGTTTTGTTTTGTTTGGGACAGATTCTTTCTGGGTAGTTCATGCTGGCCTTGAACTGCTGTGCAACCCAGGCAGGCCTAGGTTCTAGAATGATGAGATTAGGTGCATGTACCACCACACCCAACAAAATGTATTTCTTAGGCTGCTAACCCAGTTGTACAATGTCATGTCCCTTGTTTATTTGACTTCAGACATTTGTCTTATCTTTGAAGGAAATGGAAATCTAATTTCTGGTGCTTTATATTGATTCTCTGGGCTCCATGCAGAAAAGAAATCCAGTCTAAGACAAATTCATCAGATTATATAAAAGTTCAAATGTTAGATTTTAAATACATGAACATAGCAAATTTTATTTGTAAAATTTCTCTGTATTTAGTGTTCTCTAAATGATACTATATAATCATTTGCCTTTATATGGAGAGTACCTTTATAATTAAAGTAACAATGATATTTTCATTTGTGTTTCTTAGAGTCCTCAATAAGTTGAGTAGCATATGAAATGTAGTTTAGGAAAGTTTCAGTATGTAAACATGGGTTTTCTAGAGTACAGTCCAACTTCTATAGCTGTACACTCAATGCAATGAAAAATTATGCACTGTAATGCATTGCAAATATTCCTTTATATTTTGAGTCTTGCTTCATAGTTCATTCATGACTACATAGTACAGATATTCTTCTTAGGTGAGTAAGCAGCAAGGTAAGATTTACTATTTTCATTGGTTTTCTGTTGTAGTGAATTTGTGTCCTGGCTGTTGGAAATTGGAGAAATTCACAGACCTGAGGAAGGTGTTCACTTGGGACAAGCATTATTAGAAAATGGAATTATTCACCATGGTAATTGTTTTATTATTTTAATTATTTCTTTAATCTAGATATTTTCAAATTGCCTGTGTCTTAATCTACTAAGTTACTTTGTTATCTCCCTGTCTGTATCTTAATTCCATTGATCTGTTTAGTTTACAATTTTCCACATTACAAGACTTTTTTTCCCCAGCAATTTTAGTACATAATGTATATAGAATAGTGTTTCAAGGAGTGTGGGCTTATCATGACCCAGTTTTTAACATTAAAATGAAGAGCCACAGCCCAGGCAGGAGTTAGGAATACAGGTAAGTGTTGTGGGGTCGTGGAGGCAGAGACGACTTGTACCTGGAGTGTGTGCGAGTGCTTTTCAGGGGCAGTAGCATTAGTGCTGTGCGTTGTAGAATGAATGGAGCTGTGTCAGAGACAGAAGCGTGGTAGGGACAAGCTTTTTAAAGATGTGTTTATTAGTACATGTCTACAGAACACAATAATTACAATATTTTTGTCCCTGATGTACTTGGGCCATATTTCTTTTCTGAGGAGATGATAATATTCAGGCACAGTAATGGGAACATTCATAGCAAGCCTTCTCAGGAACTAGCAGTGGAGTCTCATGTGTCCAGACGATGCTTTCTATAGACCAGGGTACTGGGAAGGGAGTATGGCTGGAGAAGTGGGAAGACATGCATCTGAGCCCAGAGGATCTAAACCGCTAGCTGTGGTGTGCGGGAGTATTCTGAGGTCAGGAGCTGATGAATAGTTTTAAGCAGTAATTGATCAAACTTTAATTGTGGAGCTTTCACACAGCCTGGTGAGCACAGTGGTAAAGACAGAGACTGTGGAGCACCAAACCCATCAGGAGGTCCTGCTTTTCTTAGAGGTGAGGGGACAAGGGTCTTGGCAGGGCTGTGTTGATGGCCATGAAAAGAGATTCTGGCCAAATGGAAGAGCATATTTGATAGTTATTTGATGAAGAGGGATGAAGAATGAAGAGAAAGGTCAGACTATATGTAGTCTAAATTTTCTGACTTAGATGTTTGAGATTGTTAATTTAGGAAAGGGAATGGGCTTGAGAGAGATGAAGGGTTTGCTATGCATTGGGTGAGACAAGGGGATGGTAGTACCATCAAGAGGCTGTAACAAATGGACAGCTCAGGATAGAAATAAAGTGAGAGACTATTTCAGGATCGGATAAAGAGTACTAGATCCCTGAGAACATTAGCAGCAATGCAAAAAATAAGAAAGCAGTGGTAACAAGACTAAGAATAAAACTGAAAACGCTTTCTAGTGTAAAGTTGGAGGAAAGAGAAAAAGAATTATATAAGGTAGATACTTACTTAAGGAATTTTTGTGTTCATATCTTTTTTTAAGATATGTGGAATGCCAGCGAAATGAATCCCACCCTTCACTTTTTCAACCTCGCTAAGTATTGCCCATGTGATTTGTGTCACCATCTACCTGGTCAGGAATCGCCTCCCTAATTCATTTCTCTCCCTTGTAGAATCCTCGCTGTCCTTATAGTTTCTCTCAACTCTTCTCTTGCTTCCATTTTGCTCTCTACCTCCCTAGTACACTCTCCAAGAAACAGCTGATGATTCCCTTTAAACCAGGCAAAAAATGGAAAGATTCACTGGTTTACAATTTTCTAATGACTTCTTATCAAACTTAAATGAAAGCCCAGACCTTTTTTCCAATGCCTATGAAAGCTTGCATGATAGGGCACCTGACTTGCATCTGAACTTGGCACCTAGATTTTGCCTCAATTGTTGCAACATGGTCACCTTAGCCTTTTGTCTCTTCCTTCAGCATTTGAAGATGACCTCCTGTGTAGGGTCTTGCTATTCTCATTCAGTAATTACTTTTTAATTCCTAATACAAGCAAGGGATTTTCCAAGTTCCTGTCAGATAGCAGTAAATGAAGTGAAAAAAAATCCCTGTTTTCGTAAGTCATGTTTTACATGACATTTTGACTTTCATCTATCATTTCAACATCCTAATTGTTTAACTTTTAAAGTTTTCTTCATATACTTCTCATTGTCTGAAATTACTGTGTTGCTTTATTTCTTTTTTTCTATATCCCTTCCCCCACCCTCCAATCACAGCATAAATCCTATCAGAATGAAACCCTTTTTCTGATTTTATATAGTATATTGCTGGAGTGCCCAGCACTTGACAAGTTGTCAATAAACATTTGCTGAATGAATAAGAGAATTATTATATTTTGAATGAGTTAATAATGTTTATAAATTATGTATGATGTTATATTCGGTTCATGAGTATCATTGAAACATCTAGCACATTATAGAAATATTTTTAATATTTGGTAGGTTAAAGTGTCATCTAGCAAACTAGAAATGGCATTGTGCAAGGTGGCTTTCCTCTTTTTGCTCCTTTTTTCTTTCTTCTAACCCTAAGTCCAATGATATATTTGGTAATAAAAATGGACTGCACTCATTATTTTTAAATTAATTGTCATATAATAATTAAATACATTTATGAAATACAATGTAGTAACTTTATACAGGTTTATAATATATATGATCAAATCCGGGTAACTGGGATTTTTGTCTCATTTAGAATTTCTTTGTTCTGCCCTGATGCATGAGTAACTGGCCTGCAGAATTTTTGTGTACAATTAACCTTCATAAATGGTGGTTCCTACCTCCCTTGATCATGTGCTTCTAGGGACTATGGATTACCAGTGTATATGTATATATAAAGGAAATGCCTGTTTATGCAAGCTTTTGTTTATTCCTTTTCTTGCTTACTCCTTCAAACTATAAGTTAGGCCTTATCAACCTTTATTTCTTATGGTCAGTATTTTACCTTGTCCGTCAAGAAATTCCAGTGAAAATCTTTTAGATTCCAAAGAAATCTTTTAGAGTGGGAGAACTGATTTTTCTTACAGGGAATATTGGGAAGGAAAACACTAGTTGCTGTGATAAACTTCCACAGCACAGTAGTTTACCTTATAGCAGCTAACTTTCACTCATGGCAAGTCCAGTCCATGGTGGAACATGAGGTTGTGGTGTTCCATATCATATGGGTGTGTGTGTGTGTGTGTGTGTGTGTGTCTGTGTTGGATCCTGAATGCATGGCTTCCACAAGTCATTTTAATTTTTTTTTCTGGTACTGAGTATTGAAGTCAAGGCCTCCTAGTGAGCTACATCTCTACATTCCAAGGTTTAAAAAGAATTTTTCTGAGACAGGATCTCACTGATTCACCCAGGCTGGGATTAAACTTGGTACCCTCCTGCATCACCACCACAGTGGTGGGCTTATAGGCATGCGCCACCACACCTGGCTTGAACATTTTTTAAAATGATCCTGTACATTCCCATTATGTGTCATTTTTATGCACATATGTTTGGCCACAACTCAGTTACAAGGCTATCTATGATTACATGGGAAACAGGAAAATGTAGTGTACACACATTTATATGAAAAATAAAGCTAAATCTATTTGATAAACAGTTAACTAAATCCTGTTACTGAGACGTATTTCCTGGGCTAATATAGGATCTGTAGAGTTCTATGAAAGGTTGAGAAATCATCACTTATATGAGGGGTTTTACATAAGAAAAGTATTTTGAAGAGGGATTAACCACAATGTGTTTTTTCCTGTAATAAATTTTTAAAAAATTAAACACTGTATTTTTTATCACACTGCATAAGTATGTGTGTATATATATGTGTGTGTATATGGGTGTGTATGTAAGTATATTCTTCTATAGTGATGTCAGCATATCAAATCACAAACTTTCAGTATTTCTATTGAGATTTTTGTGACTTCTGTTGTCAACTTGAACTGAAAATAGTTATGAATTAAAACTAGCAGTAAAAAGATGTTAAAACTATCAACAGTTGATGTGCTATTTAAATTGTTTTAAAAAGGGATGTACAACTTTTTGGAGTTGTGTGATATTATCTGTATTTTAAAATAACAGTGAATTTGGGGACAGTTATTTCCTTTTTGATTATGCAGCATCCGGTAAGATCAAATACATTACAGTGACTTAGGGTGCCAGAGCCAGAAATGGTCAGGGTGCAGGCAGCAGAGGAAATTCTTTCATGAGAGCTTCCGGGTATTTTCAAGTCACCTTTCCATTCCTGCTCTCAAGTTGTCAAAAGGGATCTAAGAATTTTATGTGGAGTTATTGCCTCTTTGCCTAGTGAATTGGGTTCTAGAGACAGTTATTGTGGGGTGGAATTCTACTTTCTTTACAACAACAAAACTCTTATTTTGCCTACAGACCTGAATAGCTCATCAGGTGCATTTAAATTAACTTGTAGTTAGTACCAAATTCAATTGGAATAATATTGACTATCTGCATGGTCATAGTCTTTTATAGGCCGACCTATAGTTTATTTCATGAGTGCCGAAATCTCAAGAAGGAGCCACAGAGTTCTACCTCTAGAGAGAACCGTCTTGGTTATTCTCCTTATGTATTTCTCATGATTTCTCCTTCAAAAAGGAAAAGAAACAAAAATTTCTGAAAGTGTAGGAGAATTGAAAAAATTCAATCTTTAACCAATTTATCCTCCTAACCTTAGCCACCATTGTCTCAAATAATACAGGAAATAGAAGTATTAAATATATTTTGAAATAAAATTTATTTTAAAATTTCAAGTACCAAAACTGTTCAGGCATTCAAATTATGAAAATTTAAAAAAAATTTTGAACAGTGTTTATAACTTGATTAACTTATTTCCTGAGAAATATAGCACTTTCTTTTATAATGTTTCATGTGTTACAATTTGAGTTCAGTGGCCTAAGATTTTAGTATAATCAGGATATAGTCAGTTAGATTTTATGTACTAAATTTTTATCATGAGAAACAGACTTTTTAAATTTTTTTTTATTTTAAAGAGAATAAAACAAAAGAACAGAACAAAGCAAATCAGAACAGAGCAATGCAAGCAACACAGCATTTCACAATTAGACAACTGGACATCAACAGTAGCTACCATAATGTCTCTTTTCTTCAAAGTAGTTGAGCATAGCTTCACACACAATCTCTGATTGTCCCAAACTGGGGATAAAAGAATATACACAATTTCACATTAATAAAGCAATTTCGTTACAATGAAAATATATGAACCAAGTCTGCTAGGTTTATTAGTATGCCATTCCAGTTGCTTGTTAGTGAAAATAGAATTCCTAAAATAAAGTTGAATGAACTATCTGCTTAAACACTGCAAGCAGAAAAAAATGGACTGTTTTTGCTGTTATTTACACTGTGACTGTTGTTAAGAGCTTTGCAGGAGGCTGTACATTGCTTATAGTAGAAAGTCTTGGGTTGAAGCAGCATATGTTTCCTCCGTGGTGTGCTATTGATGCTCATCTTGTCCATTTCCACTGTTTACTATTTAAATGCTCATGTGAGAATTCAGAGTCCTGGTTTGTTATATCCTACAGTGTGCTGAAGTTGGCTCATATTGTACAAGCTCTTGAGAGCTAACAGTAAAAAAAATTTGCAACCTCATTGGTTGTTAAACATAATTATTATTAACATTGAAATTGTATAAACATATACATAGGTTACTTAAATTATAAACACAGATGACATATTCATAAAACTTCATATTCATAATTATTTTACTAAATTTTACTGTTAGCTGTGGTCTCTGGAAGTTGTTTATGTATTGTGGAACTACTCTATAATGGTGTAACACACGTGATTAACTCCACGTTCAGTATTGAATTGTTAATTTAAAATTGACCCGGGCAGGAGAATTTATAACACATAAATTAACAAATGCTGCATATCAGAGCTTCTTCTGCCACTCTTGCAGGTCCATGATTCTCTGACAGAGTGATCTAGAACATTATATCAGCCACCTTCATTCACAAGACGACTAGACACTTGTTAGGTTAGGTAGTCCATTTTTGATGCTAGAGAAAGCATCTGTTTGGAGCAGTGGATTTGAATGAAGACCTGTTCTTTTTTTTTTCAATGCATCACAGCCAAGGGATGCAGAGTGACCTGTAAAGCTATAACTTTCAAAGTTACAGGAGTTGGTCTCATGACAAAAATTCCCTTTTGAATAGGTGAAACTACCACTTGTTTTACTGTGGTAAGAAATCATTGGACCCAAAGTGTCTTTGAATTTTGAAATATGAAGACAATAGTTAATTTCAAAGAATATTAAATGATAAAATGGGAATAGGTAAATTTCATTAGAGAAATAGATTACTAATCTTAAAACATGCAAAATAATTTCAAAGTATTTCTATTAATTTTGATTCTTTCACATGTGTTTTTTGTTGATGGGTTGGCCTAGGACAAAAGAATGCCAGAAGGTTGTGTTGTCTGTTTTTTGAGGAGATATAGAAAACAAGAATCTTGGCTCCATTTTATGCCATAAACCTTGGGCTTAGTAAAAGAGCCAAAGCTCCATGTATTTGTGCGTAGGCCCATTCTTACTAAAGTCTTTACATATTCTGGGTTCACCAAATGTGTGTAATGAAAATTAATTCTGATAGCTTTTTGCTTCCCTTTTCAACATTTCTAGGGAAAGGTAAAGGTCAAAGTCTTTAATCATGAAAGTGTAACTCATTGAAGCAAATTATCTTCTCTGCAAATGTGTTTTGCTGTAAATATTTAAATCAATCTGTTTGAGCTTTATTTTGAAGTTTTTACCTTCTGAAACAGTCATCTTCTGTTACTGGATCTTCTGTGAGTATATAAAGTAACATCCAGAAAAGATAAAAAAAGGGAGGAGATTTTGATAGGAGTCCTAGTTAATCTTGCTTCATTGAGGTGTAATTGATCATAATATTATGTATATATGTGCATGTATGTTTATATATGTACATATGTATGTGTATACATGTACATGTGTGTTTATACATACATGTATATGTAGTGTAAAACATGATGGTTTAGTTAGTTACAGTTTTTTGAGGCAGTGTCTTGCGATGTATTTCAGGCAGGCCTTGAACACACTATGTTGCCCAGGTTGGCCTCCAACTAGTGGTAATCCTCTTGCCTCAGCCTCCCAAGTTCTGGGATTACAGGCGTGTACCCCCATGTCTGGCTAAACGTGATGTTTTAAATTGTGAAATGATTAGCACAATAAGATACTTAAATGCTCTTGACATTCTAGGGGTGAGAACATTTAAGATCTTCCCACTTTACAGTTTTCAAGTCTACAGTATATCAACCACATTTTCTCTATCTGTTCATCCATCGATAGACATTTAGGTTGATTATGTGTATTGACTTTTGTGAGTAATGCTGTTGTGAATATGAGAGTATAGATTGCTCTTTGCATGCTGGTTTCATTTTCTTTGGACATCAACCCTGAAGTGAGATTGCTGGATCCAATAATTGTTCTATTTTTAATTTTTTGAGAAACTTCCATTTTGTAGTCCATAGTACCTCCACTAATATTCTCATTAAAACTGTACTCTAATCCCTTTATTTCTACATCTTCTTCATCACTCAGCTTTTCCCTTGCAGATAACTGTCATCCTTTGTGAGATTATAACTCATGTTTTGCTTTGCAACTTTCTGATGACTAGAGATGTCGACCTTTTCACATGCCTGTTGGCTTTCTGAATTTCTCTTTTTAACAGTTATCTGTTTAGGTCATTTATCCATTTTCATTTGGGTTGTTTGTATTTTTGATATGGAGTGAATCAGTTGTATGTTTTAGATATTAATTTTTATCTGGTGTATAGTTCGTAATTTGTTTTCTTATTCCATAAGTTATTTTTCTATTTTGTTATCTTATTTACTGTGCACAATTCGTCTATTTTTGCTTTAGTTGCCTGCATTTTTAGTGTCACTGTCCAGACTAATTTCAAACTTTTTCTCTGTTCTTTCTTGGAGTAGTTGACTATTTCACATCTTACATTTAGGTATTTAAATCCACGTTGGGTTGATTTTATATATACTGTAAGATAAAGTTTTGTTTTTTTCTCCTACATGTCAAGGTTTCCAGATGTGTTTATTGAAGAGACTATATTTTCCTATTGTGTATTCCTGGCAACTTTGTCAAAGACCAGCTGATGCTGAATTAATGGGATTATTTCTAGAATCTCTATTATGCTCCATTAGTCTATGTTTTTTTACTCTGGGACCATGGCATAGTATAGCTTTGTGGTATATTTTGAAATGAAGTATGTAATTCCTCAGCTTTTTTTTTTTTTTGCTTATGATTGCTATGGTTATTCAGAGTCTTTTGTGACTTCATAGGAACTTTAGGATTTTTTAAAAGTTTCTGTGAAACATGCCATTTTAATTTTGATAGACATTGTTTATCATGGGTCACTTGTTAGCATGGACAAAATTCATGAGCATAAGATACACTTAAATTTATTTATGTCTTCAGTTTCTTTCATTGATGTTTTATAGTTTTAAATGTATAGATGTTACTGCCTTGATCAAATTTATTCTTTGATTTTTTTTGATGCTATTATAAATGAGATAGTTTTCTTTTTTAGGTGACTCATTATTACTATTTAAAAATGCTACTGAATTTGATTTTTATATTCTGCACCTTTATGGAAAAGTTTTAATAGTTTATTACAATTATTAGTTAGTTCTGATAGTTTTTAAGGTTTTCTGTGTATAGACTATACCATATGCAAAAAGAGATAGTTTTTATGCCTTTCAGTTTAGATGCCTTATAATTATATTTCTTACCTATTTGTTTTGGTTAACACTTTAGCATATGAATAGAAATAATAGCAAATGCAATGGGTTTGCCCTTGTAGCAAGTATACTGGTGGTAATTCTTAAGGCAAGACCTCTCCCCATAAAGAAGGTAAGGGGCTTGTTTAGTCAGGGGTTGTGAGGAAAACAGAATCAGGACACAGAATATTCAGCCAAGGACCTGGATCCCACAGCAGTGTTTTTCATGAGTCTAGATGAAGACCTAGGCCCATGACAGTCCTCCCACAAGTCCAACTGGAGGTCTAGAGCCCATGAAAAGGACTTATACCAGTCTGTTTTATGGATCTGTGCTGGTCAGGCCCAAAGGTCAGCGGTGGAAGCTAGAAAGTCTATGCCAGCGGGGTGAAGGAGCTGTGCTGGTAGGTTGAGGGTTCTACATTGGAGCTGAGAAATCATGCTCAAAATAAGAACCAGGGCTGCCCTGAAAAGCACCACAGCCATCCTCAGCGACACGGAGGGCCCGACCTCCTTTGATAATAAGAACAATCGAGCACATGCCAGAAAGCCAGCATGACGAGTTTCTCCTGGAGATTAAATAGCACACAGCTTCCCCTCTGGAGCCAGGAAGTGATGCTCAATTTAAGGACCAGGGCTCCCCCAAAGTGAACCACAGCCACTCTCACCAACAAGGTCTCAAGCTTGTCCGATGACAGTGGTTGAACTCACACTGGGGAAGCTGGTCATGATGGCTTCTCCAGGAGAACCACCGGCTCACAATGGCAACCCTTGGAGAAACCCATGCATCGTTCTGCTTCTCCACGCCTCTGTTTGTGCTGGCAACTTTCCTCAGGTAGAACATCTGCACACAGTACCATGCTGATTTAAGTCAGCTGGCATTAATTTGACCACCAGTTTTTAATCTATAACAGAGTTTTATTGGGGCATCTTATGCATATTAATACAGGAAAACTTACCATCACATGCAGAAGCAGCACATTCTTGAATATGTACAATTCTACAGTTGAGGCCTTACCCTTTCATACCTTGGGTGCTTTAAAAATGGCCAACAGGACACCTCTTGGGCTGACAATTTAGTATTATGTAAAATTGTAAATTTACCAAGGAAGTGGGTGATGTAAAAAGACTCCTGGGGTTTTCCTCTGGAGGGACTTCTCTGAAACAAAATAACACCGCTGAAAGACAGCTAACATTACCAGCTGTTTAAAAAGCAGCAGCTTTCCCTCCTGTCAATGTAGGAACTTGCTGCTGAACGTGTCTGCCTAGCAGCTAATACAGTAATGAGAGTAGACGTCCTTGTCTTACTCTTGATCTCAGAGTTGAAACTTTTAGCTTCCCCCATAGAAGGTTGTGTTAGCTGTGGCCTTTTTATATATGCTCTTACTACGTTGGGGGATATTCCTTTTGTGCTGAATTTGTTGAGAACTTTTATTATAAAAGAATGTTGCGGTTTGTCAAATGCCATTTTGCTTCTGGTAAGCTCATTGTATAATTTTTATCTTTCATTTTGTTACTACAGCATATCCTACTTACCCATGTGTCAGTGTTAACACCCTTGTATCCCATAGATAAATCCCATTCCATCATGGTTGTGATTTTTTAAAATACCCTGTTGAATTTTGTTGAGGATTTTACATGTGTGGTCATCAAGGGTATTGGCCTATCACTTTGCTTCCTTACAGTGCCCTTGTCTGACCAGGGAAAAAGAGTTTGGAAGTGCTCCTTTCTCTTCAATTTTTTTGGAGCGGGATTGAGAAGGTTTTCATTGGATTTTCTTTTCTTTCTTTTATTTTTGTTTTGTTTTATTTTTGCAGTTTGTTAGACTTTACTAGTCAAACCATTAAGACTAAGAGTCTTTAAAGTTTTATCTTGAGGATGATAATAAAAGATGGTTGTTCTTATATTCCACTGAGGAAAAAAAATGACATTTTATAAAAGCATCTTTCAGCCTAAGAACTGTTAAAATTTTGGAATTCCTACATATTGAAATTATTTAATCTATTCCGGAGATCTAAACACAAGATAAGTGGTCAAGATTGGTATGTGTGTGATTTTGACTTGATCATAGTGAGATTAAGTTGCTAGATACTAAAATTTGTTTCTGGCTAAGAAAAAAACTATGGCTCACTAAAACAACTGTCCACTTTTCAAAGTGGAGTTTTTTGAAGAAACTGAAAACATAACTTTGTATATTTACCCATGTACATAATGAGAGCTGAATATTGGTAACCTGAATTTAGTTCTCATATCATGTGAAAATTATAAGTATGTTAAATGACAAAACTGAGGAATTTTACTGTAAAAGTGCAGAATTGACATTGCTGTGTTAGAAAAATGAAAGTTTTTTTGCAAAATTAAGAGCTCTAATATTTGGAAATATGTACTGCATACATTTATTTGAGTTTTATCTGTCACTTTTTAGACTGTCACTATTTTAATATGTTTTTTCTGTGTTCTTAGTTACTGATAAACATCAATTTAAGCCAGAGCAAATGTTATACAGATTCCGCTATGACGATGGTACCTTTTACCCAAGAAATGAGATGCAGGATGTGATTTCAAAGGTAATGGCTTCTCTTAGCATTTCTTCAGTGTCAGAATTCATGTTGTAATACTTGAGAAGGATAAAAAGATGTGGTGGGATTTAAAAAATCTGTTCTAGTATAGAAGATAATTAAATTACATACACAAGCCTTTTCCATTTTTTTTTTTAGTGTTTCAAAAACTTCAATATTGAAGCATTTCATCATTGTCTTATCAAGTTCTAAATGGAAATTAAACTGTCACCTCAATCAGAAGATTATATTCATTGAAAACTTTCACATATAGCAACATACAGTCACAATAATAAAATTTAAAAATACAAAATATAAATAAATCAATTTTGATTGTACCCATGAGAAAATTTATATTGACATAATGAACACATATCCTAGAGTTGTTCCTATTTAGATTTTCTTTTGCTTTAATTATGTCTTGAAATTTTAAGTAATTTAGAAAAGTCATTGTCATATGCATATGACAAATTCACTGCAAGATTTAATATTTTAAAAAAGGATTGTAGACATTATTCATATGGTATATTGTAACATTTGAATAACTTTTAAATTGTTTAAGACTATGTAATGACGCCAGGATATTGCAAATGGATTCATTTATTTCAAAATTTTGTTGACATTTAGTGCTTTTACCTGTTTTTGACATATCTTTATTTTACAGGGTGTAAGATTATATTGTCGCCTTCATAGTCTGTTTACTCCAGTAGTAAGGTGAGACTATTTCTAAATTCCAGGAATTTCAAATGGAAATATTTATATTACACATTAAAAATTAGTTTGTCTTTGAAAGTAAACATTTTACTTTCAAATACTATATAAAGTAATCTTAAGTAAACTTATCTTTACTTCAAATAATCCTAAATTTTTCTGAGACTTATTTTGCAGTGTCTTTTGTTTTGTAAATTATTATTTCTGTAATTATTTTGTTATTCATTCACAGTCATTTAAGGACTTGAAAGTGAAATAATCCACATTCAGTCAAATAGTTTACTTGACCAAGAGAGATTTGGAAATACTGTGTACTGTAAATCTTTATGTTAAGAAATCTTGTATTAACCTTTTATTAGGTTTTATTAGATATATACTTTTACAGTATTTCCTTCTAAGAGTATATAGAGAAAAAATGTTGTACTTGAAAATTAAGAAATTAATTTAGTTATTAAATATGATTTTATTCTGTAGGATTTTTTTCTTGTGAAGAGAAATGACTTTTTAAAAAAGAAATGATCAATTTTTAATTTATATTTTTAGACAAAGGAAGATTGAGTTTTCGTATTATGATTACCAGTAGAGGAAGTTGTCAGGAATATAATTTTGTAATACATACAGATATACTTACATTAACTGATAAAGGTTAAATTTATTCCAAATAAACAGATTAGTATCTTATTTGTAAGCTAATTATATTGTCAGAAGAAAATTGCATTATCATTTCTGAAATGAAGAAACACGCCTTTTCAGGATTGGTTATGAAATCTAAATGTTTGACGTGTGTAGTGTTTCTGTTCTTTATTTTGATTTTCAAGTCCAAGGAAATGCTGAATTTAAAAGAGAGAGACAGAGATTCAGAAGTTGCTAAGCATCTTGGTATCCACTGTCAGTCTGCATGAACACACTGTGTGCAGGTGCTGGAGGAGAACACAGAATCTTACCCACTACTCTTGAAATGTCTGATTCTTTAAGTGGGCTTCCCAAAGTAGAAATATGTGGAAAAAGTGAATATTTATGTTATCCCATTCTCTTAGAGATAACCTTCAAATATTTTGAATAATTTAATACAAATAATAGCAATACTTAATAGCAATTTAAAAGTAATACTAATATCAACTGAGTATTTTCTTCTGCTAAATGAATAGACAAACAGTAATTTATTTACTATTTAGTTAACATTAGCTCTCCAAGTCATCTGTATATATGTAGATTGTTTTTATATGTAAACATGTGCTCTGAAAATATGTTTTATCCTTACAGAATTTCTTACCAAAAGTTACATTCTCAAAGAACTGAGAAGAAAGAATTGTTCTTTGGTTAGAAATGCAATAGTTTATGAGTTGTCAAGGGAGTAATTAAGGGGAAAAAAACCTATAAAATAGATGGAATATATGTTAGTCATGCCTTTAGTAGGGGAGACCTCAGCTTATATGAAAAAAGAAAACCTATGCGATGTGAAGAACCCCAGGTGCACACTACTCTTTTCTTTCTTACTGATGCTTATGAAAACTAATGTGAAATGAGTGATAACATATCAGAAACATGGAAATAGGTTTAAAGGATGAAAAAATCGATCACTGATTACTGGCTAAGGTTATTCACTTATTATTGAAATCTCATAAATTTCAAACATACTTCAGGAGTTTTTATTCAAGTGAGTAAAAGGATGTAAATATTAATTTTACTGACAAGGGCTAACAGACAGGAGATGTAGCTAGTAATTACTAATCGCTTCAAGTATTTTTCAGCTTGTGTAGTTTGACATTTTCAAATGACCATGATTTTCTCATTCCCTTTTAATCCATGCCTAGAAAATGAATGCATTATAGATTTCTGCCCTTAGGCCCAGAACTGGTCATGAGACTTTGTTGGTATCTAACTATACTTTGAATGATTTCTCAGTTCTGGGAAGTCTGATGCACAGCGAGTTTGATGTGGAGAGCCAGTTCCCTGGGGATGTAGTTTCATTATGTCCATGATCTCATCATGCAAAATGAATGACAAACTCCCAGTGTGTCTGCTTCATGACAAGCTTGCAGGTTTCCCATGACAGTATGAGAATACTCCCATGACAGCTTTGTGAATACTCCTTTAGTGCAACTTCTTCCTTTCTGGAGAATTTAGAAGCGAGAAATAGGGTATTGCTTTTTTTCTCCACATTTTTAGGGATTTTTTTAGCAGAATGTGCCATAATTCAGGGAATAAAATTCTGTTTTATTATTTTTTATTCATATGATATTGTATTTATATTTAAATTATTTCCAGATATGCCAGTAAGATTTATTTGTATATAGGAAACTGAAAGAGGTGTCCTGTTTTAGTGTGGATGCGTCTCTTTCTTTGTCTTGTTTGAACTGATGTAGTATATTTCAGGTGTACATGTGTCACAAACCACACTATTTGCACACAGCCCAGGCAGTTAGTAAACTTTTCTGTTGTTAATTGGCATTAAACGAAAATATTTTCTTGTGTTCACATTTCCTATGTATAACATTTTTAAATTTCTTTTTCTTTTATAGGGATAAAGATTACCATTTAAGGACCTACAAATCTGTGGTCATGGCCAACAAATTGATAGACTGGTTAATTGCACAGGTAAATAGATAAGCTGCTGAATTGTATTTACTACTGCTTTGAACTTTGAGTATGTTCATATGAGTTAGGCTCCCCTACACTTTAACATTGTAATGGTGAAACAGAGTGAAGTAATTTGCCAGGGTTCATATAGAATTAAGATGGAATTTAGAATGTCTAACTTCAGAGTCGTAAAACTAACTTTTTATATCTTGTCTTTAAAAAGTAGGATGTACTTATTTGTGAAATAACAACTGATATTTATCAAAAACCATTAAGCATAGTTTGACTGTCACTGAAGAATTACTATGTTCAGACACTAAATTTCTTTTATTTCACTTACTTTTTTCAAAATATGTTTATTAGTCCTCGCAAATGACTAACAATTTCCTGTGCATTTTTCCCTGTTAGACAGCAATTGTGCTTTCATAATATGAGCTTTAATATTTACTTTAAATGGAGCAGTACAGATTTCATTATTGTTATTGTTGCTGTCCTTTAAGTGTGGATGCTGACAACTGGTATTGAAAAAATGTAATTTCTTTATAAGTAAAACAAATTAAGGTATGTAGTTCATCATAGTAGCTACACATATAGAAACATTGAGATCAGTCAACTAATAAATGAATTAATACATTCCATTGATTAAAGAAAAAGCTAAAAACTGATATTCACTTTAACTAAACATACTGTTTGGGAGAGAGGATATTGCTTGGTTGTGATGTAAAGCGTTACACTTGGATATCTAATTGGTTTCTTAAGCAGTTTTACTCCTGTTTTTAAACATGTACATTGTACTTTGTTATAAGTACACAATAGCTTTTGCTATTTCATCATACAATATTTTAATTGTTAATATATAAATACTATTAGGTTTGTACACATACAGTTTCAAGTTTTTGTTTTTTAGTATTGATTTCTAGACTGCTCAAGACCTTTTATTTTTGTATTTTATTAAACCTAAATTTTTACACTTAGAAGTTACTGATTTAAATGCAACCAAAGAGTTACTTTGAGATAAAACTGTAATTCATGTACTCAGTGGCTTTACTAATACAAGAACCTTTTATAATACATGTTGCTGGGATCAGTTCTGTATTCAGTACCAGAGTTGATATTTTACATAGTTATTGTGCTGCTGTAGAACTGTATAATAATACAGCATGTGATTATGTAAGAAAATTGGAGAAAGTTTATTTGCAGCAAAAACTGGTGCTGAATAAATGTTTAAATTCTAACTGTGGAAATCAGTAATTGACTTTCTGTACTATTTTTGTTTTCCAAATAGAAGAATAGAGGAAGTTGCCTAGTCTGAATTGAAATTATTTTTCTTCATGTTTTCTTAGTGGTCAATTATGGCAATGCCTGTAAAAATTGTATGTGGTAGTAACTGCACTTGACTGAGCTTCCATTTAACTAGTATCAGCTGCCACTTCTGCTAATAACTAGTTATGCAAACTTAGACAAGTCAACCCACCTCTCTTGGACTGTAGTTTTAACAGCTATTGGCTACCTACTGGAATAGCTGTATAAGCCATCTTTTATCTATCAGGAATCTTTATGACTGTCAAATTACAAAATTCATCTAGATTAGTGTCAAACATACTCAACTTTTACTGCTTAGCTTCAAATTAGAACAGCATGGGTTGCCTTGGAAGAGGAAGACATGGCAATGGAATAATAAAATAGCAAATTAAAAAGCTTAATCTAATATGAAGAAGAGATTTTCATAAAATGAAGCTTTCCACCAAGAATCTCAAATGATAACTTGATTTTCAATTTTAACTAGTATTGACTCAATTGATTTGGATATATTTATAGGACAAGAATAAAGATCAGACTCCAATCTAATAGACTATATTGTTTTGGGCTACAGTTTGGATCCTGTAGTTTTCTAAATGTATTAGATGATCTCATCTTGAAAAATGCAATGACGTATTTTCTTCATTATGCATTTTTACTTGTTCTTGTGCTACTTCTAGTACAATGGTTTATAATAAAATAACTTGTTCCATGAGGTTAATTTTTTCTTGGATAAGTGTGATTATCCTTCTATATATCTTTTAATTTGTATAAATTGTGATTTGTATATATAGCATTTATACTTTTTAATTTAGTGATGCCATGCTTCACTCCACCCAATCTGTTTTTGTTGGATCTTTTTTTTTTTTCTTTTCTGATTCCCATCCAATCTGTGTGGCACCAATAAGAATTTAAAAGGCACAAGGGTAACAAAACATTTCAGATCATAGTTTTTACATGTCTTTATAATGCTAATATGTACAGTATAATATTTAATCAATCAAAGCAACCAAATGTCAACAAGTACTGAGCAAGCTCTTATTGTAAGCTTAATATTTAAACAAGTGCTTTAATGGTTAAAATAAAACAAAGCAACAAAACATGAAGCAGGAATGGTTTCTGCCTTCAAGGGGCTGTTGGTCATTTGGCCTAGTTTTTTATATTTCCTCCAAAGTCCTGCTTACATATCATCTCCCCAGGAAGCCTTAGAAGTTTCACAACCTTAGGTTCCGGTCTTCCTTCTCTCGTTATGTTTGCCTGGTTGGGGGTATTGAGTAAAATAGATAATGATACTATGTACAACATTTAAGTGATCAAAATCCTTCACTAGATTCAAATTAATAGAGAGCCAGAAAATGTTTTGTTTAAATGTTCTGATGTTTGATCTGTAGTACTTAGCATAATGTGTAGAAAACATAAGTATTTTTGAATGAATACATCAGAATAAAAAACTGCTAGATATTTTCAGGGGCAGAATGTTTGGGGATTTATTAGGATTGTGGTTTTCACAGTGTGAACTGTAATTTATCTTGATGGTTTGTAGACAGACAGGTAGAATTTAGATACATGGAGGGGAAAAGAGACCAGTGTTGTGCCCATGAAGATTACTTGAGTGACCATTGTGACAGTGAGTGTTCAGGCAAGAGGTGACTGTTGACTGGAGCAAAAGGTGTAAGTTTTAAGCTTGGAAAGTGAAAATAGAGAAGGAAGATAAAACCAGGATAAGGATGGTCTTGCAATACCAACAGGAAATTTTGATACACTGTGACTACTTTAAATATAGGATCTTTTTCAAGTTTTTGAAGACAGAATTGCTATGTAAGAAAATTTGATTCTAAAATTCATATACTAGAGAGAGTACAGGAAAAATATGGTAATTTAGACAAGGGATTAAAAAAAAGTTTACAGCATTGACAGTAGAGTATATATAAATACTAAAAAGTAGGACCAGGGGAAAAATGAGATGTTATGTCAAAAAAATTCTTATACTGTAAAATGTAAAACTTTGAGGTCATATACACATACAGAGACACATACATGTTTATGTGGGTACATGGATCCATATTTACATTAATGAAGTAGGTGTTTTCTAGATGGAAACCGTACGAAAGAGCTGCTTTGAGCCATTTTGTTGGGTTCAGTTTGTACAGTCTGCTTATTTTCTTAAACAAGATAATGAAAGAAAAGCTTGCATTTGCTGGTTCAGCCGAATAGCTTAATGTGAAAGTCTTACAAGTCACTGTAGATTAATAGGTTGCTCTAGGGACCTCTCAGGAGCAAGGACAGTTAGTGGAAAGGAGAATTAAGTGGCCAAGATCATGTACCATGATTTTTACTTACCTTAATTCACTGTGTTATCAATTTATAGGCTATTTTCCTGTTGCATAATTGGAATATAAACCTAAGCGATGACAAGAAGGCTAATTTATAATAGTGAGTCTTTTTTTCCAGTGGGGCATGGTGGCTCAGGCCTGTAATCCCAGTACTTGGGAGGTTGAGGAAGGAGGTTTGCTGAGTTCAAGGCCAGCCTAGGCTACAACGTGAGTTCAAGGCCAGCCTGAACTATAGAGTGAGACTCTGTTTCAAAAACATCAAAAATTACAATTAGCTGTTTATTTTCATATTTAATAAAATGTTTTTCTCAAGAAATATTATTTTTCAGGTAATATTTTCATATTAAGTGAATGTTTTTATTAGTGAATGTAATTCATTTTACAAATTAGAAGCCTCCTGTTTTATGTAGCAGTTGATGCTGTTATATAAGAATAGCTTTGTTTAAATATAGTATTAAGAAGGTCAAATATATTAAAGATGCAGTGAGCAGGGGGCAGTGATGCATGCCAGTTTTCTGGCACTCTGGAAGGCTGAGACAGAAGGATCACAAGTTCAAGCTCAGACCATGTAACTTAGTTATTCACCTGCTATTGGTTTTATTGCAGTTTTATCTCAAAAAAACAAAAAACAAAAAAAACCTGAAAGCATCTGGGATATATCTTGGTGCTTAAGGTCTTCAGTCCTCTGTACCAAAAAACAAATAAACAAAAAAAAAAAAAACCCAAACACACAGAGACTATGTTAATGTGTGATATGGATAATAGAATCACAATGTATTGCTTTGACATTATGTGGATTTATTAAACCATAATAAATTCTTCTTGGAGTATTATATAAATAATATATGATTTCTTTAAGATGTTAAAAAAAATCCAAGATGCACCAGCCTTCTGTCCGCTGTAAACTGACATGGTGCTTTTTTGGTTAACAGGGGGATTGCCGCACCAGAGAAGAGGCAATGATATTTGGCATGGGGCTCTGTGACAGCGGATTTATGCACCATGGTAGGGATTGATGCGTTTCATTGTTCTGATTCCTGTTAGGATTTGTAATGTCTTGGTGCTCTTGGGAAGTCCAGAGGAGCCAGCAAGGCTGTGTAGGTCTTATAATCGGTCCTTATTGATCACCTGCTATTGATTTTATTGCAGTTTTATTATCTACCTATTGCTCGACTTATCTCTTTTATGCTGATTTCAGAAGAGTAATGCCTTGAACTGGAAGTTTTGCTTTGTAAGAAGTTCATATATCTCTTTGAATTGATTTCAGATTACATTCATGGTTTGCAGAATGGCAGTATGTGGTAGAATGTTTAAATGAGAACATATGTGGCTGAATTATGATTGTTCTTTTTAGGGAAATATTTTTAAAAATTATCTTAGAGAATAAAATTATAGACTCTGGAAAAATATATTTTTTTATTTAAAGAGAAAAAATAGAAAAAAGAAATATTACAGAATTTCAAGAAAAAATAAACAGTAAGAAATCACTAGTTGATAAATTACATGTTGTTCTTTTAGAAATAGTTATTCAAGTTACAAAAATAAAGCACACAAAGTGGACACTCAAGCAGTGAGAGTGCAACCAGATCTGTTCAACAATCCAGCAAGAACCTAGAAATATGGTTATCAATCCCACACACCTAAACATACAAGCAGCTATATCTTTTATAGCACTTCCTATTTCCTCTTTTTTTATAATAGCAATTATACATTTTTAAAATTTTATTTAAAGAGAAGAAAAAAGCAAAACAAAAAAAGATAGCAACAATACAGAATTCTAAAAGAAAGAAAAAAAAGGAAAATGAGAAAAAAAACCCCACTAAGAAATCACTAGTTTATAAATTACATATTGTCATCTTGGATATAGTTGTTCAAGTTACAAAGTTAAAGGGTACATAGCAGACATTCAAACAGTGAGACTGCAAACAGTTCTGCTCAAAGATCCAACAAAGATTCAGCAATATGGTCATCTGTGTTACACACTCAAACATACATGCAGTTATATCCCTTAGAGCACTTTCTTTTCCTCTCTTTTTTACAATAGCAATTACATATTTTGGTTTTATTGCACTTGTAGTTCTTATTGGAAAAATGTTTTTTTAGCCAATAGAAACTACTTCTTTCTTTTATTTGATAACTTTGAGTAAGTCATCAAGCAAGAGTTTTCCATTTGTTTTGTTTTGTTTTTGCAGTACAATTTTTGGATTTATGAAAGTAACAAGATGTGGCTTTTCTTCTCTATTTATAGTTCATAAACCAAAACATTCTCTTTTTAATTGTTAGTATAATATGCTTATAAATACACACTTGGCAGTACTAGTATCCAATTATCAATTACTTTCAGAAGATTCTTATATCTTTATGTTGAAAGAAAGGAGAGCAAAAGCTACAACAGTTTGAAAGCATGTTAGGCTCTCATATATTTCTTGGGGAATGTCATATCATCTCACTCCGTCTAGGCTGCTTGTGATAAGAAAATATCCAGCCCTGAAGAACAAGCTTTTGAATGGAAGAAATGGAAGCATTTCAGGACATTGAAACTAATATCAGGCTAAAAACCCTCGAAAGCTTCAGCTATTTTTCTCTCTAACATATAGCATCAATGAATAATAATTTTATCTAAGTGTTTATTATGAAAAATGGAGTAATAGTAAAAATTATTTCTGCAAAGTCTATCGGGAAAAATACAACCATTAGTTCCTGCCTGGCTTCAATAATGCCCTCGCCTGTCCTTTTGATGGATTGTTTGGAGGAGGAAAACAGCTGTAGCAGAAACACCTTGTGAGCTTGGGAAACTGCTTAGATCTTTTAGGCAAGACAACTCAAACCAAAGCATATTCTCATTTTTTTAGACTTGTCAGTCATGGCTTGTGTTTCTTCTTCCTTTGAGATTGATAGTTTTATTGGATAACTCATGTTGCCAGCCAGACCATCTATCTGGTCAACAATTATTTGTGGGAATTCTGTAAAAATAATAAAATAAAATAGCTATTTTTTTATTAGTTACTATAGCCAAGTTATTTACATGTCTTACCTCATTTTTGTTTAATGCAGTATTATGAAGGGTTTTTTTTTTTTGCCTTCATTTTATAGATGAAAAACTATAATTTAAGTAACTTAGTCTTTCTCACCCCAGAATCAGTCCCGGACCTGGGCTGACTCCTTCTTCTATGCCCTGGAACCACTATTTTCCTTTAACTCTTGGCTGCATGAGTCAACATATCCCAGCAAGTATACTTTAAGGTGCTGAGGACATGGGAATTAGAGATGGAGAAGATTCCCCTTGTAACAGTCTCATTCAATATAAATTCTTCCTGTCAGTATTTAACCTTAGTTTGAACTAGACAAATAAAACATAAAGCTTTTGTCATCAGTGCGTGCCAGGAATCTTAAGGAATTTGAAAAAAAATACTGGTGTTCAGATAAAGAGGAGAAAAAGACCTTGGTAGAAATAACATTGTTTGAGAATATTGTGTTTAAGCAGAGAAGAAGTAGGAGTTCGTGGAAACTGAAAATCACATTTCACCCAGAGGACATGTTTTTTATTTGATATTAGAGCCAAAGTGATCCCAATGGGAATTGTTCACGTATTCTAGAAGGATTACATTTAACCTATTTTAATTTTCCTATAATTGTGCAGGTATTGAAAACATGGCTAAAATTTCCACTGCAAGTTGAAAACATGACAGGGTTTTATGTTGGGATGGCATGCATTTTAGAATACATCATAATTATTTACTTAAATTTGGAGTTTAATCTGGACAAAGAGAGAATTGCTTAAGTACAGAATAGTTATCACTAGAAAATATTATTTATTTTAAAATCCAAAATAGGGCTGGGGATTTAGCTCAGTGCTACAAGCCCCTGCCTGACAAGTGCAAGGTTATGAGTTTGACCCTCAGTACAAATAAATAAATAAATATCCAAAATCCTTTAGGTAACAGTCTTTTAAAGGAATTACTGTCTTGCCATTCTAGAAATCAATAGAAGTTGTGACTAATGTGTCCCAAGAGTACAAAGTTGAGATTATGGCTATTTATGTGTATTGGCATGGAAAATGAGTTTGATTTCCAATTTAATTGAAACAAGTTGAATCTCTTTGTTTTTGTAGTCCTTGAAAAAAGTGAATTCAAAGATGAACCCCTACTTTTCCGTTTTTTTGCGGATGAGGAAATGGAAGGGTCAAATATGAAGCATCGACTCATGAAACATGATTTAAAAGTTGTGGAAAATGTTATAGCTAAATCTCTCCTGGTAAGTTTGTTAATTTATTATAGAAGTTTTCTTAATTAGACATGAACAGGAGACTGTGTATTTGATGGCGATGAATATTACTTCATTCTATTTTTAAGTTTTCCATAGTTGATTTGTCAGTAATGTTAATGTTTTTCTTTTCAGATTAAATCTAATGAAGGCAGCTATGGCTTTGGGCTAGAAGACAAAAATAAAGTTCCAATAATAAAGTTGGTAGAAAGGGGGTCTAATGCTGAGGTAATGCAAATTAGTTTCTACTCAAATTTATTGTCATGATATACAAATATTAAAGTTATAAAAAAAATCTGAAATCAACCACTGAATGTCTTTATTGAAGACAGTTCCTCTGGATAATTTTACTCTGGGGTTTGTGGCAACTGCTGCTTTGTTGGGAATTCATGGGTAATTGAGGAGAGGGTGGGATTCAGAGTTCTATAGCTGTGAACTTTTTGACCTGTTGGGAGGCCAAGAAGCTCAGTCTTTGTTCCTTTGATTCCTTGGGCACAGATTGGAACCCTGTGGGGGCTGCAGGGGGTGTGACTGACTGTACTGTGTATGTCATATGGTTCTTCTGTTCAGTCAAGGTCTCTGTCTTCTATTTTCCTAGTGCCTTTGTCTTTTCTGCAACTGTAACTTCCATTAGTAAAACACATACTTTGATTTATATTCTCACTGGATTATTGCTGATTGACATAGTCTCACTTCACTGGTTTAAACAGAAAAACCTCCTGATCAGTCATTCAAAATCTTCATTTAATAGCTATTTTATGATAAGCAGCATTCTAGGTTCTCATAATATAGCAACAAGCAAAATAGAGAAAATTCTCTAACCTACTGGACCCTATTTTTCAGTTTTGTATCCAAGTATATCAGGTCTAAAATATCATTGTCTTGCTTTCTGACTTGCAAAATAGCTACTCCTCAGACAAACAGCTTGGTATTCAGATCTTTAATAATGGGAGAAGTTTGAATCTATTTAGAGTTAGTGGTAAATTGTCACCGATCCTACTATTAATGCCCAAGGTTTCAGTCTTTACTAAGACACACATTTATGCAAGGCAAAGCTTTAAAAGCACACTCAATTCAAACAAAATAACTCTGCTAGACTCATATTCTGTTGTTGGACCTGGCCAATAAATGACCATAGGTAGCAATTTTCTATAAGAAGGAGATGTTTCTCCCAGAAATTTTCAGAAGATCCTCTTAGAGCACATCTTTAGTCTGCTATGCAACTGATAAAATGTCTTCTACCAGTGTTCATCATTTAGCAAGCAGCCACAAGAGCAGAGAGTTTGTAGGGAAGTTAGGCTGGTTAAAAAGAGTGAGCTGGATACAGTGATGTGTACCTGTAATCCTAGCACTCAGGGAGACTATGGCAGGAGAATCACAGGTCTGAGTCCTGTAAGACACCTTAGTGAGACCATGTCTCAAAATAAACAAATAAGAAGAGCTGGGATGTAGCTCAGTGTAAAGTGCCCCTGGGTTGGATCCTCAGTACTGCCAAAAAAGTTAGAATCCAGAGTTGGGCATGGTGGTGCACACCTGCGCTCCCAGAAGTCTGGCAGCCTAGGCAGGTTAATAACCTAGCCAGACCCTGTCTCAAAACAAAGGAGTAGAGATGTAGCTCAGGGCAGAGGCCCTGCATTCACTCTCTATTACCAAAGGGGAAACTATTCATGAGTGTCTTTACGAGGTATGATCAAAAGAAGGTGAATGCTTCTGCCAGGTGACAGCCAGTAGAAAGGCAGGCTTGTAAAAGGGCAGGCTTGTGTTATGTCCTTATTCACTGGATGAATCTGGCACCCATGACTTCTGGCTCTTCCTCAAAGTCAAAGCGAATATTTTGAAGTGACTCAGGACATTGAGACTGCCATAACAGTGCAATTAAAGTCACTCAAGAAACAGAACTGCTTCAGAGAGTGGCAGGAAAGTGGAATAAGTTTGAAATGAAGGGGAGTGTTTTGAAGAGGGTTAAAGGCAGTGTATCTTTTACTGTAATATATGTTTTAAAATTTAAATGTTCACTGAATATTTTGATCACACCTCATGTATATACAGGGGTTGAAAGCTACAACAGAAAAAAAAATTAAAGGAATTTTTTCTAGATACAAACAATATCTAGTCCAAGAGAAAGAAGGGGAATTTCAGTAAAGCTGTGCAATCAAATCTGAACCTAGGCTAAGGAGAATAAGAGCTGCATTATTTCTTTCATAGTTCTGTTATGTGGATTTATATATAAACATTGCAGATATATTTAAAATGTCAAAATCTGTATGCTCTAAACCTTCTGAGATTCTAATTTTGTGAAAAACCTAGATTCTTTGTTAAATTATCATTCAGTTTTTCCATTTCTTTCTTAGATGGCTGGCATGGAAGTTGGGAAAAAGATTTTTGCCATTAATGGTGACCTAGTTTTTATGAGACCTTTCAATGAAGTGGATTGCTTCCTGAAATCATGTTTAAACAGCAGAAAGCCTCTAAGAGTTCTTGTGAGCACGAAGCCAAGGGAGTAAGTTGTATGCCTTTTATGGGATTTTTTTTAAGTGACACATGGATGAATGAAATAGGAAAGTTAAGAAAGAAACATTGAAACTACACGAGCATCAAAAATACTGATGTTTAGGTGATAGCAGAAACTCCATTGCTTGTAGTGATAGGGTGTTTGCTGCTTGAATCCCATTGTTTCAGTAGAAATAATGCCTTTCTTTGGTGCTCACAGTTTCCTGTTCTGTGTTGGGTTTGACCATGAGTGAGAAAATTAGTAGAACACTTGAGAATAAAGAACTACCTGTTGAGCTATAAGATTTTCCGATACTATTGGGCAGAATTTATAGTTGGCATTAAACTTGAAAAACACTTCATGCTTGTGTGTTCTTGATGACTTGATCATGCCTTTAAAACTCTTTTCAATCTCTCTATAAAATGTCTACCCTTGATTAGAAAAACTTTTGTGTTTATTATAGAAAATTTAAAATGCACAAAAGAATGCATTGTTCTTGTAATGTTACCACCTGTAAGTAGTGGTTATATTTTAGAAATTCAGTGTTGATTTCTTTCTTATCATTGCACATAAACACAACTGCATACATGCGCATTGGGACTGTGCTCGCTATGTGTTCTGTTTGGTCTTTTAGTTAGAAACATGTTATGGTTATACTTGCACTTCAGAGTGTTCTTTCTTCAGCAAATCATGTCATAACTGCTCTTGTATTCCCTTATCAGATTTGGCATAGGGAATAATTCAGAGGGTACATATTAAGTAAGTTCTTAATGGAATGTCTTAAGGTGCTAACATTACATCAGAATTACTGCTTGAAATTTACCTATACCCATTTACCAGTAGTAATCAGCATCTTTCTTAATTTTAAGATAAATGAACGTTGAAAATTATCACTTTGAAACAAAAAGTTTAACTCCTTATGAAAATATTACAAATATATATAAATGTATAAAGTGTACTGCTGAATGTACATGCTAATGTACTTTCATGTGTAAAAAGCTGTACAGACGTGCATAATCAGGAATAGCTGTAGGCACTGTGAAAGACTTCACCTTGGGTTGAAGTGCATCCTATGAACTGTGTTCTCTCTAGTAGGTCTCTTCCCAATGAAGTCAAGTCATAGGGTGAATGAGTGTTTTAGTTCCTACCAGTAATTTACTGAGTGGCATGAGAGATTACTTATTGATTAATTACTAATTTAGGAAGACTGGGCTAGAGGGCAGCAAAAACCCCCAACATTGTCTTTCTGCTAAATCTAATTATGATCCATTCCTGTGCCCTTTGACTAACGCTATCTGGGATAAGGGTTTCCTGGCAGCCTATCTCCTGGCACTCTGAGGACAAAAAAAGGGAAAGAGGACTGGAAAGGATTAAGAGAGTCATATTCCAGAGCGAACGTTAGTAAATAAAAAGGCCCTCCCAATTCCGATTTACCTTAGAACTACCGGTACATTGATGTGGGCATTCCAACAGTTAGGAGACTGAGGCTGACAACTTCAAAAATAAAGAGACAGGAGCAAATACTCAACCCTAGAATTAGTGCGTGGTGAGCAGAGTTGATATCCGTGTCTTCTGACCCTTCCTTAGTGTTTGCTGCAGTGCCTGGAACCTGAGAGTCAGGCCCCTCTCCCTCCAGTTGCCCGCTAGTGAGTCACTTCAGCGTCCTTAGCTCTAAGATGGATGTAGGATGCCTCTTTCATGGAGCTGGCAAGGCACGAGATGAGGCTAGGTTTGTACAAACTTAGTGAGGTGTTCATCACTTAATAAGGAATCTAGTGACACCATATACAGTGCTCCTGTTGTTCTCTTGTTCTATTTTATTCCATCACTTTATTACATGAAAAGTATATTTTCCACAGATTTAGAAACTTTTACTCAGTTTTTTGCTTGGAAATTTATAACTTTTCTTGTATGTCTTTCCTCCATTATGAATTATATCTGGCCTATTTATGTTTTGTTAAACATATTGTTTAAAATATTGTACTACATACTTTTTCCTCTTATCTTAGTGTGTGTCAATTTCTGTGACCATTATTCCAAATTGTCTCCCCCGCCTCTCTGATGTTTACCAGCATCCCTAACCTCCCAACTAAACCCCAGTAAAAACTCAACATACAGCTGTGGCAAGCAAAAAAGGTTCAAAATGACAGTATTGTGTCCTGGATAGCACTGTCATCATTAATATTTAATCTGTTCACATTTAGCTAAGTACGTTGAAAATATTTTCAATATTAAATTTAACATTTCTATTTGAAAATACTAAATTTAACATTTCTATTTGAAAAATAACACTCAAATTACATAGTTTCATTACAAGTTTCAGACATAAAAGTTGGAAGATTTGTTGACAGCTTTGACACATTCAGAACACTTATATTTACTTTATTCTCAGAGTTTAATGAAGTGTCTTTCTGAAAAATCATTCCCAGTTTTTGTAATTTCTTTTCATCCTCTCTTTGATTTTTCCGTACATTGCCTTGAGCATAGAGTTCCCTCCTATGTAAATTTGCTAACATAGTAGGACAGATAAAGTGAATTAACTACAGTGGGCTGTTTATGTCCTGGCACAAACAAATCACATGTATTAGTTTAACAGAGTATTTCTCTCTCATGTAAAGAACAAATAAAAGGGTCTTGGATAGAGATCAGAAGATAATTACTCTCTCCAATCAATTTCTTTGTCTTAAATCTCAGTGATATTCTCCTATTTGTGATTCCTAAGGCAATCTTGGCGGGGTGGGATCTGCGCTTCAGGCCTGGGGACATTATATCTTAGGAAGTACTGCATGGAAATTTTTGCTTGGGTCCTCATATTTTCTTAAATATCTTGTTGAATTTAAATAGTATTGTTCTTGGAAGGGAAAATACAAAAAGTAAATATAACAATTTTATTTTGTATTTTATACTTAACAACATCAAGAAATTTTTCAAAAAGCTTTGTAGCAGATACTTTTGCATACTTATTTTCTTTCTATAGGAAGAAGAATATTCCCTCTTCTGTCAGTTTAATTCTTCTGTTAATAGGCAGTATAGTATTCCCAGCAGGCAGACATTTTCTCCAGGAATCTTCTTATTAGAGAAGAGCCACATTTTCCCACAAATGGATCTCATAGTGTTTTTAATAATTTTGTGGAGAAAAGTATAGCAATCTTCTCGAACATTAGAGCAAGGTCACCTGCACACAGTACTATTAGTAAAATAGAAAGAACTTACTGAGAAAGGGTTGAAAGGCCACAATGAATTATTCATAGCCTGAAAGCAACAATAATTCATCGTACTTGAAAGCTTTAAGTTATTTCAGCAAAAGTGAACTCTCATCTGAAATATAAAAAAGTATTTCTGTTTCATGCTTACCAGAATATGTATTTATCCTCTTTTCTCTTAGTTTTCTTTCATTTTAGGTGAAATGAAAATTCACTGTGTATCTTGACAGACACTAATAACTGTGGTATTCAAAGGAAATGGAAACACTGCTGTATACTAAAAAGTATTTAATTAAGGATAGAGCATGTATTGATTGTCTGACCTCTGTCTCACAAATATGCAGATTGCTTCCCAGTGTATAACCTGATTTATACTAATGCTTTCACATCTCCCAAGAGCAGTTTGCATTTTGATCACATTCCTAGGTTGTATTTGACTTACACTGCCAGCCTCTGCCTTTGGGCCTTGGGCTAGTCACTGCCTTTCTCATAGTCCTGCTGAGATTGGCCCCCAATGCGAGGCCTTACCTCAGACTCCATCAGACATTCTCTTGAAGACCTACCAACATTTATTTCATAATTAATTCAGTTTTGTTTCTGGGGCATCAAGTGCTATCCATCAAGTGTTGCATTTACTTGGTTTTGGTCTCTACTGAAATTTATTATACCCCATTTTATTGTTATGACGTCCCATCTTTTCTAGTGTTTTCTGTTTTTTATTGTTGCTTTCTGATTTCTGGCTTCCTTCTCCAGAGTGTCTCATTTATTAGTGACAGATTAAACAGCCTCACATTCTTTGCCATGTGGGTACATCAAAAATCTTCCTGTTCTTATTCAGGCTGACTCTGATGTGATATTCTTTTAGAATCTCGCTATGTAAATACTGAAGTTAATCATATTCTTGAATTATTTTGATATAGTGTTTGATAACTGTTCTTTATAACTAGTTTTGTGGTGGTGCTCTGTGATAAAGTTCCTATCATTAACTTTGTGTTTATTTCATTTTAATGTTTATAAATTTTTTTGTAAGATAACTTTTTTTTTAAACAGTAAACATACGAGAGATGCTTCCATTTCATAAAGTAGCTACTTAGCTCATATGCAGGGTAGTTTACTAAGAGTGTCTTGCTTCATTCCCACTGGCACCCTAAAGAATGAGTTTAAAAGCATTATCATTCTGTGGACAGATTCTGTGCAACTTTCTGTGTCAGAAATGTGAAGGAGCTTATCCTGGTTATCTGAGTTCAAACTGTCTTACTGAGGATTCAAAACTAAGTTTGTCTGCTTCAGAGCCAGTCTCTTTTTTTTTTAGAATATACTAGGCAATAACTGTATTCAGTTTAGAAGCTGTATTGTGCCTGCTGTGTGCTGGTAAAGGTAAGGATCATGTTAGTATATCTTTGTAGATTGAACAAGCAAAGATATAGATGACTGTCATTTGTGGCATTTACAATTAATCTTGCCACATTTTTGGATTGATTTTAGGACAGTGAAAATCCCTGACTCAGCTGATGGGCTTGGCTTTCAGATCCGAGGCTTTGGCCCTTCTGTTGTGCATGCAGTAGGCAGAGGTAAGAAATTTGTTGTACATGGTAAACAGCTTTCCTGCGTATTTTGCTTATGCTTTATAGAACAGGAAGGTCTTTAAAATATGCATGATCATTTTGTTATGAATTTTCTCATTTATATTATTTCCGCTGTGCTAAGGCAAGGGTAGTATATTCTGGATGCAGTATTTTAAAAATATCTTAAGAAGTCTAAGACATTTGTGATTTTTAAAAATTTGATAAAAGAATGGCACCTCAATTTCATTTTTGTCTATGCTTCAGTTTAGCCAATGATGTAATTATTTTAAGGTGGTCTCTGTATTTTTCTTGCTGTAAATAATTGTACTGGGGGAGTCTGTTTCAAAGATATGAGTTTTTGATTGCTGCATAATTTCTTCAAGTGTTCCTATCTTAATGTAAAATTTTCTAAAATTGGTTTTAGGGACTAAAACCTCTTTATTTTGTATTTTTTTTTTGTTTCAAAAGTAAGTTAGCTATTGACATCTCTTGGTACATATATTTTTGCTTTATATACTGGCAATGATTGAATGGAATAACAAACTGCACATTGTTAATCATTGTAAACAAATGGTGGTTATAGCAACAAAAGTCTCTAGTAACATAAACCGAGTGTTTATGAAGCTAGAAATCACTAAAGTATGTGAAGAATCTTACTATGTTCATTCAGGCATTAGACAGAAAATTTTTGAGTAGGTGTTGCTTTCATAATTAAAATTATCAAGAACATACTAGACCTTTATTAATTATAAAATGATTGCTCATATGCATGGTAAAAATGAATCTTTATAAATTTATCTTTTCAATCAAGGTTGCTAAACATATAGAAGGATACACATGTAAGCCTTGCCAATAACTCATTAACTGTTATAAAACAAATGGAATATTATGACATCAAATGCCTTTTCATTTTCACTAAGGCAAAAAAAAGATACATTTTCCATTGTCAGTGCTAGACAGTAGCTGAAAACCTGTGCAAATCAAGTTATATCTATGACCCTGTTATGAAGTCATCTAAAAAGCATCTAAAAAGGGATTTAGTGAATGTTAGTCTATGTTTGATTCTTGTGCTTTTTGTTTCTGAAGTGTAGAAGACAGAAATGCTCATGTGCTTATCCTCTCAGATGTATATTCAATGAAAGAATGTTTTCCAGTGGTTTCCTTCCACACTAAAATTAAGCCATAAGGAAAATATATTTCTTCCCAGCCTTCGTCCCACATTGGACCCCTGTCTAAGCACCTTCTTTGCTCTGTCTCCTAGCTGGAATAGACTTGTCTGGTTACGGAGTGAGTGTTTAATGATTCACTGTATTGTCTTTTACAGCCCCTGTTATTATTCAGCAGTCTTTTCTGGTGTCCCTGATCCACTAGCTCTTTCTTCCTGACCGTCTGTCTTTCAAGATAGATCCCTTTTGTCCTGTCTCCCAGACAAACTCTCTCAGGCGAGTTTCTCAGCCTCCCATACATGGTAAAGTGCAGACGGCAAGGGCTTCCCACAAAGGACACAAGGACAACTCCTCCGTGGGGCCCTTCAGCTCTCCTGTCTCTTTGATACCTCCTTCCTCAATGACGAAGTCACACCAACAGAGCTTCTTGTATGTTCCCAGATAGCCGGGAGATTTCTTGACTTTTTTCAGGCTATTCTCTCCGCTGAGAATGTCTCTTCTCTCTGTCCCTTCCTCTTTTTCTCCTTCCCTCAGGACTCAGTTTAATGCAGAAAAAAACAATATGTCTCAGAGTGAATTTTAGTGGGAATTAGGAAAAAAGGAAAAGGAATTTCTTAAATATAAATTTTTCTTAAACATATTTAATTATTCCTTTATGGGAGAAATCATAATCATTTCTAATATATAAATAATAATGTTTTGCCATTTATATGAATCCTATATACTTTATTTATTAATGGTTCTTTGATTTGGTCAGACTAATAACAATGATTGGAAGATTCATACAAATCATAACTCACTGGTTAGCATATACCACCTCCATACTGAAAACAGAATGACTGGACATTGTTATTATCTGCTTAACTCTGTTCACCATATATTCTCTGGTTTTTAAACTCTTATTTTTCTTAAATTTTCCAGTATACTTGTAATTGTAAATTGTCTAGATTTTTTTTAGAATTTATTTTTATGTGCATATTACATATTTGACATTTAAAAAGTAAGTAGCATTTTAATACTTAGAGATTTTATAAAGCAAGATAAGGCATCCTTTTGGCTTTCACACTTCTTTCCTACATAAGTATATTTACAAAATTGGACTAATTAGACATTTAAAAGGGAAAATAACTGATTAGCATTGTAAAGGTCACTTTGCAGTATTCCTTCAAACTAGTTCTTAGGGAGACAGGAAAATATTGGGTTAATCATAATTTAAATGAACTGAGAAAAAAGCCAGAAAAAGTCGAGAGGACCATGCCATCAGACCCAACATTACCAGGAATGTACTAACCAGACCTTTATTGTATTTCAAAATGACTTCCATTGTTCTGTATATGATAAAGATTAGTCTTATCCTGAAACTCTGTTTTGGCAACATTCCATTTGTGTTTAAAGGCACTGTGGCTGCAGCAGCTGGCCTTCACCCTGGACAGTGTATTATCAAAGTAAATGGCATCAATGTCAGCAAAGAGTCACATGACAGCGTCATCGCACACTTGACAGCTTGCAGGAAATACAGGCGTCCAATGAAGGTAAACTTCTCCTCAGTTTATCTGGATCTAATTGCAAACTTGCTTAGAAGGCCTAGGAGACTGGATAAGATAGCACCTGAGATGTTTGTGAGTTTGCCAATTCTAATTTCAAATTTAAACACAGAGTTGTAAATGTCATAATGACTTCTACTTGCATAATTACTTAAAGTTGTGTTTAAATGGTTGCATTTTGTTTCAGTGTTACTACTTCTTTACAAGTGATCTGGGAGCCAGTGATTTAGCTCAGGAGTGTAAGTGCCTGCCTGACAAGTGTGACGTCATGAGTTTGATCCCCAGTGCAAAAAGAAAAAGAAAAAAAAAAAAAGTGATCTGGGGTATTTTCATATTCACTTTGCCAAGACTTTATCACACTGCCAGATATGGTGGTATGCACTCTTAAGCCTGTAATCCTGGCTGGCACTCAGGAGGCCAAGGCAGGAAGATTGCTGCAAGTTTAAGACCAGCCTGGGCCACATAGTGAGCTCTAAACCTCCTAAACTACATAGTGAGACCATATCTCAATAAAAGAAAGAACTATCAAATTGAAATTCAAAGGTTTGAGCTGTTTCTTGTGGTCACTTTAGAATATATGATGATCATTGTGTATCTATCTGAATGTATAAATTATAAATATACTTCATTATACAATTTCTGTGAAAAAGTAAAAATTGTGGACTTTATAGTCTGAGATTTATGTATATATTTACTTAGGTAACAGGATTTAGCTTTTAACAGAAGCTATCAACATGTGTTTGCCAATGTTTAAAATTTTAAGCTTTATCTTTTTATGCCTAAGTGCAACAGAAAGATAAAGTTGGAAACCTGCCTTATATGCAGGGTTTATTATCTCCTGATAAAAAAACAAGAAATACACTGTAACAAAAATTTCTCCCAATGTGTCAACTGGATGCAGCAGGGATTTTAAAGGCACTTTGCATTTTTCTTGTTGTGAATGGGACGTACTCTTCCGGATTTGAGAATATGATTTTGTGTCCAAACCAGGAATAGGGACGGGTGTTTTGTCATAGGTCGGATGTCCTGTAAAACAGTGAATTTACATGAAACTTGCTTATCAATTCTGCCTGCTAATAAGATCAAAATTAGTATAGCAGATTGGAACTTACACATAGAGTCTAGGTTTCTTTGATTGATAGAAGCTCAATAAATATTTGTTGAACTACGTGATTGAATGCATTTTTCAAGAAACTTCTAAGTCTTCTAGTTTTCCCTTCCATCAAAATTTTAATAAGTATCCAAATTGAAATATTTGTATTTTACTCTTTGTCACTCTCTTTGCTGCCTCTGGGAGAGATGTTGATCAGTGAGATGATTAAAAAGAGCAATAAAGAAGATAGAAAAAGTCATTGAGTAATGTGCTCCCTCTCTGGTATCTATTGCAGCAAAACAGTTCACCCCACATCTTGGTGGCCTAAAATAGCAGCAATTATTTTTCTCTATTTGACTATATGATGATTCTAATGAAGGTGCTGATGTGACTTTTTCTGGAGCTCCTGAGTATCTGGTTCATCTCTTCCTGGCAGCTAACTTTATGTTTTAGATTGTCCTTCACAAATCCTGTATATAGCTTCCTTTCGAGTCTACCAGAATTTCCCTTTCTGCATGGTGTCTGGACTTTAGAAAAGAAATATACCAGCAATAACCCCTCTACATCGTTGGTACTTGCTAGTGTCTCTTTGGAAAAATTGGGTCACAATGCCAAACCCATGGTTCTGTGGAAGGAAAAACAAGTATTCTGTGGATACTTTGGATTTAGCACATTGCTGACCACATTGGTGATTAAGTTAGCAACCACTTTTGTTTGTTTATTTCTTTTTTGTGCTAAGGATCGAATCAAAGGCCCTGTGCATACTAAGCATGTGGTCTACCACCAAACTACACTATACTTCAAACTTTTTAACTGTCGTTTAATGATTTATGGCAGTGTTATAATTAAATAAATTGTGAAGCTAATACAAGAGAAAAAATGGATAATCCTACTTCATATTGTGTCACAGTTCAGTGATACAGTTTGTCATCTTTTCTGGGAAACCTATAAACCTTAAAATAATAAAATCCTTGAGGTATTTATTTGGTAGTCATTTCATCTCTGTTTGTTCTCAAAATTAGGTTGGAACTGGTGTTTCCATTAAAAGGGATGATTTATGACATGGAAAAATTAAAAGATAGTTACATGACTTGGAAACAAATGAGATGAAAGTGGTTTTTGTAGTTTTCATATTGATTTAATTAAATATAGCATTAAATATATTAAAATAGCTGTGGTTTTTAGGGTATCTAACTGATTGATACAATTACAGATAATTGGTTCACCAAAATATTGTCCATTCAAAATTTGCTTACTTTAAGATATGATTTGTATCATTTTTAAGATATACTTGAGATATTTAAACTAAGCAATATTTTGGAACACATCTTTGGAAAATAAATTTATGTAAAACATATCTTTGGGAGAAAATTTAAACTTGAGAAAAGTCATTTTATTATATTGCCATTGAATTTCCACTGTGAGCATTTTTTTCCTCTTTCAAGTTTTATTAATTTTACATAAGTCAGAGTGATAAATAAGATGGTCTACTCTTCTTCTAAAGCAGGTTTATGAAATGGATTTGCACTGTAGGAAACACTAATTCCTCTGAGGTTTCTTCCCCCCTCTTTTTTAGCAAGATTCCATACAGTGGGTTTATAATAGCATTGAGAGCGCTCAGGAAGACCTCCAGAAATCTAACTCCAAAGCTCCTGGAGAGGAGTCGGGGGATGCTTTTGACTGCAAAGTAGAAGGTGGGTGCCTTCTTTTTCTTCTCAGTTGCTGATGGTGTCATTTTCTTCTCTGTATCTGCTTCCAAATCTTAAAGATCTTCTATGTTCAAGCTATGTCTGTAAATCTTAAGTGATTGTCACCAAATAGGTGTCATGTCAAATACATAAGTAGTAATTTCTAGTAGCTATCACAAAATAGCCAGATCTTGTTTAGTAGTAAATTTTAAATGGTTTATATGAATTATTTCATTTAGTCATCAAATCAGAAAATTTCACCAAGTAGGTATGATCATTACTATTTCTTTTGTAAATTAAGACCTATGAAGTTTGAGGGCCTTGCTCAAACTACATAAGTGATAAAGTGGAGATTCAGACTCAAATCATGCCCTGTTTCTTTGTTTGGAGTCGAAGGTTGTTGGACTCTGCTTTTCCCGTGTGGCACATCGACCCGCAGAAGCAGCGTCACTAGGAGCATCACTGCACCTGATAGCTGTGTGGTGACTCCCACCCTGAAGCTGTGAATTCAGAATTCCTATTATGGCAAGATCTAATCTGGGTGCTTATTAAATTTGAGAAGACCTAGTCTAGAAGGTCCATAGTTCCTGTAAAAATATGTTTTGATTTAAGGAACTTTTTCTGTATTCTAACACTGACAGGGAAGAGACAGACAGTGGGGAGAAAGATGGGGGGAGCAGAGAACTTTTATTAAAGATCTTATCAGCCAGGTGGGGTGGCTCACACCTGTAATTCCAGCACTTGGGAGACTGAGGCAGGAGGATGGATGGCTGTGAGTCTGAGGCTGGCCTGGGCTGCAAAATGAGTTCAAGGCCAGCCTGAACTGCAGAGTGAAACTGTGTCTCATAAAGAAAACAAAAGAAAGAAAGAAAAAAGAAAGATCTTGTCTTTTCTGTTTCCTCAGTGGAGCAATACAACAACAAATGGCCATATTCAGTGACTTTGTTGCCAAGGGCAACTGAGGCAATTACATTGTGTCTGCGTTTGATAAGTACCTTCAGTTACTGCTTCAGAACTTTTAAATTGAAGTCCTTGAGTCTTCTCTTGAGTTATCCAAATGCCTTTCCATTTGTGATATTTAAAGGTGTCTATCCATTTTTATTATACCACTATTTTCTTCCAAACCAGTACAGCCAGTTAATCTATTTGAGCAGCTATTACTGCCAACATTTCTGACACCATATATGTGGAGGGTTTTTTTCCCCAACACCAAGCAGTTTTCCTACTCTCCAGACACCAGCTGGGTGTTCTACAGTACCGTTTTCACACTGATGGCCAGGAGTTGGCCCAGGCCCCATGGCTAAGGGTTTGGTCTAACAAGATTGGCCCCACTTTATATACCTTCTGCAAGTCCCAGGTTTCCACCTTATTTCCGGCCAACTGGACTTTAAGGACAAATTTCCCTATTACAAAGGATACAAAATGAACAGCAAGATTGAAAGGTTCTTAGGGTCTGGAAGGCTCCCAAGCATGGGAGCTCTGTCTCCATGGGCGCCTTCCTCCTGGTGTGTGGATGTGTTCTCTAATTTGGAAGCTCTCCCATCCTTCTCATTTTGGGAATTTTTATGGAGGTCCATTATATGACGAGAGTGACTTTATTTCTGACTGTGGGTGACTGAACAGAGGACATGGGGGGATCCTGAAAGTTCCAGTGCACAATCATAGCTGATCATTCTTATAACCAGTCTCCACCTTGAAGCCATTTAGGAGCACTCCAAGAATCACCTCATCCTGAGACACTCGGGTATGCCTGAAAGGAGCTTGGAATGAATAAGAAAAGATATCCTGGTCATTTCTATTGCTCAGTAAATTATAAGGATTTTAGAAGCCTCTTTTCCAGAACATGGGCCAAGGAACAAGTATACATTTTTTATTGCATAATATCTGTATACACTGATCAGACTAGAGGTACCTAGGAAATCTATTTTTTTCTCATTACTAGAAGGCTTCATAGTTGAATACTATCATTCTTTAGCACTATCAGAAATATCTCACCCTCTCTGAGCAGTTAAATTGTTGTGATAATATATAGTGTGTTTTGTTCCAAATAGGGAAGCCTCAGATGTCTTATCTTGAGGTTTTATTACTCATCTGAAATAAATCAGCATAGGTGCCAAACTGAAAGGTAGATTGGTTATGTGATAGAAATTCATTTCTGACTATTCTGGGACTTACTCACTTTAAGGTAAACTGATATGCTGTTTTGAACTACTTAATTTTTATGGCTTGCTGTCCCATTATAAGACTTTTTTGTTTTAAATAAACTAATATATTTTTTTAATATTTACTTTTAGGTCTCCCAATAGTTTCTCACTTGAGATGTTAGGCATTTTTTTATCAGCTGACTGATTGTAAGCTTTAAAAGCATATAGGCTGACATTTCAGATAGAAATGTGAGTGCAGGGAGCAGTGACAAATTTTCTCAATGACCTCTATCTTCAGGATGCTGTTTAGGAAACTTTAGGTATTTTCTCTGCTGAAAAAGTGACTCCTTTATATCCTTTCTGCTTCTGGCCATATTTTTAGTGTTTTTTGCTGCTTTGAGAAAATATTCATCCAATATTGGAGTAGCTTTATAAACCTTGATTGTAAGTCATGCATTCTGTTAATAAACAGTCAGGAAATATACAATCACATCTATAGTGTTTGCATTGGTATAAATAATCCTGGAAATGGTCCACAGAGCAAAGTGAATTATACAGACTCTACTGGTCATGTTAAAGTAGTGAGATATTGACAGTTGCTTTTTTGGAAAATTGTTTTTATTTTTCAAAATGTTAAGAATCAGTGCTTCATTTAGCATGCTAGGTTTAACTATTCTTTAAAGAAGATTTAAAAAATTATCCAGAGACTCAGAATTTATGGGGGAGTGAACCAATCCTTCATGAATTTGATGACTGAAAATCACCCGTGTTCCAGAGGTAACTGATAAATTCAACACCATGGCCATCATTGATGGGAAGAAGGAGCACGTGAGTCTGACGGTGGACAATGTCCACCTGGAGTACGGGGTGGTGTATGAGTATGACAGCACAGCTGGTATCAAGTGCAACGTGGTGGAGAAGATGATCGAGCCCAAAGGCTTCTTCAGCTTATCTGCCAAGGTATGAGTGGCCCTGTGACGGTGTGGTTCTTCCTTGTTTACTTACAAAGCAGTCGAGCCTCTCCACCCTCCTACTTTAAAAAAGAGAAAGGCTGTACATGCTGTGGCTGAGAGAGGGTGCAGCTTTCTCCCATTACTAGGTGCAGTCTTCCTCTTACTGATCTGTTTTGAGCACAGTGTTTCAATGGGACTCCTCACCAGTAAAGTGGTAATGTAACAAGGAGATCATTGCATTGGTTAGGTTTTTTCGGTCAGTGAAGCATTGTGAATATGTTTCAGATAGTTTTTATAGGACTTCTTTTTCCTTAATATACATTACACTCTGATGAGTACTTGAAGCCACAAAATACATATACTGTAAGCAATTTCAAATGTTTTGTCAAAAATTAGAGGAAGCTTAGAGATCAGTTTATGAATAGGTCCACTGCATTTGTGTAATTCTCATTTTGAAGAATATCACCGTGTGGTCCTTATGTGAAAGCCAATATGGGGAGAGAAGAAGGTAGTTTATATTCAGTGGATAAATATGTACAAAGAGGTCACTCTGTGCTTCCTTTCATGGGCTTTTAAAAAGACAAGTCAGACTCTATATATCATCTAAAGTCCTGGGCTTGAGTATTTTATTCTACTTTTATATCATCCTGAGAGAATTCAGGTATTACAAATAAGAAAAATGAGATATAGATTCCCATACCTGTATTTCTTTAATTCTTGTTTCAAATAACCTTCAGTTGAGATAATTACTGCTTTCCCATATATTTTTTTAAAAAGTCATATGAGAAATTAATATAGAAATCCAAATGAACTATTTTAAAAATAATTATTTTATCCTTTTTCATCTTATATTCTGAAAGTCGACTTAAAATATCTCTTCATTTTGCCACTATTGATACAAAGTACATATTTTCAAAACAACTTCTCTTTTCAACCATGTTGCACAGTGAATAGGATCCATGTAAGAGTCCAGGGCCAGGTTATTACAATCATTTTATCCTATTTAGTTTTTAAAAATATATGTATTATTCTGTACATGGTAACTATATAAACTAGTACTGTAGATAGCATTTCCATTTTAGATATGAAAAAGTTAAAGAAGCTAAAAAATGTAGTCAGGACCACACTGCTAAGCATCGAGGCAGCTATTTTGTACAAAAACTCCCTTCTTGGCATAACAGAAGTGGAGGTGGTAAAAGAGCTGAAGAAAATAAAACATTGACACATTTTGTCTTATAGAATGTTACAAAAAATATTGTTTAAAGGTACAATTCATCATTGTGATTTCTGAACAACCATAAAAGCTGAAAATTAATATAGTGCTTAATTTTCAATTTGTTTGAAATTCTCATTGATCTAATGATCTAATGTACTCTCACATATAGATTTACAACTGATTCAAATATGAAAGAATATTTTCTAGTTGAAAACATCCTATGAATATGGTCTGATACTTTTATCAACTAGCTAGAGCTCAGACGTTGCATAAATATCAATTTAGTTTTTACCAAGGTAACTTTTCATTTATTCATCCCTTTAGCAAGCATTTTTTAATGACATACTATGTGTTTGACTCTCAGTTACAAGTAAAGATACTATTGCATTTCCTTAGCTTTTTTGTTCTGTTACCCACTTGAAAAAAATAATGTTCTGAGTGACTCCAAGTAAAAGAGAGATGTGTTCCCACATCAGAATGTACTGATTTATGCAACAGGGAGCCTCTGAAGTCCTTTTGCCTCCCCAGGAAAGCTTTTATAGTCAGCAGAAGGTGAAACCTGAGATTCCAGGCATACATGTCAAAGCACTTCACTGACAGTATCTCACTGAACATGGAATTCCTGGAGAGCTTCTAACAACAACAACAACAACAAAAGCATAAAGAAAAGTCACACTATAGTGTAAACTTCTGAAAATTATACATGTGTCTACTTTTGAAGTTTACCAGATTTTGTGTGTGTTTATCACTACAGATTCTTGAAGCCCTGGCTAAAAGTGATGATCATTTTGTACAAAACTGTACCAGCCTTAATTCTCTGAATGAAGTGATTCCTGCTGATCTTCAGAGTAAATTCAATGCCATTTGCAGTGAAAGAATTGAGCGCATATGTCAGAGAATACTCAGTTATAAAAAGGTAAAGTTCTTATAAATTTTACATGTAATTATTAGTGAAAATATGATTCAGATGTCAAATTAAAATTATTTTCTTTTCTTAGGGTTTTTTTTCTCATTTTCCTTTTTTCTTTCTTTTAAAATTCTGTATTGTTGCTACCTTTTTTTCTGTTTTGCTTTTTTTCTTCTCTTTAAATAAAATTTTAAAAATGTATAATTGCTATTGTAAAAAAAGAGGAAATAGGAAGCTATATAAAAGATATAGCCGCATGTATGTTTAGGTGTGTGGGATTGATGACCATATTTCTAGGTTCTTGTTGGATTGTTGAACAGATCTGTTTGCACTCTCACTGCTTGAGTGTCCACTTTGTGTGCTTTAATTTTGTAACTTGAGTAACTATTTCTAGGAGAACAATGTGTAATTTATCAACCAGTGATTTTTTACTGTTTATCTTCTTTTCTTGAAATTCTGTAATATTTCTACCTTTTTTCTGTTTTTTCCTCTTTAAATAAAAAATATTTTCTTCACTTATATGTTAGGATTTTTGAAGTAATGCTAGTATTTATATAAATGATGTAGTTTGTTGAATGTTACTGTGAGAAAACTCCTGAGATCAGGTGCTGTAGTTTATCTAGAAGTTTATTATCTCACGGTCTGGATGCTACAAAGTCCAGCATCAAGGAGCTGGAATGGGTTCAGTGCCTTCTTACTGCATTACAGTGTAGGAGGGCGTAACATGGCACAGAGCAAGGCTACTAGCTCAGTTCTCACGTCCTCCTGTTTGAAACCACAAACAGTATCATGGGACTCTACCTCATGATTTAATTAGTAATCTTAATTACTTCCTGAAATCCCCACTTCCCAATACTGTTCATTCATATGTGAATTTGGGGAGTAAGTTTGCAGCAAATGAGTCTTGAGACAATACATTCAAACCATATAAGTAATAGTTTAGTTACTTTTTTGGTGTCTCACATTCTCATTTGAACCTTTGCAAGCCTATAAACTGTGTTATTTCCAAAATTTTCAGAAAAATGACTACTTTGTAGTAAAAAAGTTGAGGTTTAAGTGCAGAGAGAGCATCTAATTCTGAAGTCAGATTTTAAAATTACGTGGTAACCCTTTTTTCCTTTTTTTCCAGCAAAAGGAACAGAAGGCTTTAATGGAAGATAGGCATTCTAAACTGATCATGTGGTGTATTCATTTGCCATTTGTTTGTCAGGAGCTTCCTATGTGCCAAACACTGTCCTGGGGACCAGGAATATAGCCAGGAGCAAGGCAGACAAGATTTTTCCTCTCATGATGCTCACATTTGTGTGGAGAAGACAGCAAAGAAGTAAATAAGTCTCTACAAAGCAGTGTACTCGAACTTTGAAAAGAGTTACAGAGAGATCAGAATAGGTGTGATAGGCAGTGCCAGGTGGTGCCTGTAGACTGGGTGGCTAGAAAAAGCCTCTTTTAAGAGCGCTCATATCTAAATAACAGGTAGAAGCTCCCGTTTGAATTTGACGGGAAACATCTGGTTAAAAGGAACTGGTTGTGAGGCCCCAAAGGAAAAAGGCCAGGTGGCCAGATGAGTCAGAGACATCAGCAGGAGCCTGCTACAAAGAGCTGTGGAAGCATTGTACATCGTGATGCTTTGGAAGAAGTTGGATTTCATTCTTATACCAACAAAAACCAATTGGAAGGTTTTGGATGATATCATCCAAATTTAGGGTTTGAAAGGTCATGTTTTTGTAAAAATAGGTTTGAGAGTAGAAAGGGGAAAAATCGAGAACAGTTAGATGAAGTTCTGATCCTCCAAGAGAGCAGTGATGATAATTTGGCCTACAGTGGAGATGGAGGAGACAGAGAAAATTAGAAGGATTTGGGGATACACTGTGAAATTAAAACTAATGAAAATTGATCCCCACAAATATATCAAGTATAAATTTTATTTTACTTATAGCAATTGGAGACTAATTAAATTTTTTGTCTCAGTTAAAGAGTATGGTTGCTTAAAATTTTGTACATTCACATTTTTAGAATATTATGCTATACAGTATATGAATATTACTTGACTGTATTTTTTTGTTCTTGCTGTTGTAAGAATAAACCTATATTTGTGCAAATGAGAATAGCAATGCACATTAGTGAAAGCCAAGAAACCGTCAAGTTGGCCACAGTAGGCAGAGTGAGATGAGGGGCAAAGAGGGATCATTATTTTTTTCTTACAGCTCTTCCTGTAGTGTTTGACTTGTTAAGTGTTCATTGCTGTTTTAATTTTTTTAAAGTCCAGTCACATGACCACGAGTGATCTGAAGATCACTGACATGTGTGTGTGTCCTCTTTCCATGACTGATGACCTCAGTTTACCTACTTCAATTTGGCTAGAGTCCAGAAGCCTGCCTTTTTTGGAAACAAACAGAGAAGATTCTCCTTTTATTTCTTCCTATGTAGGATGTGACAGTTTTGAAGTAAAATATAAAGGCTCTAAACAAATGCAAATTAGTATTCTCCTTTTGAACACATTTGAAACACAGAGTTGTTCTGCTTCAAGATGGACCTGTATAGGAAGTGTAGGACTCAGGGACTCCAGGTGTTAAACTGGTCACTGTGTCTGTGCTCGGCTTTTCTTCTTACTTAACTCCATTATTTCATCCAACAAAAACTTACTGGAAGTAGTGTAAATAAATATGCATGGAAAAGCTGAACTACATTTAAAAACCAGAATCAAAATAGATTGAGCTTCTTAATGAAAGATGAAGATAACAGAGGCTGTAACAAGATAGATCTGTTTCTCATTTGTAAGGAAGTTCAACCTGGAGTTTAGAGGGCCAGTGCTGGAGAGTTTTTTAGGAATCTTCTCCAATTTATATTTTTCTCTTTTTTTCTAGCATATTGTCCTCTTCTTTAAGGTCAGAACTGGCGCATCACTATGTCAGAGCTATGGCCTCCTAGAAGGGGAAGAAAGGAAAGGCAGAGTATGAGTTTCCTTGTGAGGGCAAGATTCAGAAGCTAGCTCTGTCCCTCCTGTGCACACCTCATTAGTTATTCGGCAACAGAGAGGCTGTGGAAATGTTCCCACAAGCTGGCCTGAGTGCCTAGTTAAAATTCAGGAAGTTTTATTGCTAAAAGGAAGAAGAGAATATATATCGGGGGGAAATTATCAATGTCTACTACATGCTAAAGCTGTATTAGAGTAGAGTGTATAGACTCCCAGGGAAAGGGTCCTGTGTAAACAGGTTCAGAGACTTCGCTGAAGTTGACCTTCATCTTTCTGGTAGTCAAAATAAAAAGGAAAATAACCTACTACATATTTATCAGTATTCCTGTGAAATATGTTTTTTTTTCTTAAAAGAAACACTGCTTTTCTTGGACTGAGTTCTAAAAGAAATACATCACTCTAGATTTCACAGCAGCAAATCCAAGAAATGCCATAGATAGTATCCATAAGCATACTACTGCATAAGAAGAAGTGAAACGAAAAAGGATTTACTTTATGCAGCAGATATTTTAAAAATTGTCTTTAATAAGAGTTCATAGTGTAGATCAAAGACTCAGTTTTGTAACAGCAATTTTATTGTAGAATGGGACAGGAAGAATAGGGAACTACTAATATATAACTTGTATGAAGAAAATAAGGTCTTCAGTAAGAGTTGCTCATCAATACCTGCCTCCTTAAACAGTCTAGTTGAGAAGAAAACTCAAAATATATAAAGTGAGGAGTAATATTGCCTACTTGACCCACTGGCAATAGAGTTAATGTGGCATGCAGCTGTTCCAAGGAGTCTACAGTGAGGCATCAGTCATTGCATGGGATAATTTATATTTTTCCTACATTGTACACACTTAGCAAAATGATAATACACCAAATGAGATACACATTACTCATTCCTCATCTTATTGATTGGTTGACTAAAGTTCAGAGTGATCAAGTAATTTCCCCAAAAGTAACAGCAGTGGAATTTGAACCTCATTCCCTTTTATTCTAATGTGGTTGTTGGTTTACTCCATTTGGCGTTGTGTAGCACAGCTTATATATTACTGAATATGGTTCTGACTACCAGAGCAAAAGAATTTTAGAAGAGGAAAAAATTAGTGTGGATTGAATAGTCAGCAATATAGTATCTCCTGTAAGTTGGTAGTATTTGTCACAGTGAGAGGGAGGCAAGATGACATTCAAATAAGGAGAATTATTATTAGTTCAGGCAAAGATATTGAAATTAAATTGATTTTACTGGTAAAAATATTGGCATACCACCTGGACTAGAAAGGAAAATGTGAATTGAATGTAATTAAGCAAACAAAACTAGCAAAATCAGTTTTTCCAGGGATACTATGAAGTCATATAATAATCAGGTTTGTTTGTAAGAAAATCTCCTTGACCATAGTATAAAGCAATGATCCCCAATAGTTTTGGCTCTGTGGAAAACAGCTTTTCTGTGGACAGGTGTATGGTCGATGGTTTTGGGATGATTCAAAGGAGGCACAACTTAGATTCTTTGCACAGGAAAGTCACACTGGCATTTGTACTCCTGTGAGAACCTGAAACCCTGTGAATCTGAAAGGAGGAGGAGCTCAAGAATTAATGTAAGCAGTGGGGAGCAGATATACATAGAGATGAAGCTTTGCTTCCTTGCCTGCTCTTCACCCTCTGATATGTGATCCAATTCCATAGCGCAGGGCTGGAGACCTCTAGTTTAAAGTCTCGGTGGTGAGGAGGTTAATAAGTAATCTTTGCTACCTGAAGAGGTGCAAGTGAATGTGACCTGGAGTGGCATAGAAGCATTGGAGATAAAAAAAAAATCAATCCAAGCTCTACAAAGTACACAGTGATGTGATGAGTTAGTTATGGTGGATGAAAACACTGTAATTTCTTGATCCTTACCACAAACAGGATCTTCAGTTAACGGGGGTGTATGTGCAGGGGGTTAGAAGAATGTACTACAGAGTTTGTTCTCAAATGTTGTAGATTCTTAAAAATCATCACCCTGGTGAATGTGAAATGTGATCCACTGACTCATAAGTCACTGAGATTCTGAAAACTTTTATAGTAGAGAGGGGCAGGATGATGGGCAGTGAATTTAGGTGATAAAAATAACACTACTGGGTTACAGAAAGGCCTTTTATGTACATTATTGTTGAGTCTCCACACAGTGATGTGTGCTGACTCTTGTTAATCCCTCTTTGGAGATAAGAATTTGCCTCAGGTCACACCAGCATTCTCTCACATAGCAGGTGAGTAACACTCTAGCTATCAGTTATTTGAAGTACTCTGTCATTTATTTTTATTTTTAATGTAGAAATGAAAGAGACATGTCTAGCAAAGGAGGGTCTAAATGCAATAAAAGCTGTCTTTGTCATCATAGTATTTGGTCATAAATATACTTAAAACAATTGGCTGTCTCACTAGTTGGAAAAACAAGATTGACAAGAACATTTCAAGGATCATCTCAATTTGAGTTAAGATGTAAGAATGTAAGATGGTAACCCTAATAGGCTGTATAAGGTTAGCCCCATTCATGTATCCAATGCATGTTAACACAAACTGTAGCTTTTGTGATTTTTAATTTCTACATATTTATTTTTAAACTATTATTAACATATTTTTCTTCCAGATGAAAGCTTCAGCACTCCTTTTTTTGTGTGCAATAACATGCATCCATAGAAACCAAACTCTTAAAAAGGCTGGCTTGACTTTATTTTGACTCTAAAAGTTTTAGGTTTTAAAAATAGAAACTAGTTGATTTCTATAGTTTGTATAACCAGGCTGCTATGATCATAATAGATTTCCTGGCCAATTTTAGAGGCCACAGATGTTTTTCAATTCATGCATGAGAGAAGGTTGGACCTTACTGAATTGAAACCTGAATAATCTTAAGCAGGCCTTTATTCTCGGTGGAGGAGGACATGGTCAGATGTAGAACTATATCCTGTTTTGAGGAGAACTGCTCTTCCTCCCTTCTTCCTTGGGGAGAGTCCTGGGACTAGGGTCTTGGTCTTCTCATTTTCTGTCTTCGTTCTCTCTCTCATAGTGATCTTCTGGCCCACTTTCGTCCATCTGAGCTTAATTCATGTTTGAAATAAGTTCCTGGTTCTGTCCACTGCAGTGTGTCCTGCTAGTGGTCTTGTCAGTCTCAGGATTATGTCCATTCTGCCACTGAATACATTCTTTACTCTGTTTCTCTCATCCATCTTTTGGCTCTTCCTCCAGACTCTGCACTCTTTCCCCATTGCTTCTTATCACTCATGGTCCAGGGCGAGCCACTTTCACCTTTCTCCTGTCAGTGGTCCCCTGCTCTCACCTGTACCCACCCGGTTTGTTAAGGCCTGCCAGACTGCACAGAATGTGCGCCTCCTTAACCTGTGAACCTCTCAGAGCTGTGACCCTTTGCTGTTCCATTTACCATCTACTCTGTCTTTTTAATATTCCTTGAACACACCCAACCTGGGGCTTTTACACTGGCTCATCCCTCAATCAGATGCTTCTGCCTAGATATCCACATACTTTACTCTTCCTTTGAGATTTTGCTTAAATGACAACCCTTCATTGAGGTTTCTGATGACTACTCTGATCACAACTGACCATTCAATCTGCTTCACCTTTGAAACTCACAACTCTCTCACTCTGCTTTATTTTGTTTCAGTTATATTTATCATTTCTCACATTATAAAGTTGACTTATGCATTTCCCCCTCTCTTAGAATAGTAAAAGATACTGATTTCCCCAATATTCTCTTTGTTACTCCCATAGCAATACCTCACTCCCAGGTAGCCGGGGACTCTCAGGCCTTTGCTTTTGAGACTAAGGTTCAGTTGAACTCTATGAGAAACCTGTTTATAATACACAGGTAGATGTAGTTATTACCCTCATGATGTTTGCCATCTTCCAGGTAAGCAAAAGACAAGAAACTAGTTGTAATGCTAAAGAAAGTTACACTGTGCTGTAATGTAGCATATAACCAGGAAAGTAGAACTTGGTTTAGGATTCAGGCAAAGCCTCTTGATAATTTACTAGGATCTGAAGATGCACAGGAAAGAGTTTTGCAGTGAGGGAAGAAGAAAACTGTGGTCCCACTGAGAGACTGCGGAGGGCAGGTTGTGGGCAGCTGTATAGTTCATGACAAAAATTGAAGGATTTGAATGGAAAACCATTACAAGTTTTGAACCAGTGGAGTGGCCACCCTTGGAAGTCATAAATCGTTTGAATATCACTTTATTGTCTGTGTTATCAAATTAGACTGGAAAGTAGTCTTTGAGTTAATTCTGACCCCAAATCTCATTTGTGACTAGCAGGAGGCATGGGAGGTGCAATTATCCTGCCATTGTGCATTAACATCACCACACTGTGCTCTGGTCTGTATACAGAATCGTGCTTTAGGTTGGCTTTTTATTATTTCCAATAGTGCCTTCCTCTGTTATCCTTGACCTGGTACCTGTATGGTTTTGCTGTCTTGTCTTACTTTGAAGATCTGCTTCCTATCCTGGTACCCTGGGAAGCTGTTTTCTTTATTGGACTCTGTCATTCCTAGGAGCCTGTGTCTTAGTAAGTTGTATTGATCACCGAGGTTCAGTTCTTTCAACACCTCACTTGTAATTAGAGTTTCAAGGGAATAATTGGGGTAGTTGGATATGGAGGCACAGAGCTATAATCTCAGAACTCTGGGAGGTCAGGCAAGGAGGCTAAAATTTGAGCCTGGACAACTTAGAAAGACTCTGTCTGAAAATAAAAGTTTAAAAACTGATGTGTATGGAGGTGGGGGATGATGATAAAGCTCAGTGCAAAGGCCCTGGTTTCAGTCCAGTACCATGAAAATAAAAGTTTGGGTTCTGAAATAACAACTTAATTCCTAAAACTTATCATTTATTTCACTTATGTCACTTGACCTGATTTAATTTTCTCTTGACTTTGTTATGGATAATCCAAGTGAAATGTTTGTTAGTATTGTGTGTTGAAGTACTTTTCATTTCTTCTTTCATTTGCAGTTCTCTCGTTTTCTGAGGAACAGAGCCTGGCCCACCTTTAAACAGGCCAAGTCTAAAATCTCTCCACTGCACAGCAGTGATTTCTGCCCCACCAACTGCCATGTAAATGTTATGGAAGTTTCTTACCCTAAGACATCAACCTCCCTGGGTAGTGCCTTCGGGGTTCAGTTGGATAGTAGGAAACATAATTCTCATGATAAAGAAAATAAATCTTCTGAGCAAGGTATGTTAGCTTTTGAAATTTTATCAAATCATGGAAAGTCATTTAGGCAATTACAGCTATTCCCGTACCTTAAAATTTGATGGATTTCAGGTGTGCAACAAGCCTACCTTTCAGAAAGGCTTCCTCTTTCTAGAATCGCTTGGATAATCGTGCATGAGCATCTGCAGAGTAGGAATGGAGCTGAGCATTTTCATTGCATTCCCTTTAAGAAAGGAGATTTTTTTTTTGACCTTCCTTATTGTATGTACCTATGTATGATAGGACCAGCTAATCTGTTGTGAAAGCCAATAATCTGAAGTGACTCTGTAATTTACAGAAAAATACCAAAGCAACAGATGAGGATGCATACAGACATTCCTCACTATTGCAGTAGGACAAAGGATTGAACTATTTATAGCTTTTAATTGCAATTCTCCACAAGCTTTAATTCTGTATTAAATTCAGCATTGGATTGGGATTCTATTGTATGTAAGTTTGGACATCTAAAATGTATTGGAGTGAGCAGCTGTGATACTGCTAAACATTGCTATGAAGTGATTTTAATTCCTCAGGGAAACTGAGTCCTATGGTGTACATCCAGCATACAATCACGACCATGGCGGCCCCCTCAGGACTGTCTCTGGGACAGAAGGATGGCCATGGTCTCCGGTATTTGTTAAAAGAAGAAGATTTAGAGACTCAAGATATCTATCAGAAACTGTTGGGAAAACTTCAGACTGCACTGAAAGAAGTGGAGATCTGTGTTTGTCAAATAGATGAGTAAGTATTTGGTATTGTACTTTTACATTTATCTAATAAAAATAATAGGGTGACTTGTGAAAAAACCCATGCATTCTTTCTCTAGTTTTAGGAAATGTAGGAAGTTTGTGCTGAGCATATGTATCTTCTTCATTCTAACATGTTAAAATGATGAAAATGGGATGGAGATAGATGATAGATACTTGAAACAAACATTTAACATGAGGGACGAGAATGAGAGTGATCAAATTCTGTTTTATAAAACAAACACTAGCTTTCAGTGTGAAAATATTACACTAAAATATGTTTAAAGGTGTACTGTATGTGGGATGTCCTTGTCATTATTTGGCTTAGGGCTATTGTAGTGTACTACATGCTCTTGAGAGATACTGTGAAAGACAGGAAGCATAATAGACGCATACTTGTTAAATGAGTAAATAGAAACAGATATATACCCACAGCCAGTACTTTGTTCTGTTTTGAATGAATGAATTACCTACTAAGCAGTATCCCAAATAGCATGACCAATAATTTGGAAGTTTTAACCAAGATAAGAATGGAAGCAGTTAATGAACACATCTCTAGCCAGATCAGCTCTAATTCTTATTTAAGAATTTGAAAGTTGGAGAACAGCTTGATCTCTATAAAATGATTTGTCATAACCTGGTCTGTGATTAGGCTTCTTTCACATCTAATCAAAGAAGCTTGTACAGTTGAAAATCATGACTTTGAGGCACCTGTTTTGCATCTGTAGAAGTAGGTAAAAGATAATAATAATACTGAATTTCTGTTTACTTATTCAGGTAATTTTTTGTTCCATTTTTTTGAGACAGGGTCATGCTGTGTAGTTCAGTCTGGCCTTGGACTCACTGTAGCCCAGGCTGCCCATGAGCTCACAGTAATTCTTGTGCCTCAGCCTCTCGTGTGCTGGGATTTCAGGCGTTTGCAACTACACCTGGGTTATGAACTTCAAAATTTGTCATGGAGATTATACAAGTTAATACATAAAATAATCAGCATAGTTCCATCTGATATTATGCTTGCTCATGAGATAGGAATTACTGAATATATTCAAAATTAGTAGATTTTGAAAATTATATAAATACTATTATCTTGTTTTTATTGTATACTTTCTTGATGTAGTTGTTGGATTTGCATTCATAGCAGAGAGGTATTGTTTGACTCACACACATATCCTATATTTTCGTGAATAATTCAATTCATATACAAAGTATTTAGAATCCCTTCCACAGTTTTATTGTAATTCGGTTTTACACTAATGAGGTTATAATTTACATACTCTAATTTTATATATCTTTGAAATTCAGGGTTCAAAATTGCCATATTAAATGCATGATATTTTAAAAACTCAAATTATATATACATTATATGTTTTATTAAGTTTTATGGATAATTTAGAATGAAAACTCTGTTTTCCTCTGTCTAATGAACTAGTTCCTTCAGTCTTTTATTTTATATTGGTATGTATTTACAACATGTAATGATTGCATTCCTCATAGGGAGTTGGTCTTTAAGTTATTTATCACCTTTGATACATTAAACTGAGACTTCCCCTTTACAGAAGAATTAAACAGTCTGAAGTTGCTGAAAGAGCAATTATATGATGCTTTGAATTATCTTGGAACCCTTGTGACATAAAAGTTTATTATTTTATGGCATTTTGTTGCGCTTTATTTAATGAACTGCAAGGTTTCGTGTGTTTTTTTGTTGTTGTTTACGATTCTTGGGATTGAACCCAGGACCTCACACATGCTGGGCAAGCACCCTACTACTGAGCCACACGTCCAGCCAGTAGGCGGTACCCTATTATATGATATGTTCTATTTTAAAAACCAGTTCTTTTCTCTTTGAGTAGTTAGGAAGTGTATAGAAAAAAGTCTTTATTAGTAAGGCAATACATAGAGCTGAATTATAGATTCCAGCTTTTAAAGTGCTTTTAGAGGATATCTGAACCAGTCTTGTACTTCTGGTCAGGCTCAGTTATATCCCCACTGTCCAGCTCAGTCCTGCATCAGTGGCCATGCTGAAGCTGCTTCAGAGACTAAGCCTCTAGTGCAGCGTTAGCAAACCTACGGCACATGTGCTGCATGGCACTGTTTGTATCATTGGAAGCTCTAAGAAGTTCATTGTCACCACTCTAGTGCTTTGACTGTCCAGCCTTCCTTGGTTATTATCCAGATTTGGTTTCATTAATTTAGTGACTTTCCTTTTTTTTTTTTTTAACATTTCAGGTACAAAGTCATGTGTTGAAGGGAAAATTTTGAGCTGAGGAGGTCCCTTTACTTGGCTTAAAATGTTCATATTTAAAGTACTAATTGCATAAAAGGATTGGATCTTTTCATTAACTAAAACTCCTTTAAAATGATTGTTTTTTCATGTAAGATTTCCCCATTCTGTTACTCTAAATGCATTTTAAAACTCTGCATGTTTGTTAGAAAGGTGACACAAAATGAGCAAATAGTTGAAAAACTAACTTGTGTTTTTCTGTGTATATATAATTTAATTCTAAATATATACATGTTACACATAATTCAATCTGCAGAGTAGTCACTTTAAAACATTATGGCTATGCAAGTGCCTTGATTTGCCATTGCCCTTAGTATTGAGAGATGCTGCAGTGCAGTCAAGCTTAACAAATTATCTACAAAGGTAGTTACAAACAATTTTCTCACCACGTATTAATTATTCTTGGTCAGAGTGGAAATGCAAAGCTCAGATACACTGCCAAGTTTTAAGAGAAATTGCTTTATAAGATTTCATTGCTAGCCTTTATTGAAGGGATTCATTCTTATGAAGGGCTCAGTGTAGAACTTGTTTTACCATGAAGTCTGGAGACGTGGGAACTCTTCTAGAAATAAAATTTCCTTCAACACAGAGACATTTTGCTAAATCCTCCTACTTAACTTCAGATTCAAAGATGGAATTGAGATGAATTTGCTGTCCAGCCTGAGATAAAGGAACGCTACGAATATAACCAAGGCTTTATGATTTGTTTTACTTTGAGAAGCTAAGTACATTTGTCCTTGAGTGTGTCCTTGAATGTCCTTCAATGTGTATCTAACACTGAGATACTAAAAATAAGTAAAAGGATAAGTAATTCATGTATAGTCCAAAACCTTTGATAGGACTTTAAAATAGAGGATGTGTGTATTCTCCCAGGAAGGAATCAGAGTGTAACAAGGGCTAGTGAAGATAGGAAATTTGGAAACAGATTTAACTTTGCAAGTGCTAGATGCCCCAGAGTTGAGTAATGAGCAAACCGCGGCATATGACAGCTTGTGACTTGGGGGATAGAGACAGAAATGATGGTGTTGGTAGTGGAATTAGCTTTGAAGTTTCCTCAAGCATGTTGCTGATAAATGTACAAAGAGAGGACACAGTTTTTCAAGAACCAGCATCTGAAAAAGGTTTTTCTGTGCCAGGCAGCATTGACTTACTTCATTCTCAAAGCTCCTCAGTTTGCGTTAAAAAACAAAACAAAACAAAAAAAACACTCGGTTGTATCAGAAATACCTCAAATTTAAATTTGTTTCCAAAACTGAGTTATATTTTCTATATACTCAGACTGCTTCTGCCCCACCCTTAGGGTTCTCCCCTCTCTGTAAACTATGCCCCATGTCTTCTGATTTATCAGGCCAGAATACAGGTATCATTCTTTGGTCCTTTCCTTTCCTTCCCTCGCATTTGTAGTTCTGCATCAGGTTCTGCCAATTATGCTTCAGAGTGTGCTCAGGTCTGTCACTCTAGACTGAGTTGTCATTATCCTTCTCTAGTGCCAACAGAGTTTCCAAGCTGTGTCTCTCTCTGACATGTTCTGTATTCAACAGATGCCATAAGGATCCAGAAAGGTGAATTGTTCTAGTTCACTGCTTAAAACCATTAAATAGTATTACATTGCTGTTATATATATTTGTTCATTGGTATCTACAGAAGATTGGTTGCAGGACACCACTTTCCTTGACCACCTCCAGACTCGTCTCTGAGCTCCATCTGTGTTCCTGGAAAGGGACCCCTCAGTGCCAGCTGAGGGTCGTCTGCTTGGGAGGCTCTGCTTCCTAGTTCTGTGTGGCTGGCCTATATCCTGGGCACTTAAGAGTCAGCCGATGGGTATCCACGTAGAAGCTCTGCCCAGTTGTCCGTTAAAATAGCTACTCCTCTGCCCAGGTTACTTAAAGTTTTCTTCTCTAGACATCTGGTGTCCCTCCGCTACCTAGTTTTTTCCCTCATTCATTGCTCACAAAAACTCAGAAAGCCTCAGAGACATAAAGCAGCACACATTTCCTTCAAGATTATTTCCCATGTCCATCTTGGGCCATGGAATCTCTGCTCCACATTATGCTCACTCAGAGTTCCAGGTATGTGTCCCTTCAGCTGAAATGTCTCTGACTGTGACAAAAGAAGAACACATGGCAAACTGCACTGCCACACAGGTTTCTACTGAGAAGTGACCAATGTTGTGTGCACTCAAATTGCATTGACTAAAGCAGATCACACAGCCATGCCCAGAAAAGCCTTCCAATCATGTGTCTATGTTAATGACCACTGTGCTCCCTCCAGAATATGTGAGGTGTGTGCAAGGAGGGGAGGTCCTGCTTAATTAGCAAAGAATTCATGTGCAACAGTGTGTCTCACTTATCCTGCCTATAAAATGGGGTTGGGGACTAAATGAATTTTTATCTCTTAAGTACTTAGCATAGTGACTGGCATAGGATCTCAGTAAATGTAAGGTGTGATGAAGTTGATGATATCTTAAAACACAAATAGATATGATAGACTATGCACAAAAACTTAATTAATGCCCTTAGGGGGAAATAGATGTGGAACAGCATGCTACTCAGGATTTTAATGAAAAGATAATTAGTAGGTAGCTTAATATTGCATGTGAGAACAAGCAGTGGAAAATGTTTTTGCATGCAGAAATGAAATATTACTGTCTTGAGGCCTTCCGTTGCTAAAATAGTGTATGCTTAAACGTATTCCCACAGGGTCATTGCAAGCATGAGCACAGCTGTTTAAGTGGAAAAGCAAACCTGTGAATACAATTTTTATAACTTTGAAAACCTATTTATACCTAGCCCCATGACTTCTAATTTAAAATATACATAAGCACAGAGGACTACCTGTGAAATGAGAACTCTTGCATATTTTTCCTTCTCGGTATTCAGAGTTCATCTGTCTGTGCAGTATGGAGCTTGAGTAATTGGAGTTAGCGGAATATTTTAATCTTTTGAGTGGAGGGAAGCAATAAATATGCAGTCTGTCTTACAAGACATAGAAGTATAATAAAATGTGTGTTTAAAATAATTCATAGCTTTTACTTTTCACAGAGCCTTAAGCAATGTAACACAGCTCCTCCAGTTTTTATCGGTGTCTAAAAGTATGAAATGCCAAAACATCACTCAAACATCACCTCACAACGACACCTTGCCTGACAACATTATATAAAACTGAAGCTCTGTGCTGTTTATTTTCTTGTTCAGTACTAGAGATTTAACCCAGGGTTTTGGTCACACTACATAAGTTCTCTACCACTGAGCTCCAATCCCTGCCCCAGTTCCATGCTTTCTGTTCCATTTTCTCCTTAACATTTGTCACCATCTGATTTAGTAGAGTGATACCTCAGCTCATGAATTTAATTCTTTCCATGATCCTGGCCTCAGAATTCATTCTATGATTCTTGTTGCAACCAAATTTCAAACATACTAGTGGAACAAATTCTGAGAACAGAATTGTGGAATTAAGTTTGTGAACCAAGGTATCACTGTATAAAGTTTATTTGTGGGTCTTCTTCCTGAAGAATGTTCCAAGATAGTGAGAACTTTTGTGTGTTTTATACACTACTATTTCAGAACATCAAGAACAACACATTGAACAATAAATGTGTTTAATTAATTAGTGAAATCACTTACTGAGAATTTACTCAATATACAACATTGGCTATAACATAATAGGATATGTATAAGATATATAAACTATTTTTTTGCCCTTATAATAACAAAATAAGCATACTATTGCAGTGGAAACTTGAGTGTCAAGATTTGTGCTATTGGTTGGAACTGAATGTCAAATGTTAAATGAATCAAGAAGATTATTATTGGCTTTAAAAGCATACATAGGCTCTTGGTTTATATATGGTTTAATTCATTGTGCAAGTTTTATAGCACAAAATGTTAAATCTAATTTTGCCTCATTGTGAATTAGACAGTTCTCATAAAAGTTCCAACACTCAACTATCCAAGCTTTACAGTGATAGAATCCATACCTCCTCAAAGTCATCAGGTTCATCAGATTTCACACCAATCCAGTCTGAATGTGACATTTTAGCCTTGAGTCCATTGGAAGAGCATGTCCTTTGGACAGATCTGTGGCATGTTGTTCTGGCTAGGTTTCCAGTGAGACTGGAGGAGCCCTTGTCTCCTCCTATCCTTGTGCTAAATGTGACTGTGCCTAACACCTTACAATCAGTAAGGCCAAGATTCCTTTCTGTGTGAGTAGGGACAGGGGGATGACAAATGACATACTCCCTACTAAATAGAAAACTTCTGGGAAAACCAAATGTATAGTCATTGGATAGTTGGCTATTAGTATTTAGAGAGTGACTTGGTTACTTTTCTCTCATGGCTGGGACAAAACACCTAACATCCAAAATGAAGGAAGGAAAGATTTATTTAGCTCACTGTTTGTAGAGGTTTCAGTCCATAATCTGCTGGCTCCAAGCAGGGTAGCATCGCACTGGGGCAACACTTCAAGGCAGCAGCCAGAGAAAAAGAAGGGAACAAGCCTCTTTTCCTCCTTTATATTGTACACAGGCCCAACTCCTCCCTGACTCCAGGGAAGGGGTGAGTAGCACTCACAAAATCTCTGTGTCCTCTTGCACAGGATGAGGATATTTACAAAGTAAGGATCCTGGCTCCCTGCTGAGTCTCTCAGTTAAACTTCTACACTTCTCAGGTTGACGCAGTGTATCCACCGTAACAGAGAGTAAGCCAGCCAAGATACTAAGGGACATCTAGGGTTGGCATTTAAAATTCAATTAGCTCTTTAAAACTTTGTGCTGTTATTGCTTGATTGCCTGTTCACTTTTTATGCTTTGATTCTGTAACTTGAGCAACTATTTGTAAGATAACAATGTGTAACTAGTGTTGACTTCTTACTGTTACTTTTTTGAGAGTCTGTATTATTTCTACCCTTTTTTCTGTTTTGCATTATAAAAATTTAAAAATTTAAAAAATAAACCCAAACTTATCAGTTATTGAATATGATGGCAGTGGTGGTGGTATAGTGAGAGGACAGATGCATCTTTCTCACAGCAATCAAGTGGACTGGATATTCTTATTATCCTCATTTTATGTGTCAGAAAGAACTACCGTACCATTCTCCTGATAACAAAGCTACCACATGGTAGAACCAGGCTTTGAACGTAGTTTTCTGGTCTAAATTGTGTGTTATTGCTATTATTAGTTATTCTTAGTAGAACAAGTGAACTTTCTTGCCGGAGTCCAGCTGCGGCAGGGCTAGGGTTTCCCAAAGGTGGTCAGGGAGTCGGCGATTGAGAGACAGAAAACACTGCACACCAGTCTGTGAGTGAATCTGAATCCGCTTTATTTTTTAGAAGCTGAAATATATATATGCTAACCTTGGCAGCAACCCCCAGCCCCAAGCAGGAAGCGCCCCAGGCTTAGCAGGTGTTAATTAACTCTTTTCATCTTTGTAACATCTCAATCTTGTTACTTAGTTAGTTTGGGAAATGTAAGCCGAGGCACCTGGATGCCTGCAGGAGGAAGAGATGCGAGTGAGGCTATTATGCTGCTCCCTACATTGTTTCCTTTATCACTTATGGGAGTATGGCAGTTCCTGTGAGGACAGTGCCTGTCT